>QTSX02006556.1:0-191771 GCA_014839935.2 Entomophthora muscae | reverse complement strand
TATAATATGGTTGGATACCATGGTAGTGGTGATATCTCCTATTCAACTGCTCTGGGTGCTGTGTTTTATGAAGGTCTTATTTTTGTTCTCTTGACGATTTTAGGTGTTCGGCAGTGGTTGGCCAAGTTACTCCCCGCAAGTCTTAAGCACGCGACCTGTGTAGGGTTGGGACTCTTTATATGCTTTATCGGAATGCGACAAGATATAGGCATCGGACTTATAGGCCCCAATACCACAACCTTTGTTGCTCTAAGTGGCTGTAAGCCGGAAAATCGCAATCCAATCACCCAAGAGTGCCCAAGCAACGGTGTGCACAATCCCACAACAATATTGGGGCTAGGAGGAGTCTTATTGATGACTATCCTGACCTTATTTCGGGTGCGAGGTGCAATCTTAATAGGGATACTAGTAGTATCGATCGTTTCATGGATCCGTCATACTCCCTTTACTTACTTCCCTGATAATCCCTCTGGCCAGGTGGCTTATGATTATTTTACCACTATCGCTGACTTTCACACTCTCAGAAACACCATGGCAGTCTTGTCATTTAACATTTGGGATAGAAAAGTGGTACTTCCACTTGCAACAATGCTTTACATCGATCTATTAGACACTACAGGAACTATTTTCACACATGCTGCAATGATGGATATGGTTGATGAGAATGGGGATTTTGATGGAGCAACCACAGCTTTTCTCTGTGACGGGGCTACGATCGCTATTGGGTCTCTGTTTGGCATGCCACCTGTAACCGCTCTTTTAGACAGTGGTATTGGCATCACTGAGGGTGGACGAACAGGGATTGTAGCTATTGTTGCTGGGATTCTCTTCTTTCTTTCAGCCATTTGGACCCCTATTTTCACCTCTTTCCCACCCTGGGCTACCGGTCCTTCTCTAATCATGGTTGGTGTGCTGATGTCACGTAATTCTACAATGATCCCCTGGGAGTTTCCCGGAGAGGCAGTTCCTGCCTTTCTTATCATTACCATCATGCCTTTAACCTTTTCGGTTGAGAATGGAATTCTCGCTGGAATTATAAGCTATGTTATAATACATGTACTCGCACGTATCATAACATTTGCTACGCATGGTTCCCTTGTCCCACTATCCCCTCCTGACAGCGATGATTATGATCTCAACGAAAGGAGAGTCTCGATTCTCCCCCGTGGATCTCCGCCCTAAAAGCTTATGTTTCAAGATGGTTTTCTTAAAGCTTACAATAACCTTAATATATCCTAATTTTTTATTGCAATTTCCCCTTCTGCCAAGTAAGTGCTCCTTTAGTTATAAGATTTTAAGCGTAGTCTATCTAAATACTGCTAACTGGACGCACCCTCGAATTATTTATTATATTTTTGTAAGCTTAAGAACGGCTGATAATTAGAATAACTTTATTTGACGATATCTCATTTTTTTTAAAAAAGACTACCGCATATTCCTTATACAACCCAAGCTGCTTTTTGCTAAAGATTTAAAGCAGTATGGAGCCAAATAGTTCTTAATTATGAATGCTTCGTTTGTTTCCTCTGAAGGAGTAAACCCATAGCCCCCATTTCTAACCCCGGCCTATTAATAATGCTGCCCGCCCGCCGAAAAGATCTTGCAGCCGGCTTGCTAAGTTGCGGTTTGATTTCAACAAAGTGCAACTCCAAGGCAAGCATTTGATATGCTAATCCATCAAAAAGACAAAAAGTAGAAATGCTGGCTTTAAATATTTTAACATTGATAATCTGTCAAGATTTCGTGATCTTGAAGAATATTTATTAATTGTTTTAAAAGTCATTGTTGTTGATATTTGGATTGTGTGAAGACAATCCCAGCTACCAATCAGTTTGGGGGTACAGCGGAAGGGGGTCTAGGTGTCCTACTCAGAGGGAGGGTATATATGAAATGGTTTTTTGTCGATAGAACATGGCACTGGCGGAAGCAATCACCAAGAGATCCCACAAGGACTGACATATTAGAGTCTAGTGCTTGAATTAAGACTACTACTAGCAAGTGACTCAGTAGTATGGAAGGTAGAAATAGGTCTTCTATTTCCTACCTGTGATAGTGTATATTTTTCTACTTTTCCAAGTGAAAGGAAAGGCCTTTATATAGGGGTTTAGGACCCCTCTTGCCAGGGTAACATCTTACACTTCTAACTCTTACTAGGCCAGTCTATCTGTTCCCCAGACCACCAGTTTCAACTCCCAGAGCTAGGCATCCATGCGGAGATGGCATGGGATTTTCAGTTCTTTGGGAATCACTTATCCCAAGGTTTATTGCAAAGTGGCAACAGAACTCTGTCAGTTTGACCTTCCTTATTTGTGTGAAATCCTGAGCTATTGTTAATAATAATGCATTGGTGTCATTGTATTGTCTTTTGAATATTATGAGACATAATTAAGCTGAATATTCCTCAACCCTATTTAATCTATCCAATCAGTAATAAGTCCTGAATCTGGATCATTATTCAGAATAAGGCTATTATTAGGTTCATCTAGCTAATCTGAATCTACCTCGTCAGGACTGATGAGTGGAATGTTGTCTAGGTGTTGTTGACCTAATTAATTAGGGGTAACAATGGGCCTGTTAACCCATAGTTACTCAGAATTCCTGACATCCCATAAAGCCAGGATATAAAGACTTCACTCTTGAGAGCTTATTTTTGCCTGACCCCTTGGCCCGTATCAGAGAGCATACCAGTTTTAATTGTAAAGGCATTTGCCATGCCACTGAGTCTAGGTCGTCTAAAGACGGATACACCTGCTTCACAGCCTATCAAGTCATCATGAAACTGCCTCACACTGAAGCCCAACTATTTTTTCCTGAAATCCTTATAGATAACTTCAATAAGTTATCTGAGATCATGTATATTATTCTTTTGGGGGTAATTAATACTATGGCCCCTGCTATGTCAGGGTAAAGTAGAGAGAGAGCTTGTCGTAATCAATTAAATGGGGAATGTACACCCAAATTAGGATGACATTACCAATTAGGAGGAGATGATGTGTGTTTACTTGTAAATAATAACCCTCGAAGAGTGAATAAGGAAAGGTGCAGCAGAAGATTATGCACAGGTACATCAAGAAGACCTTCATTTGGCTCAACGTCAAGGAATCAGCAGCATAGATAGGCTCACATTCAATTTTGCGGGTTTCAGGAATCATTTCAGCAGGAGGTGAAAGATTACCAGGAAATTGCAGAGGTGAGAAAGCAGAATCTAGCAGTCTGGTTATTACAAATCTGATTGGGAAATATTGAAATAAGTGAATCATTGAGGCAAGATATTTATTGAGAGTAAAATATCAAACTACTACAGTAGTTTTAAAAGCTATGGCAACAAGCAAAATGAACTCAGATTTAAACAAAATCATTTCAGATTTCAACAAAATTGAACTAGCAGGTTAAAATATACACTCCGTTAACAGGGATTTTTGGCGCTAATAGGCAAAATGGGTCAACACAGCAACAAAGTACTCATGCGCAAAGTGAAACCATTCAAAATGAAATCCGAAATACATGGATTCACAAACAAAATGATGTGAGTTGGCTTTTGGTGTACATATGTTTACTATGTGAATTGGTGACAAAATACACCCACACATGGTGCGTCAAAACTCAATCCAAAAACGAAACACAATAGGAACTCAAACCACAAATAAAATCACTCACGCAGTTTGTGCAATATTTTGTAATCAAGAATGATACCAAGGCATCTAAAATAAGACACAAGATCTGAAACATAAATTTTAAAAATATTGTGTTGGGTGCTTATATTTGGCATAAAATCCGGGGAAAAGGGTGGGAATTATTTTGGGTATTCAAAAATGGGCGTTGTAAAACCAGAAACAACTAACTAAGAAATAAAAAATCTATAATTGGGATATTGGGTGGGAAAATAATAATAATTGAATATCCATAAACAGATAAAAGCAAAAATTAAAATTAGAGAGTAACTTAATTAAGTTTTATTTAATATTTTATTAAATTTTAAAATGGAAGGAACACAACACCAGAGTACCAATGCACCTGTTGTGCGCCGCGGTTGCGGTTGCCCCCACGGGTCAAAGAATAGACTCAGTACAACACAAGTGCCTACTCAGAAGGGAGGCGGAAGAGGAGAGTTCCATAGTGACGCTGCACTGACACAGCTGGTTCAAGGAGCACAAGCTGCTAGGATGTGAAGCATAAACCCTTGGGTCCCCAAGCTGACCCGGAAGCCCACCAAGGTCACCACTACCAAAATGGTTAGAAACAAGGAGGTAGAACTTACTTTGTATGTGTTTGATGTTGTGTACTGGCAAGAGTCGGTCCCGTTAGCCATGCTGGAGAAGGTGAAGCCTGTACTTGATACTAGCTATGAGCCATACATAAGCGATGGCAATCAGGAGGACGACAAGGAGCCCGAGTTCTTTCAAACTGATGAAGGACAACTGGTGCGCAAGAAAGTTGCAGCCTTCTACAACAAGGTGCCTATGCCCTGTGCCTTGCCCAATGATGATGAGTCAATCCCCACCACTAAAAAGCCCGCTCAGAAGCGCATTCCTGACATCCAATGCATCATACTGCTTAATCTAATGCATGAATCAGGCAATTACAAGGCGGCCGCAGCCATTGTTGGGGTGGATCCCAAGTACGCCTCAAAGACCTTCAACAAGTTCCTCAACACAGGTCAAGTCCTTGCTGTGGAGAAATCCTTGCACATGTTGACCATGCTCACAAAGGAGCACAAATGGGCAATCCACCAGTGGATAACCCGAGATTGCCATCTTGAACTGGCAAATATACAGGCTATGGTCAAGTCCGCTTTTGGGGTCAAGGCCTTAATTTCCTTCTATTATCATTTGGTCAAGGGAATGTGATTTTCCTGGAAAAAACTCGCAATATCCCCATACAATTGGAACAGCCCAGCCAATATTGAGACCTGGAGAAAATACGCAGAGGCGTATACTGCCCTAAAAGCCAAGGGGACAGTCAAATTTTACTACATCGACAAATCAGCATTTGCCTCGTCAATGCGCAATGAGTATGGGTATGTCCCCAGAGGCTCCAATGACGGGATGGCTCGGCGTGCTGCAGTCCGCGCCACAGCATATTTGATGATGGCTCTCCTTGGTCCAAAGGGGGTTGAGCTCTACCAAATGATATTGGGATCTCACAATAGCCGGACCTTCCTATCATTCCTCCGATTGGTCCAGGAGCACCTGAGGTGCACAAGCCTGGGCTTCACCAACGTAATTGTGCTGGACAACGTTGGTCTCCACAAGGTGGCGGATATTCTTGAAGAATTTCCATCAATTGACACGAGCATTGCAGCGGGCCCCCAGCAATTGACCACGGCAAATATGCGCCTTTTTTTCCTCCCTGCCTATTTGCCCTTTCTAAATCCAATTGAGGAAGTCTTTGGGTGGCTCAAGCGAGTCGTCAAGCGAGGAACCCCAACTGGGACAGAGGACCTTTTTGATTTGCTGCAGGCCGGGATCCATACCCTCCCAGCTGAGACTGTGGCCAAATTCTATGGCCACACTGATTTGTTTATCCCTGCGTGCCTTGCAAACCAGCCAATCAATTAAAGGCTTAGCTTGTCTGACTTTTTTATATTCTCTAATTTACTATTCAAGATTTATTAAAAATCATTTTATATTTAGATGTTTCTAAGCCCACAATCACATTCAGAAGATCCATCAATAGATGTAAGTAATTTATTTATTTTATTGTATACTATTTTATTATGCCATCTAAGGGTATCCCAAATGCTTGATACTAGATTATGCAAACACATTAATATCACATTTGGAAAATAAATATAATAATCAAAAAAAGTTAATGTAATGTGTCCAAATCAGAAGTAGATTTTATTGAAATATATTATTATACTTTTATTAAGACCTTCTCTGGGATATATTCTGCAGATCTTGTTTGCTAAAATAAGAATTAGAAAAATTTATTATAATAAAAATATTATAAATTGCGATGGAATTATTTGGAAGAGAGAATTTATTAAGATTGCCTATAGTGAGTTCGGCGGTATGTACCCACCCCACGATGGAGGTGGCGCACAACCTCCACTGCCACACCGTGGACGGTGGATACACCCTGGTTAAAATATTCTTGCCTTCTGGTAAAAGGGAGGATGGTGAGGTGGGAGTGAAGCAGCAGCTTCTCAGGCGGGGCCGCAAACCCGTAGATTCCTGCCAGGACCAGGGCGTCCTGGATAATATGGTCAACTGAGTTGTAACCTGGGGGGACTTTTTTCCTGTTGAGAGCAAGTCGGGCCTCGTCAATCCCCATAAGGACCCTGTCCAGGTCCTCCACGCTGGCGCTCATTCCAAAGTAAAACAGGAACCCCAGGTAAACCACCAAGTGGAGCCTTTGCCCAGCAAAGGCTTCTGTAAACTCACACAGCTTATTGTATACTGCACTATTTTTTTCTCGTGTTTTGTTTTGCCAAAGGTAAGATCCATAGCTTCTGGGACCCCCATCTCGTTGGCACTCCAGGCCAGCCTGAAGTCTGCCAGGAGGATTTTAGTCTTCTTCACGGCTGTTGCATCTGCAACAGCCAGTTTTTCTACCACGCGCCCAAAGTTCTCCAGCAAGTAGGACAGGGTGTGCTCCACCGGGAAGCAGAAGCAAGCAGCCGCATAGGCCCGGTCCATCTCCGGTATATTATTGAATGGGAGCCTCACAAGGACATCCCAAACAAGCTCAATAGAGTTTACACAGTAAACTCCACTGAGGTTAACCGGGTCCAGGCAAACCAGTTGAGCATCCTTGTAGGCAGTAACTGCCCACTCAGATGCCCTCTCTTCATACGTTAGCCCAGCCAAAGCCTCCCTGACATTGGAAATGCACTGTGTATCCTATCTTCAAGCTCCCGCAAGACAGGGGGGACAGGAAAAGCTGCTTTGCCACATGAGTGGCAAAATTTGAGTAGAATGTGGGGGGAACAAAAGGAACCAGGTCCCAGCAGAGTTTGCCATCAACTTCTTCTAAAAAAAGGTAAGTATTTATGAATTTTTATTAAATTTATTTTCTTAGGTACCTTCTTGGGCTTCTTCTTTGCCGGCGGCTTTGGCAGGCTTTGCCATCCTTGGTGCAAGCAGCTGTGCAGGCGTCTCAGTGTCCTCCTTGCAGGCCCTCTTGGCGGGTTTGAGATGTGCGTACATCTGAGGGTCATCCGTCTAGACAGACGGCACAGAGAGTGCAAAGGACTTGAACTGGAGCCCCTCAACCACTGTTTTTTGTATATTAAGTAGGCGCTCTATTGTCTTTTCAGGTGTGTCTGGTATTTTGGTCATGAGTGACTTGGCGGACACCTTTTCAATTTTGTCCCCTTCAAGGACGGCAGACTTCACCTTTTCCTTGACCTTGCAGTCAATTTCTTTGATTTTGGCAATTGCCAAGTCAAGGTCTCTTAGAAGTTTTTCCAATTCGCTCATTGATTTTTTACTAACCTTTTCATATGTTTTTATAGCTCTTGCCCCAATAAATTCTGTATTATTTGATACAATTGCCTCTTTGTTTATTCCTTTTTATTTTCCCATTTACTACATTATCCCATCTTTTTACCCATTTTGTATATGTTTTACATACATCTCAATATGTGTTGTTTGCTTTGTGTGGCATTGTTTCCCTGGTTACCATATTATTTTTGGCGCTTGACACAGCCCCTTGTGAAAATATTAACAACAATTTGGTGATCAGCTAAATTTGAATTAGAAAATTATAGTGTTAACTGTTTTTAGATAAAGTTGTTACTGATCCAAATTCAAAACCTTAATGATAAACTTTAAGCCAATCAGGAGCCAAGTGATAAAGTGATTGTTGTGAAATAAAGGGTCATTCAATAATTCTTTGATGCATGTGCGCTAATTAATATGATTGACTGGATGTTTTGCCATTGTACGCCATTGCTGCTGTGGCGGGTTGTTAATGGACTAGTGCTAACCAAGCAGCTGATTGGGCACTAGTTCATCAACAACTTGCCACAGCGACAATGGCGTACAATGGCAAAGCATCCAGCCAATCATATTAATTAGCGCACATGCATCAAAGAATTATTGAATGACCCTTTATTTCACAACAATCACTTTATCACTTGGCTCCTGATTGGCTTAAAGTTTATCATTAAGGTTTTGAATTTGGATCAGTAACAACTTTATCTAAAAACAGTTAACACTATAATTTTTTAATTCAAATTTAGCTGATCACCAAATTGTTGTTAATGTTTTCACAAGGGGCTGTGGTTTGGTGCTAAAAATAACTGTGTCCAGGATCTAGATACACACCATAGTAAATATATGATTTTATAGAAATAAGCTGAACATAAAGAATAAAACCAACTATTAACAAAGAGCACATGGACAATTGAAATTCAAAAAAAGATAATATAAATATAAAATGTTTGGCAACAGGGGGTTTATTGAGACAGGGAAAGTGATGCCTAGGAGGCAGAATAACGCGGGAAGGAAGACATAGAGGCAGTGCTGGCCTGGGGGGTCTGGGATTGGGTGGGTTGGGCTTGCGGGTTAGGGGTGTTGGTGGTGGGGGTGGAGGCATGAGGATTTCACGTGATGTCTGCCATATACAGCTTGTTGTACTCCTCATCAGTCATTGGCTGGATGGGCTGGTAAGTGGCAGTTGCCTGAGGTGGAAGGCGCTTATCCTTACGTGATTGGCTGCCCATGTTCACATGGAAAACCATTTGCGCAAACAAGTCAGCCACCATTTGGCAACCAAAGAGAAAATTGTGATCAAGGACCCCAAGATAGAGGTTGTTGAAAGCCTGAGGGCGGCACTCCTGTAGTGTGGACCCCATGTTAAAGAAGACCACATCTCTCAGATTGACGTTGGCATGGCCGGCAGGGTAGACTGAGGCCTGGTGCCCGCGTCCCTGGATGGCCTCAAGGACAGTGGAGCTTCCCTTCATCTGGTGGCTCAAGAAAACCCGGTATTTGGAATTTGAGCCATCCCAGGAGTCAAGCAATCCACCAAGGATATGGCTGTATGAGTAGCCATCAATGAAATCAGGGTTTGTCCAATAGTAGACAAAACCCTTGGCCGACACAGCCAGAAATGCACTAATAAACATCCCCTTCTTGACCTTCTTCCTTCCTTTTTGAGTGGCGGGCTCTTCCTTGCTCACCAAAGTCATCAAAAGCTAACAATAGCTTGTAGTAGGAAATGAAAATGACATCATCTGACAGACTAGTAAAGCAACAGACCAGGGTGGATTCAATGGCAGGATCATACAGGGAATCCTCAGCGCCATCCCATTGGTTGCCGGCAAAATTGGTAAGAACCCATACAGAAGCCACCTTCCCGTACATCCAGAGCTGCATCATGCGCTCAGACACCCAAATGCCATGGTGAGCAAGTTGCTTCCGGACCTGGGTCAAGGGAAGCTTGGGGTCCCGCTGGAGAAGGTCAAGCATTATTGGATATGCCTCAGTTATCTGGGACTCTTGGGCCTTCTTGGGCTTCTTGGCCGCCCCAATCCAATTCCCCCTGTTCATCATGCTGTTGAATTCCCACATGACAGTAGCTTGGGTAAATTGCAATTGGTCAGCAATCTGATCCCAGGACAGATCCTGCAGGTTGAGTGCCACAATTTCCTGAAGAATTTGGGCAGTTATGATTTGTCGCTTGGGGCGCTGGGTGGGGGGAGCTGAAGCCTGATTGGCTGAGGGAGGGGCAGGTTGGGCAATGGCAGGAAGTTGTTCCAAATTGAGGTTGCCATCCTGATTGGTTGGTTAATGGGCAGCTTGTGCGGGGGTGGGGGTGGGAGCAGGGGCAGCACTAGACGCAAAGTGACTCTCAAACAAGTCAAAGCCATATGGGTCAGGGGACAGTAACAGGTCAGCTTCCTTGTTAACCGCCTCAAAGGCTTGGGTATAAACGGGTGCCTTACGTTCTGAGCCTTGCCTTCATTGAAGCTGGCTTGGCTGCTGCTGGCTTGGCTGCTGGCGTGGTTGAAGATGTTGCTATTGAAAACCATTGTAAAAAGTTTAGGATAAAATCACTAAAAGTAGAAAATTTAAAATTTAATGAATTATTTTTATTGCAATCTCAAGTCCATATTCAGAAGGTTCTCAAAACCATTCCATACAAATCTGGAGCCATGAAAATGGATAAAATGCCTCTGTTCCTAAATTGGATAGCTGTTGATTGGCTGTTATACTGTTATTTTTCTATTTTAGGCTGCTCATACTACACATCTTGTGTGAGTTCATTTTGTTTTGTGTTTGTGTAATCTCGCTTCTAGAGTACTCAGATTTTGTTTCATTTGGTCCTTCTGTTGGTGTCTCATATGAATCCTGATTAGATTATAATATACTCTGGAATAGCATCCATCCATTTCACTTATTGCGTCAGTTCATTTTGTTTGTGGGTTGAACTACACCACTTGATGTTTGATATAATTTTGTATAATGGGCGAGTGAAATTTTGTTTTTGGTTTGACATTTCATTTATTAACTGACAATATTTAAATTATTTGAATCCTGAATCTTGCGCGACTTGGATTTTGTTTAAATATGAAATGATTTTTTTTAAAATCTGAGTTCATTTTGCTTGTTACCATAGCTTTTAAAACTACTGTAAGGTAGTTTTGTGGGGACAATTTTTACTTAAAGCCTTTGGGTACATCTTGATGAGGTGGCCTCCTTGAATGCAATATTTAGACAGCTTACAGATACCACCAATGGTGGTTCTGTAAGCTGTTACCTGACCTCCTTTGAGGTCAGGATTTGTTGACCAGCAGGTCAAGAAAGGGAAAATTGGGTGTGGGGCATCCACGCCCCACTTGGACCCAATTTCCTGTGCCACCACCCACTTGCAATCAATTGTTAGATTTAAATCTACAATTGCCGCAAGCAGGAGGGGCTTTGGGCCGGGTTTCCCCAGGTGGCGGCGCTTTGGCCGAGCCACACCCGGGAAAACTATGGCCATGACATGCTACAGGTCCTTAGTCTTGGGTTGGATGGTGCATAATATATGTATTCAAGTTGGTGACAATCCTCTGGCAAGCCTTGGCTGCCCGTCCTTGTAGAACCAGAACCAACAAAGAACTGCCACCAAGCCCTTGAGAAAAATGGACAACTTGAACGTTGTCATTGATAAAAAACGGGTCAAAGCTGGAGCTGCTAAATAGCCCAGGAAAATCTGGGCTCGCCATATTTTTGACTATACAACCACAACAAGAAAGTCACACATCATAGGTCTTTTGGGGATGATAGCGCTGAGCCCGCTGGCGGCCAAAAGTTTTCCAATTGTGACAACATTGGCTCAAATTCCAATGCAGGCCTCCAACTGCCAAAAATATTCTTGCCAGCCAATCAGATGCTGCAAAATCTCTCCCACCCCAACCTGAATCACCCTAAGACTTCCCCCATCCCACTCTAGAAACTTGTTTCTAGATGGCTTATTATCCCTGATACCAAAAATAAAGAAAGCTACAAACCCATGTTAGAATACCTTGGCTTACTGGCCCCTGTTGTGAACAAAATGTGTAGATACCTTTATGTGAGGGAGTAGTTTAGCAAGACAAGTTACCAATTTGGATACTTGGAACCTAGTGAGGAAGGTGACAATTGGGTACACCATTGATACCCAAATGAACACCTTGGTGTGTACGTTAAATTGTGCAAAATGACCGGCAAAATACTTGAGTACATAGTACGTAAAAGTGTATACAGCTATGGACCAGGTAGAGTGGAATGAAACCAATGTGGGCCAGGAGTACGGTTGGGAGGATTTGAGTTGTGCTGGCTCCTTGTAGTGATACTTGTCAGTGGGTTTGTGAAAACCCCATATGATTTAAAGGTAGATTGGTGGCCCCCAATCCCTAGGCATGATATAATAACAGCAGAGAAGATCAGGTGGTTCATTTTCTGGATTCTGAAAAGGGGTGACAAAGCTTAGCATCTGACTTCTTTGGTAATAAAGTCTTGTAAGTTTTTTATGTGATAACTATTGAGGGTCATTTCACTCAATGATAGTACAACTTATTTCCAAGGAATTGATCTTTATTATATAGCAGTGCCTTTGTGTGGCAGGAATACTGGGAAGCATTGGATCAGGAACCCCAGACACTTGGTGTTACCTGAGATTCCCTTTCCTGGAAGGCATTGCTGGTTATCAAGTGGAAAGGTTTGGCAAAAGTCCAACTTGCATTGGCATGGAGAAGATTGGGCCTTCTTCATGCACCCAAATTCATTTACTGGATTTGGTGCATGAATAATTTTGAAGGTGGCCTTGTCAGCCCCCTCTGAATTTGAAAAGTTCCCAATTTGGGCAGCAGTTCTCCCCAAATTGGGACTTGGGAAAATTGCCTTTTTTCAGTTTCACAATTTGGCAATTTCCCCATTGAGCGCAGGAGGACAAGCTGGCAGAAGTGGGTGCCCCACCACCAGCTGGCTGGCTGGGCGTGTGGCTGGCAGAAGGCTGACAGCCTGTAGGGCCTTGCCTAATACGGGACAAGATTATAAAAAAGGCATAAAGAGCAACTTGGTTTAAGCTGAGAAGATACAAAAGGTAGGTACAGTTTGAAACAAACCTTAAGAGAAACTGCTAAAAGCTTATAATTTGTAAAATGCGGAGACAAAGTCTATAAAAATCCCAAACTCACTATATAAGAAAGAGTGTTTACTAAATTTCTTGTAGTGACAAGTGGTATATCTATGTTGGAAAATCACTGGGTGAATAATAATTTAAATATCTATAGGAACTTTCTTGGGAATCATGGGGATTTTTCAGCATTGCAGCAGTTTGCTGCTGACCATCTCCATGAAGTTATAGAAAACTGTCTTTAATCTACTAGAACTAACCTAGTTAATTTATAAAAAGGAATCTAAGAAATTTGTGCAGAACTAAAAGGTAGTTTTTAAGTTTTTTTATATTATAAAAAAGTGAAATATAACTTTGAAGGTGAATCTTCTAACATTTAATAGCAAATCAGGGCTTTTCAAAAATCAAAAGATAATTTTTAAGCTCTCTCTTTTTAAAATTTTAAAATTACAAAAATAATTGGAAATTTAACCTGTGGCAAGGGAAAACTTAGAATTTTGGCTTAAGCCTACTCTTCATAGTGAAGTTTATTTGTAGTCATCTACAGTTGTAAGTTGCAACAAGGGAATAAAAATATAGAAGGGAAGTTTGGGAAGTTTGGGAAGCTTAAAACTGTAGCACAACAGCTGCAACCGTTTTAGATACATAAAGATAAAGTTGGGGTTAACGCTTCTGTGAGCGTAACAGTCTTACACTCAACATCAGGGAAAAAGTGAGACAAATGAAAAACAAAAACTAAGATAATCAACTATTATAAACAATTAATAGCTCTTTAAAATTAATCCAACCCCTTAATAAAAACATAAAGGAATTTAAAATAATTAAATAAATTAAACATGTCCATCCAAAGCACAACACAGCTGGCCGTGCGGTCTGTGGTTGGCCTATAAAAGGCCTGGTCAGAATAATTTACACTTTAAATTCTTCTTTTTGTGCAATGTTTGTTGCAGCAGTTTCCCAATTAGGGGGGACTGCTGCAAATATTATGAATGTTTATTTACTGGAAAAGCACTGCAAATCCCCACATTTTTTCACTGTATGTCAGGAATATTCCTGACAATATGTCTGCCACTCTATCCCAGTTTGTGGCCAACTCTCTTGTGGTCCCTTGGCCTGCGCTATATTCTGCCTCCTCATCTTTGACTTCTTATTTTCCTTTACAAATGCTCTTCCTCATTTTGCTTTTGGTTGCTGTCTTCTTTTATACATCCAGAGGCGTGAAATTAATGAGTCCCTCCACCCAATTTGGTTTAGTGCTGCTCAAGCAGTTGGCAGTTTGTTTATTTTATCTTCATTTTTTCACTGAATAGTGCTGCACGCCATTTAACTCTGACACCTTTGACTTCTAAGCCAGAGGTATACACATCCAAGTTTCAACATCCACAATGCAAAGTCAAAGTGAAAATCTTTTTGTGATAAAGTATTGATCCACTATCTACAATCCAGCCAGCTATAAATCATGATGGTCTTAGAATGTGAATATGCACATGAAAAATAAAACAAAGAAGGTAGGTTAAAAAGTATACTTGTTGGTAAAAGGCAGAGATCCAACTACAGATAAAGGGGGCTTAGACAATAGGGTACACCAGAGAGGGTCCAAACAGGGCACAGCTGAGAAAGATTTTTTACATAATAGAGAGGATGAAATGGGCTAACTGTACAGCGGCATCATTAAGAAAGCACAGATAGTTTGCTGGTGATACCTTTTGGACTTGAGATACAGGTTCAAAATAAGCAAATATGAAAGATATAGATATCTGGATTTCATGACTGATGATCACCACTCTCTTATAACATTATACTGGAAATTTCCCAGTACTACTTCTGAAATCACATAAACACAATATCTCTATCCATCACAGTTGCCCCCTCTATTCAGACGGGTAGGTGGTCTTTAGCTTACCAGTTTTTTTGAAATTGGGATGTGGGTTGAACCTCATCAAGTTGGGTGCTTCTAACTTGGGGTTTCAATTCTGGCTACCAATAAAAAAATTGAATGTTCAGCCTTAAGAAAAATGGTAAACCCTTTTGAAAAAGATTGTTAAAGAGGTGCAGAGATAATGGATCCATCAATTTGGAGATTGTAATCTCTGTCCTTTAGTTTTGGGGTGCCTGCCTGTTCAGGAATATGTCTATGTGAGTTATTAAGGTGGAGGACAATGTTTCTGGTTGGAATAGGTTATGAGGAAAATGGTTGAACTTTGCTAGAAATTTAGTGGGAATCCAGGTAGGGTTTTAGAATGGGAGGGGATTTTGGCTGATGTACCCTGAAATGATATATAATGTAAGCTTGTTGAGAAAGAAACTTATCTTTATAAGTGATGGAGAGAGAGAAGGTGTGGGGACCAGAGAAAAGAAGAGTGTGGAGGGGATTAAAGAAGTACATGACAGAAGTAAGGAACTCAGTACAAGATTGCTTAACTGGAAGCAAAGCTTGACGAGGGTTTAAAACAAGATCCCATACAGAAAAGGGCCAAGTGTGGAAAAAATATTGGGAAAGCGAGAATGAATTTCCTGGATCCTATACACGTGGAATTGAATTTATTGGATTACCAAAGTAGATGCTTGTCAAACCAAGCTTTGAGGGCGGTAATCCAAGGGGGGAGGAAGGTGAGCTTGCGGCGGTTGGATTCCAAGTCATAGTCGTCCGGGGGGATGAGAGGGACGAGGGAGCCGCGGGTGGCAAATGCGATCAGACGGGAAAGAATATGGATGCTGGTGTAGCTTAATATGCCAGCTAGTATTCCGTAGGGGACAGAGAAGGATAAAGGGATGGTGGCAATGGTGAGAAAGGCCGGGACTGCTTCACCGGGATACTCCCAAGGGACCATCGACGCCGGCCTGGCCATCATCACGCCAATCATGATTAGAGAGGGCCCAGTTGCCCAAGGAGGGAAGGATGTGAAGATGGGAGTCAGCAATGCCAGGAGAAGGAACAGGATCCCGGCAACAATCGCGACAATCCCTGTCCGCCCACCCTCAGCAATGCCGATGCTGCTATCGAAATGAGCGGTAACCGGCGGAACTCCGAACAGCGACCCAACAGCAGTGGTAACCCCGTCGCAAAGAAAGGCCAGCGTGGCCCTCTCAAAGTCACCGTCCGCATCAACCATGTCCATCATGGATGCCTGGGTGAAGATTACCCCAGTGGAATTGATGAGGTCAACGTACATCATGGTAAGCAGGGCAATCGGCACACGCCAGTTGGAGAAATCAAACGAAAGTATACCCAGCGTATTGGTGATTGGGTGGATGTCAAAGACCCTGGAGAAATAAGAAAAGGCAGCATCCCCCAAAGGGGTGCTTGGGAAGTATGTGAATTGTGTTTGCCGTATCCACGAGGCAATCGAGATCCCAAAGATGCTCAAAAGGATGGCACCACGGACACGAAACATGCTCATCACCACCATAGCCACAAGACCAACCATCCCCAGCACCGTCTTGGGACTCTGCATGATGCCTTGAAGACATTGCTGCGTGACTGGATCCCGATTCTCCTCGGTGCATCCGCTCAACGACACAAGTGTGGTTGTATTGGGACCAATCAACCCAATCCCAGTATCCTCCCGCATTCCAACAAAGCATATGAACAAACCCACCCCTACACTGGTGGCATGCTTGATTGTTGCCGGAACCAGCCGTACCACCCACTGCCGCACCCCCAGCAGCGTCAACAGCACAAACACAATCCCCTCCAGGAATACTGCGCTCAGAGCTACATGAAAAGGAATACCCCCACTGCCATGGTAACCAACCATGTTGTATACAAAGTACACTGTCGTCCCCATGCCACACGATAGCTCAATGGGAAGGTTGGCCAAAGCCCCCATGAGCACAGACCCTATGCCGGTGACAATGCTGGTTGTCACTGCAACATCCTTCCGAAACTCCTCCTTGCATGCCAAGTAACTCACATCCACCTTGCACTGAACATCGCTCCCCGTTGCTTGACTACAGACACATGGCCCACCAGACTCTGCCATAACTGCTGCATTCAATCCCACAATGTAAGCCAACGCCAAGAAGACTGTCAGCCCTGCCTTGACCTCGGTGATGAAGTCGGTGTCCCGGGGCCGAGTGCTGTCTGAGCCACGCAGTTTAAAGTACCGTCCAACTACACTCAAGGCAACTCGGTTGTTCAAGTTTTTCATCCTGGCGCCAAGTATTAGCTACAACTTGCCTTTAATAGCCAACTGCCACCAATCGATAAATGACGTCAAAAACACCAACCATCCTCTGAATAAACGCCAGAATCACTGCAGGGGCCTGATCCAAGCCCCTAAACTACCACATATTAATAAACATTCATAAAGCGAGGTCTGACACAGCTTCTAAAAACGTCGCACCCATACTCCAAATATATAACTCAACCTCCCATGAAGTCTTAATCCATGCATCATTTACCTCATAAACGGATCCCGTCATGCCCATTTAAGAAACCACCCTTCCAAATCAAATGCAATTCTGGATTTATAGATCCAGCGAAAATTCCAGGAACGCCGTGGCTCCTTACAGTATATTTCCAGAAGCTGCATCTATGATACAAAGCAATATACCGCATCCTTACTCCATATAGACACCCCGTCTAAGCATCTTCCATTGCCATCCCTAAATAGTAAGCATAAAAATAAAACTACCGACTTACACTCTAAAACCGCCCTTTGCAGTTGATCCAGCTTCGATGTCCAAGGTAGAAAGCAGCTAAATCTAACCACTAGGTGGCTGCCCCGTCCAAAGCAGATTTAAGCTTGACATTTACCTTATTTCAAGGCTGGGATTGTTTAATAGCTGTTGCATTAAATGCTTATATAACTTACATATATCCTTGCATTAAAATACATATTAGAACAATAAACATGAAATTAAATATAGGAGAACCCTTGTTTTTATATTTAGCATAATAAATCAAAAATAAAGGTACATTAAAATACACAGTACAACCATAAACATGGAACTATATATAAGAGAATCCTTGTTTTTATATTCAGCATAAAAATAAAAAATAAAGCTACATTAAATTATGCTTTTAATTTAATCCTTCAGCCGATCTGCAGCCCTAAACGAGCTATTGGGCATCACTTCACTTTTCAGAGCTGCTGAGATGGACAAACCAAAGTCAGATCAGAGCAAACATAAGTTGCTGATGGAAGAACATAACTGGCACAAGTTTAATCCAGCAATGACAGGGGACAAATGGCCATTGATATTTTTATCATGAATAGAGTAGGGACAGGCACCAAAATATCTCAATCTGTGTTGTGAACAAGCTTTGATTGGCACAATTGGTTTTGTGACTTGGTCAGTTGAGCACAATTCATTTTGTGACCTTCATGTCACATCACAATTCATGCAGATTTGTTTTGTGGTTTTAGGGGACAGCTCACAATTGCAACTGTCACATTTTGTGCCCTGCTCCTAAAGTCACAGCACAGCATGCATGAATTTTGATATGACCAAGTACAATCTCATGTGAGTTTGTATTGTGTCCAATCATAACTATGCAGGCTATTCCTTTCAATTAAAATAAATATTTGTATATTTTTATTGGTGTTTTACTATAATTATCTGAAACAAACTATGGTACAATCAAAACTATCATTGTGAGATAATGACAGATAAAGCTTGTAACATATTTTTAGTTAAAAACTAAAATCCGGCAACCAAACTTGTTCTAATTTTACATATATGCCTTACACAAAATAATATCTTATCTTATCTTTTAAAACTGGGTTAATTTTATATCCTGTGTCTTTCAAAAAATAAAATCATCTATTTCATATATAAAACCACCTTCCTTTTATATTTTGTGACCTACACAATGGTGCAAGGCACAAATTGTGACCTAATCCAGAAATTGTAACTAATTCCACATGGATTGCTTTGTGACCTAATCCAAAACATCTAAAAAAATGAGTTTTTGACTCTGTGTTCACACAATTGCTGTTCTTGCCCCTACCCTAACAATGGCACATCTTACACCTCTATCCCCAGCAAAAAACATAGCCATACTAAAAGTTGACAGTACATAACTGAACAATGTAATGAATCAAACTCACCCATGGATGTTCCATATTCCAAACTGCACTTGGAAGTATATTATCCATACAGAAAAAGTATACTAGAAACCCAGAATCATCTGATAGAAATCAGACAAAATATTCCCACACCGCAAAAAGCCAACCAACCAATATCAAGTTTTCATCACATTCCAAATAAAAGCACGCTCCAGAAAGTCAAGGGTAATACCCCACCCAACCAAGTAAACTTTGTTATTAAAATCATGGATCAGTTTAAAGACCCTGCTTCCTAACCAGCTCAGCCAAGTATCTGCAGCCAATCTTTAGCGCAGTTCAAACCCCACTAAAACCATGGACAAGTATATACCTCACCCATTCTTATTAAAAAATATTGTTCCCTTAAAAAGGGGTTCCCATGATAGTGGGTTAGCATTGTTAGTGTTGAAAAATCAGGGTCAACCCATCAGCAAGGTTCCAACTATGCAGGTTTGTGACCCACAATCCAAATTCCCAGTTGTGACTGTACTACAGTCACATTGGGCTGTGGTTTCACAAAGAGGTTGAATTGTGATGAATTTTATAGGTTGAAATTCAAAACAAAAGGATTGGCCTTGGAGAGACTTTCAAGTGTAGTAATTGATACCCAGGAATCAATTAGGCTGTACTAATTGAGGGACAAATGTTTATCTGACCAATTCAGATTATGAGATTAGGTGTCTCAAACTGTCTAATTAACCATGAAGGTTAATTGATACCCAGGAAGCAATTAGGCTGTACTAATTGAGGGCCATAATGAATAATCTAAACGGATCAGATTATGAGACTAGGTGTCTCAAACTAATTTATTAACTGGGAAGGTCAATTAATTGATACCCTTGAATATGATCAATGAGGATTTAATCATAGGGCCAAAATGGACTTGACTGTGTCAAGTAAAGACTTGTTGTCTTCAAATGGATTAATTAACTGGGAAGGTTGATTAATATATGCTGGTAATATGATTAATGAGGATTTTATTATATTGTTTAATTGCCTTGACTATGTCAAGAAGTTTGATTAAGGTTAGCCAAAAGTAAACCCCCAAATTGTGGTTTAAAAGCACCGTTTTGGCAAATTAATTAGGTTAGAAGCGCCACCACGCCTCCTAATTGATTTGTAAAGCGCCAAGGCACCACCAAGTGAATGTTTCAGGCGCTGGGTTGCCGCCTGGGAAAGTTCCTGGGCGCCATGGTGGCACCTGGTTTGAGTTTCAAAGCATTTTAATAGGGTTTAAGGCAAAAAATCATTAAATGCAAAAATAAATAAATATAGATAATGGTGTCTATACATTCAGGATTGATCAGCTGGTTCCCAGTTGGAAAAAAGATAGCTTGAATCAGGAATATGTATATTCCACAGGGTTTTGGCGTCAAAAGTCTGGAATGCTTCAAGCCAAAGCAATACATTTCCACGGAAGGAATCGGGTGATTCTGGAATGTATTAGAGTACATTCTTATAGGTTAAGAGTGTGAAGATCTTTTTAGTAAATATCTGGATTGGATTATGCCATTATGTCATAAACCATGTGATAGGAATCCAGGTGTGATTCTGGAACCGGAGGGGTTTTCAGCCAAATGTACCCCAATTGATATATAATGAAAACATGATAATAATTAATAAAAAAGAATACTTATGTGTGACAATGGTTGCTTTCCCCTCAATCTTTTTATGCTTTGTGCTTTTGGCTTTTAACTGAAATAAGACTACCATGGAATGAAGGAGATGGTCTGCAGCTAAGACTATGGGAAGCAAAAAACGTGGAAGTGATCACCAGATGGTAACAAGCTTAACACCAAGATTGCTTACCTGGAATCCAGGCTCATCAAAGCTTACATAAAGGATTCCCTGTCAAACCTTAAAAGAGTCAGACTGGGATAATGAAGAAGCAAGCATGAATTTCCTGGATCTGTCACACCAGTGACCCATAGCCAAATAGGGAAGTCAACTAAAATTTCCAGAAATATCAACATGAGTGTCACTGTGACAATCCACATGTGAGCAGTTTTGTAGGTGAGGGTTGATTTGGCTTCAAATAAAGACGCTATGCTGAAGATTGTCAGTGTGTTGTTGGTTGGTTGGTTGGTTGCAGGTAGAGGCCTAGTAGGGAATAATGGCTACTAGGGAAGGTAAGGCCTGGATAGTAGGTAACAAAGAACTACTAGAGACAAATGATGTCCCCACCCGGCAGGAGATATTGGCTGCTGTGAGCTAGAGGTCCTCACCCAGCAGGGAACTGTGGCTGCTAGGGGTGAGGAATGAGATAGCTCAGCAGGGAACTTTAGCTGCTTGGGGTGAGGAGAGGTCCAGCCTGGTGGGTAGTGTGTGCTATACAGGCTGGATGTTGTTTAGACCCTGCGGGTAATGCAGGCTGCCAGGGAGGGGAGGAGCTTTGAGAGCTTTACGTACCCTAACACGCTTGCAGGATTGGTGAAGGACTAGCTGATTATGATGCAGGAATAGCTAATCATGATGTAGGATTGGTGAAGGACTAACTGATCATAATGCAGGATTAGTTAACAGACTAACTGATGAATAGAGAAGAACTAGCTGAATAACCAGAAGAGGATGGTGCAGGACTAGCTGAGGAACTGAAAGTTAGCTAATAGTGACTAGCATAAGTTGATGCAGGAGCTAGGATGCTTGTTTTAGGACTCTTGGAAGTGTAAATGCTTATAAGAAAGAAGCAGTAAAATAATTAATCAATGCTGCCAAAAGATATGATATAAAAATGGAATTAATTATAATATGAATAAAAGAAAGGAAAAGAAGAAATAAGTTTCAGTGTTTGAACTGTAGATTTATTGGAAGCTGATTGAGTGGAATGGTGCCAGAATAGTGGACCAGTTAGTGCTTTGGTGCACTAAGAGTTGTCAATTTGAGCGGTTTGAAGAGTGAAAATTGATTTCCTAGTTGGATCCTGGTGGAACTTCAGAAATAATCTTTTTTTGCGCTCTGCATTTATTGGTTGAGTTCTGGAAGGTTTACTGATGAATATAATTTATTGGAAGCCAAAAGCTTAAAGTATAATCAAGAAAACAGTGAATTAATACTTTAAGCTTTTGATAAAGTAAATATGTAAGATTAAGTTATTAAAGGGAAAAGTGAGCGGCAATGGTTTAAGCTTTTGAAGAAAGCCATTCTAAAGGCAGAACTGTTGGGAAAAGGACACTATAAGAAGGAGGCTAGCTGGAAAGTTACGGGGTCTTTTCCAAGTCTTTTTGGAGTTTCTGCTGAGAGGTTTTGGAAGCCTTTTGATTGCCAGCAGGAGCTTGGTTGGATTGATACAAGTGGAATGCCAAGTCCACTAGAGCTATACAAAGAGCAGAATCCTAAGATTAATGAGCCAGAGCTTGAGATAAGGAGTTAGACCCTAAGCACAGTGCAGGTGTCTGAGTTTAAGGAGCAGGAGTCCAAGTCTAAGGAGCAGAAGTCCAAGACTAAGGTGTAGGAGTCTAAGAACAAGTAAAAGGAGCCTAAGATATTGTTGGATGACTCCAAGTATTGGCAAATCCATATTGTTTCCCTGACCCCCCTGGGCCATATACCAGAAGGTTTCAAAGGGGATCTTCTTTCTGAGAGTGAATAAACACCCATTTTGATCCCTATACATATTTCTGAGATACATTTTTTCTTACTAGAGAATGACAACCCTTTTCAGCTGGTCCCTGGCTATGACCCAGGATACACTTTGGGGACTGGTGGACAGGAACCCCACAGCATCCTTGAAGGGGTCAAGGATAGCCAGCAGAGCAAAAGGCTTGGGAGGGGAAACCGGGGTTGCCGCAAGAGACAAGTATGTCTCAGGAGGTTCCCACCCCAAGGGAAGGAGAAGGAAGGAGCCCAGAGATCTGTCCAGCAAGAAGTAAAGCTTGTTAGTGAGGCAGTCAATCTGCACCAAGTGGCGCCACCACCACTCTACGCCCACAATTACATGATACAGGAGATCCTCAACAGCAGAGAATTTACTCACAAACATGTGTGAGCCTGTACAGTAACTAAGTGGATTAGTGAGGGGATAGCTGAGAACCAGTACCTTGCTGGCAGCAATGAGGCTCTGAGGGGGGAGAAAGGACAAAACCAAGGACTGAGCTAATGCCAGGTTCATAAAGTTTCCTGCAGCCCCCGCATTCACCAAAACTGTAGCCTTAGCCTGACAGTATCTGGTAATAAAAGGTTGCAGTGAAAAGGAAATATGAAAGATCTTTCTTTATTCTGCAGGGTCAGATGGAAGCAGCAGGGTTGCAAGAGGAAACCCTGGGGATAGAAGCTGAGGCCGCAAAGACAGGAAGAGATCCTGTAGAGGTGGGCCAGTTGGGAGCCTTACAGGCGCAGCACATCACATTGATGGCAGGCGTCTTGGGTGATTTGGCTGTGGGGGGCTTGGCCTGGGTGGGCTTGGAGGCTGGAAGGTGGGTAAGCACACCAGAATTAGGCTGGTAGGCCAGCTTGGCTCCAAGTTTTTGGGCCAAAGCAAACACCTTCTTGAGGGAGGTGGGAGCCAGGCCCCACACACTCTTGTCAGCCAAGGCAGTATCCGAGGAGTTACGGAGCATGGTCACCCCCATTTTGGAGGGGAGATCCAAGGAGGATGCCTTCACAGCAAAGCACTTGATGTGAGAGGCATGCTCTGGAGCAAGTCCCTTGGAACAGATAGTTTCAAAGATGACAGGGGCCTTGGAACCTGGGGCAGCCATCACAGAAGAGACCAGCAAGAGGAGGGAAGAAGTGTCTCCAAGTTCTTGGCTTTGGCGGAGGAGAGTGCGCACCCAAAGGCAGGTGTCTCTGTCAAGAGCATCTAAGAGGGCCACTGATCTCTGAGCGTTAGAGATGGGAGTGTCCACAGACGCTGAGTCTGAGGAAAGGCAAAGCTGCAGCTCCCCAAGGGCATCCAGAACCTTTTCACAGACAGCCACAGAAGGGGGGATACAGGGTGACACCAGGGTGATATTCACCTCTGATGCAGCCAAAGAAGCTGTGTTGGGAGAAGCAGACTTCTTGGTAAGGCACAACTTGAAGGAAGACAGAAGTGACCACACAGCCCACACCAAAAGAAACTCAGAAAGGAGCAATCCTAGGCTGGCACAGACAAGGGCAAGAAGTAAGCTCTAACACCAGTATCAAAAGGCTTCAAAGGCAGAAGAAATTGGCTTGTTGATTATGTGAGAGAGAGGGGATTAACTAACTAAGTTTGGCTCACATCCTGACAAGAAAAACCACCAGGATGCCACTCAGTGAATCACTGGCACAGCCACTCTAAGAGGGGACCAGAGGGAGGACACTGAAGACAATTGATGTCACAGTAGGTTCCATCATGCCAGGAATTCTCTGGCCAAGTAGAAAGACTTGAAAAGCTAGCAAACCTTTAACAAAATTGACCAAATTAATGGATTTAAATCAAACAGTCAATCAAAAATGGGTTACAGCTGCTCCAGTCTGCCAGCTGAAACCAATTCCCCCTTGAAAATTGACGTTGATAAATTGATGTAATTTGAGGGTTACCTGGTATGAGCTTATTAATCAGCATAGTTGTCAGAAATTGGTCACTCAAGAGTTCTTTGCAACCTGGAACAGATACTCACTTGACAATGTAGAAGGAATAGGAGCCCAGGATCCAGGTGGTATTGCTTAGCCAATTTTTGATATATATTGAATAATTTTCACTGTTTCAATTCTAAGAGTTGAGTCCTCCAAAAAATTTACTCAATAAAAATTAAATATCCCTTGGTCTAATTTAATTTTGAAAATGCATCCTGTAGTTGAATTGTTGCGCTACATCCCCTACAATCTGATCCTGAGCTGGATAATTACTGGAAGATGGGGCCCAGCATCGGGAACTTTGTTGTCGGTGCCACAAAATGTTAATTCAATGCCTGCCAATCTTGGAGTGGTCCCCCCTGTCTTGGAAAATAAAAATTGTGCTGCATCTCAATGTCCTGAATTAGATTAAGAAGATTCTCTGATGCTTTCAAAGGCTATTTATCTTGGGCTACTTTGGTTGGGATTAATTATATTACTTAATCCTAGTATCTCATTTGGAAATTTTACAAAACAGTATTTGAAGATGCGTTGGTGGTTAATCATTAACTCTATGTGGATTTGGGTGGTAATTCCCACCACCTGGAGACAGCTTCTTACTATCCTTCAATTTCTGTCACAATTGAGGGAAGTAGGATTTCAATCCTATCCCATAAGACTGGTGAACAACCAAGGAGCACAAGAGGGAGCAAGGGGTGTGGCCTCTGTCTCCAGCAGGAGGACATGATCAGTATTGCCCTGTGTGGTGACTGCTCTAGCAGGTTGATGGGCTTAAGCAGTACTTAGATATGCAAGCACCAGGCAAGGTGGAGTGCAACAGAATATGCCTTGCCAGCATAAAACTGGGGAGTTGCATTCTATTGTCAACATATGAATATCATAGTATTAACAACAGCAGAAAAGGTTCAGGTGTCAGTTGGCAACAGGAAAGAATACAGAGTTGGTGTATAGTAGTGATTTGGATACCAGATATACAATTTATTCTTTGGGAAGGATTCAGTTGTCAGTCACCAACAAGACAACAGAGTCAGAACAGGGCTGGCGGAGGAATGGGTGTATGTTAATCAGTTGGAATCCAGACGGACAATGTATACTGGGAAAAGGGAAGAGAGGATTCAGAATTGATAAGTGGCATACAGCAGACTTATGATTTATAGGTGTCTCTATATTAACAGTGCTGAAAACACAAGCTCAACATCTGGTTCATTATTTTTCTTGTTATGCCTGTCACGGTAAGTTCCATAATGCTGGGTATTGTCTGTCCAAGTAAGAAGGCACGGAAGGCTGGAAAACCTGTATTGAAATTGACCAAGTTAACAGATTTAAACCAAACAGTTGATCAAAAATGGGTCACGGCTGCTCCAGTATGCCAGCTGAAACCAGCTCCCCCTTGTAAACTGACGTTGATAAATCAACGTAATATGAGGGTCACCCAATATAAGCTCATTAATTGGAATGGTTGTCAGAAACTGGTCACACAAGGGCTCTTTGCAACCTGGACTAGATACTTACTTGAAGATGCCAAAGAAATAGGAGATCAAGACTCAGGTGGTATTGCTTAGTCAATTTTTCTGATATATATTGAATAATTTTCCCTGTTTCAACTCTAAGAGTTGAGTCCTCCTAAATTTACTCAATTAAAATCAATTATCCCAAGTTCTAATTTTAAATTTTAAAATGCATCCTGTGCTTGGGTTGTTGCGGTATATCCCATACAATCAGATTCTAAACAGAATCATTTCAGGAAGATGGGGCCCGGCATTGGGAACTTTGTTGTTGGCGCTGCAAAATGTTAATTTCATGCCAGCCAATTTTGTAGCTCCTCCCTCCATTCCTGAAGATGAAAATTGGGTCACTTCTCAATGCCCAGAATTCTACGCTGAAGATGCATTGATGCTTTTCCAGATCATTTATCTTGGTTTACTCTGGTTAGGATTGATTGTTCTACTTAATCCTGGAGTTACAATTAGAAAATTCACAAAAAAATATCTGAAGCCGCGTTGGTGGTTAATCATCAATTCTATGTGGATTTGGGTGGTTATTCCCCATCATTTAGAAACGACATCATATTATCCAGTTATTTCTGTCACATTACTCAACTCTTCTACGTCTGAGTTTTTGGAAGCAGTTTGTCATGAATTTGTGTTTCTTTTCTCCTGCTCCGTTGAGATATCTGCGTTTATCATGTTTATTTCCATCAGTTCATTTCTGAGTTTTCAGTTTGGGCTTTTCTTTAATTTTTGGTTTCCATCTCCGGCTGCAGTTGTAGAGACTGGATCCTCTGTTTCCTATTTCCGTCGCGTCATGTCATTTTGGCGTCCTGATTATTTTCCTGCTCCACCCACTGATGAAATCTCGCGTGAAGTTTTGTCAGCTTTATCATTTTATTCCAGCTCTAACCTTAGTCACAAATCCCAAGTTTACCATGTGATGACAAAGGTTTCTGAAGATGCTCAAGAATGGTTGTTGTCCGCGGTGGAGCGCAATCAACATATTTTAACTGATAGTGCATCTCTATATTCTTTGTTAAAAAATTCGTGTATATCTATTGAGGAGCTCAAAGTATATTGTAAGCTGTACGCCTTCTGTCAGGGTACAACTCTGCTTTCAGTATTCCTTCCTCAGTTTCTTACCTACTGCCGTACAATTGATGTTCCTGAGGTGAACAAACTCTCAGCGTTGTGGTTAGCAGTTGACCAGACTTCTCAGGATTTGGCAGTTTGGGATTCCCTGTTAATCACAACTGAGGCCCTGGTAAGCCAAATTCTTTCACTGGTCTCAAATCTGTCCACTTCCAAACAAGGTACGTTGGTAATTGAGGACAAACCTGCAGTGCGCTCTTGGTTTTCTGGTCCTAGTTTGGTGGCAGCTCCTTCCAGTCAAAGTCAGGATCATTCTTCTTGTAGCTCTTCTCAGCTGCAATTGGCGGTGGTGAACAAACCCGTCCATGTGACTGAAGCCCCCGTAGTGTCCGGTCCCAATAGCTCTTTGGTGATGCTTCAGCACATCATATCTACCAAGCCTTCCGAGGTTGTGTCCAAAGAGTTGCCTCTCATGCCCATTGATTGTAACTATCCTGTTCTTCCTGCTGCTGTTCAAGAAATAATCAAGCAATACTTCCAGGAGCATCCTGCCTCCTTAGCCGCCGTCTGTACAACCAAGGAGAAGCAAACTCCTGCTGAGATTGCAACCTTTGCTGCCAATAAATCTACTTCTGGTTACTTCTTGTTTTATGGTAACATAGATAATGATCAAACTATCTATTGGCCGGCCATTTTATTAGATACAGGTGCTTCTGAGAACTTCATGAGTGTGGAGACTGCAGACTTGCTACAGCTCAAGTACCACCCAGGAATGCTTGTTAGGGGTGGAAACTGTCAAACATTCCCCTCCTTCCAGCTGAAGAAGCCAGTTACTTTCGTAGTTGCAGGTCATTCCTTTACTGCAAGGTTTTCTGTTTGCTCTACCCTGATGTATCCTATCATTTTGGGAGTAAGTTGGTGAAGAGATCATAATGTATTGACCTTACTGGAGAAAAATGAGCTGCAGGTGGAACACTCTTTGGGTATAACCATTTGTATTCCGCTGTTGGATATGTCTGAATTAGAGCAATCATCACAGACAATACAGTCAGTGCCTATCCCTGTCCCCGCAAGTTTGGATTTACTGGCATGCTTGCAATCCTGGTCTGCGGCATTTGACGCCACCAGAGGTGAGTTCCTTCCCAAGCACACTTAGTTTGACTTTGACTTTAAGGTTACTGTCAATCTGATTTGCATTGCATCTCCTATTTACCCTTTAACCTTGAAGGAAGACACATGTTTGGAAGAATGGACTTGCGGCATGTTGGCAAAAGGCTACATTTTCAAGAAGGCTTTGTCAATCTGCTCTCTTTTATTGTTTGTTCAGAAGTCTGATGGGTCTCTTTGTCCTTGTGTCAATTACAGGAATTTGAACAAAATTACAATTCCGGATCCTTATCCTTTACCTCTCAAAGCACAGATCTCTAGATGTGTTGAGAAGGCCAAGGTATTCTCAAAAATTGATCTGTTGAATGCTTTCAATCAAATCAGGATTGCAGAAGGAATGTAATGGTTAACAGCATTCAGAACCAAGAAGGGTATCTTCCAGTTCCGCGTAATGCCTTTTGGATTGAAGAATGCCCCAGCTTGCTTTCAGCGGTTGATTGATTCAGTCTTGGGAGATCTCCTAGGTGTTTGTGCCATTGCATATATGGATGACATCTTGGTGTTTTCTCCGGATGAGGAGTCCCATAAGACCCACTTGTTGGCAGTTGTAGAGCGCATTCTCCAAGCAAACTTGATTATCAAAAGGAGTAAGTGTGAATTCTTTAAACGTAAGGTTACCTTTCTGGGTAATATTATCTTTGATAATGGCCACACCATTGCCCCTGACAAGGAATCTGCGGTTTGAGAGTATGCTACACCTGTGACAGTATCCCAACTTTGTATTTTCCTGGGTACATGTACGTTTTTGAAGAAATTCACTCCCCACTTGTCTGAGGTGGCTGCCCCTTTATATTTGGCTAGTGGAAAGACAACTTTAGTCTGGATGCCTGAGTGTGCAAGTGCCTTCTCATCAGTCAAGGCTCTTTTGTTGTCCTCACCAGTGTTAAGACATGTGGATCCTGAGCTTCCTTTTGTTGTTTCCACTGATGCATCATAATATGCTGTGGCTGGTGTGCTGTTGCAGACAGCTAGTGACAGGATTGAGAGACCTGTAGGGTATTTCTCCCAGAAGATGGAGGCTCAAGAACACAACTACATGATTTACGGCAAGGAATTGTTGGCTGTAGTGGAATTGTTAAAGCATTGGCACCGCCATCTCATGTTGGCACGTCATCCATTTGTAGTAAGAACTGACCACAAAGCTCTTCTATATTATCAAAAACCCAGGGTTTTTTTGGGTCGCCAATCCAGATGGCATGGTGATCTGACAAGATACAAGTTCCGCTACATGTTTATTAAGGGATCTGACAATCACTTGGCCAATGCCCTGAGCAAGAATCCCTCCCATCTCCAAGATGCTAGTATGGACGCAAAGTTTAACACACATACTATGATTCCAGACAAGGCTGTGGTACCTTTTGTATTGCCTCCACTGGCTACATTGGCTACCATGTCTTTAGCTGAGGGTGCAGACCTGGACTTGCATTCCAAGGTTAAGTTTCTGCAACCTTTGTCCAAGGATTACAATAGGCTATTGGAGCTAGCATGTGCAAACCCAGTAGGTCAGCCTCAGGGCTATCATAAGATTGGTCCAGTCCTATATCATCAAGGCTGCTTGTGGGTCCCTGAAGGCACTATTTGGGATGAAATCATGGAGGCTAATCATACCTGTCCAACAGCTGGTCATCCAGGGAAAAACAAAACAGTGGAACTTATCCGCCGCCAGTTTTCCTGGAAAGGTTTGACTGTGCAGGTAGCCGCTTTTGTTTGAGATTGCCTGGTATGTGTTTGATCCAAGGCCAGTCAGAATAAGACTACTGGTTTACTGGTCCCACTTCAGCCTGCTGCCGGTCCTTGGACGTCTGTGTCAGTGGATTTCATTGGCAAGCTTCCCAATTCCAATGGGTTTAACACAATAATGGTAGTAGTTGATTGTTTCACAAAGATGGCACACTTTGTACCTTGCTCAACCACAATTACTTCAGTGGAAACCGCTAGGTTATTTGTGAACAGAATTTTCTCTCTACATGGCATCCCAATGGAGATTGTAAGTGACCATGGTCCTCAATTTATTGCTCAGTTCTGGGAAGCTTTTACTGGAATCCTTGGTATCAAATTGTGCCGCTCTACTGCTTTCCACCCCCAGTCCAATGGACAAACGGAGAGGGTAAACCAAAGTTTGGAGGTCTACCTACGTTGCTACACTAATGCGCAACAAGATGACTGGTGTAATAATCTACCCATGGCAGAGTTCACATATAATAACACCCCACACACGTCAACTCAAGTATTGCCATTTTATGCCAATGTGGGTTACAATCCCTCTTCCAACATGAGTCCTTGTTTGGTTAGCAACGTGGAAGCTGCAACTGATCAAGCCGCTGAATTGAAGCAGGTCCATCAGGAGCTCCAAGTTACTCTCACTGCCGCCGTGATAACTTACAAGGAATACGCAGATTGCAAGCGCCAGGAAGGTCCAACTTACAGGCCAGGTGATCTAGTCATGATTGATGCTTGCAATATGAAACTTAAAGCTCCATGTTGTAAATTGGGTCCCAAGCAAGTTGGCCCCTTCAAGGTGGAACATCAGATTGGTCCTTCTGCCTATTGGCTGGATTTACCTCCTGCTTTCAAGATTTTCCACACCTTCTATGAATGTCTCCTTACTCCCTTCAAAGGAACAGAGATCCCCTCTTCCCAACCCATTCTTGTAGAAGGAGAACCTGAGTATGAGTTAAATTGTATTCTAGCTTCCTGCAAGAATTGTTGCCGTTTGGAATATTTGGTATCTTAGAAAGTTTATCCTGATTCTGAAAACTCCTGGATTCCCCACTACAATTGTTCAAATTCCTCTGATCTGATCCACGAGTTCTACAAGCGCAATCCTACTGCTATTGGACACCCTGAACTTAACCTTGCTGCAATGAAACTCCTACCTGCCCATAAGAATTTCTCTTTATCCCATCTCCCAGATGGTGGTATTGTGCCCAGGGCTAAAGCAGAGGGTAATGTCACAGTAAGTTCCATAATGCTGGGTATTGTCTGTCCAAGTAAGAAGGCACAGAAGGCCAGAAAACTTGTATCAAAGTTGACCAAGTTAATGGATTTAAACCAAATGGTCGATCAAAAATGGGTCACAGCTGCTCCAGTATGCCAGCCAAAACCAGCTCCCCCTTGTAAACTGAAGTTGATAAATCAACGTAATATGAGGGTCACCCAATATAAGCTCATTAATTGGAATGGTTGTCAGAAACTGGTCACACAAGGGTTCTTTGCAACCTGGACTAGATACTTACTTGAAGATGCCAAAGAAATAGGAGATCAAGACTCAGGTGGTATTACTTAGTCAATTTTTCTGATATATATTGAATAATTTTCCCTGTTTCAACTCTAAGAGTTGAGTCCTCCTAAATTTACTCAATTAAAATCAATTATCCCAAGTTCTAATTTTAAATTTTAAAATGCATCCTGTGCTTGGGTTGTTGCGGTATATCCCATACAATCAGATTCTAAACAGAATCATTTCAGGAAGATGGGGCCCGGCATTGGGAACTTTGTTGTCAGCGCCGCAAAATGTTAATTTCATGCCAGCCAATTTTGTAGCTCCTCCCTCCATTCCTGAAGATGAAAATTGGGTCACTTCTCAATGCCCAGAATTCTACGCTGAAGATGCATTGATGCTTTCCCAGGTCATTTATCTTGGTTTACTCTGGTTAGGATTGATTGTTCTACTTAATCCTGGAGTTACAATTGGAAAATTCACAAAAAAATATCTGAAGCCACGTTGGTGGTTAATCATCAATTCTATATGGATTTGGGTGGTTATTCCCCATCATTTAGAAATGGCATCATATTATCCAGTTATTTCCATCACAATGCCTAAGCGCTGGATTAATTATTTTATAACTTAATTAAATGATTCATATTCAATTTATTCAGAAAGTTTAAAATACTTTCAATGTCAAATCTTTAGTTGATCCTGGGCTTTGATGAATTTTAAAAAATATCAATCTTAGAATTGAAAGTTGCACCTTATAATATTGCTGAAAATACCTTAAATGATACTACATAATACGATCTAAAAATATTTATGATGGGTTGTATAGGAGAGTAATAGCAGCCCCAAAGCTATAAATGCTATTTCCTTATCTTTGGCCCATAATAAGTATTCTTAATTTGTTTCAGAAAAAAAGTTTTTTTGAAAGACTAATAGCTCTATTTGAAATACACCCTCTAGTAAGCTGCCCTACTTCATGAACTTGCCCTAATACACCACTAGCATCTTCTGATTTTTTTATTCTCTGGTATCATCACGTGATTTCAAATGATAAGTTATCTCAGAATATTCTGAGAAACTTTCAAATGTTAAAGGTGAAGTATACAAATTCCCATCTTTCATCAAATATGATAGATTAATGACAGATTTTTAACTTCAAGCTCACTCCTTATAGGCCTAACTTTTCTCTCATAAATATAAAAGAATGACTTTTGAGAAATATTTGAGCCTGATAGTGCTGATTTATATAATTATTTTCTTTTTTCTTCTTGCTCAAAATTATTTTTAATATCATTAATATTCTTAATATAAAGCTGATTTTCTTTCTCTTTTAATGTTTTTGATATTACACCAAAGTGACCATCAAAAATGCTTTTTCCATGACATTCTATAAAGCTATTGTATTTAATAGACCTTTTAATGTATTTTGGTGCCTCTTTAAATAGATATATAGGGATTCATAGGATCTAAAATGGGTTTTCATTATCAGTCCATACTTTGATATTTTTTTTTTTAAACTTATCTGATTTAGAAGACTTATTAGACATCCACCTGAAAACAAAGAATCATGAGACAGTATTTGAGATAAAAAATCATGGTCTTCATATTTAACTTTATTGTTTTCCTTAAAAACCAATGCAAACCCTAAGAAAGAAATAGGTCTTTTGGAATAAAAACAGTTATTGGTCTCAACTGGACCACCACCAACTTTTAAATTTTCCTTAAAATCTATAACTATAATACATGATTCATTATCTAATTCATTGATATCTTTCTTATATTCCCTATTTTGATGAGCATAAAAGTCTTGGTGCTGATAATAGCTTTTAAGTCACTGTTTATAGATTCTGGCAATGATAAGTTTTTACTTTCAAATTCTTCTTTTCTTTTTTCTAAGGATGATTTTAAGTTACAAATATTACACATGTCAGTTTGTTTTTTTACTCTTTATTATATTTTTTAGTATTAATTTATAATAAGTTGAAAGTGATATCAAAATTTCATTATTTATTTTCATATATATCTTTTTTATTTTTAATAGAGAATATTTTATTTCAGTTGAATATTAATTCATTTCTTTTTCAATGTCTTTATAAATTTTTCTGGTGCTTTTTTTGTAAACTGGCTTGTTTCAAAAGAATTTTCCAGTAGTTTTTTAATTATTTTTTTGATTATTTTTTTGATTATTTCTTTTTTTAATGAATAGTAATTATATTTTTGGTTTTTTTTGTTTAAGCTTACATTTTTATTTTTATTTATTTTTCTTGAGTATTCAAACTCACTTTTGGTTATATTAAATCCCATATCTGTAAGCTCTTTTAAAGAGTAACTGGAAGTAACCAGAGATCTCAAGGCTGGGAGATGCTTTTGAGGAGAAGATTTCAGAAGATCCTTTAAGTTATCAATTATCCCATTTAGTTTCTGATTTTTAATTAAAGGAATGAACTCTGTTTTTCCAAACTCAGTTTGATTGAGGAAGTGATTGACAAAGGAATTAAGATTGCCTCCAGAAACAAAGAGAAGTGCTTTCTTTTGCATAGCAATTCTTTCTTTTTTTGTTGATGCTCCCAGTGAGGAAAATGGCTTCATGGCAGAAGTAAAGTTAACAGATTTCATAGTAAGGGATTTGTAATTGCTGATAAAGAGATGCTTTGTAGAGATGCCTTGCAAAAGAGTGCTGGTTGCAGGAATTATATCTTTTTGTGAAGATGGTTTGAAGTAAACCTTAGGTGGTACTTTAGCTCTTATATACCAAGGCTTATGCTACCATTCTGAAAGAAATTATGTGATAGCTTTATTTACAATTTTAACTTGAATTTAGATTTCTATAATAAATGAAATCACCAGTTTTCATGCACAAGTGATATGTGTATCAGCTAAGCATCAAATTACATCATATCCTCTTTGTAATCTATGCAAATCAATTAAGATGATGTATTAACTTAATTATAACTGTTCCAAATATTTTTAAAATGATAAAGTATTAAAGAATTGTATTTAAAAATGCTTAATTTGAGGTTCACAGGTCACTTGAACCTAAAAATTCATCTAAACAGCAAATAAATTAACGTCCTAACTTCAAACTATCATAAAATCCTAAATAATTAGGCTTTTTAAATAAAAATAAAATGCAAAATAATGCTCTTAATTTTATATTTAATTTTGTCAAATAAAAAGCATTTATTAATTGATGAAAAATTAACTTTTTTTAATCTTAAAACAATCTATTTTATTTCATTATCAAAATAATATAATTAAATCTGACATATGCTCTTTTAAATTGCTTTCAATTTAATATTCAATATATTATATATATTCATAATTTAACACCAATAGAAAGATAAGATTCTTATCTTCATTTTGATAGTTTACAGTGTAAAAAATGTTAACTTTTTGTTGAGTTATTACTGTTTTAAATATAAACATTTGTAATTTGATTTTTTTCAAAATTGAACTGTGTTATGCTGCAACTTGGGCAGCATGTGTATTAGAAAATGGCCGAATCCCTAAAATAATGACCCATTTGGTGAGGATTAAAGTGGAGGCCCAAGGGGGGCGTAACTTTACACTTACCTTATCCTCCAGCTACTGTTCTAATTTTTTTTATTAAAAATCATTTTCATAACTTCAATTTTAACCTCAATCTTTTGTTGTACCACTAGAAGTTCCCAAATGATGACACCCTCATCTAAATTTGGCCTTCTATTTCTCAAACAACTCATTATCTGTTTGTTTTGTCTTCATTGTTTTCCTTGAGCAGTGCTGCCTGCTATCTTACTTTAACACCTAATAAACTTTCTCTTCCTCTTCCACTTCTTTTGATTAAAGATGTTTAAAATAAGAGAATCTGGTTAAGAGTCATAGCCAGTGGTAGTGGTAACATTATTAACATCTGTACCATCTTCTTTTCCAAGAATGGCATTTTGATACTAGTGTTGAAAACCCAGGAATTAAATCCTTGTCCCCAGGGAATGCCTTTTTCCAACCAGGACAGACAGGGACCCGCCAACCTGCTGAGTAGCAGGCTTGAATCAGTAAGCTGCCCCTAACTGTCAGTATACAAGGAGTACTGTGGAGCTCCAGCAGGTGAGAGAGGAGTCAAAGCAGGTATTGACATGGCCCACCAGATGATGGGACCTAACTTTACCAGGTAGGAAAAGGCCTTCCCAGCCACATCCCAAGGTCCAGTAGCTGGCAAGGCAGAGTCAATCAATCCTGTGAGTGCAAGGTAAAGCACTCCCAGGAATTGACTACTCTGGCCAGAGGCATCAGAAGTGGGGGGGGTTGAGATGGTTGGCTTGGGTGTCAGGGGTGGTTCCATGGGGACCAGGTAGGCAGCAGGATTGTTGTACTTCCCGTTGAAGATCAAAGGGTAGATGGTGATTGCTTTGCCGTCTCAGACAATTTGGTAGGGTTCCTTGGGAGCGTTTGGGGGGGTGTACCACTGCAAGTCTTCCAATGTCCAAGGTTTGTGGTCAGGATTGGCAGGATACTCAGTGAAATGCACAGGGCCAAATGGAGCATTGGGTGGGCGGTAGTAGTCAAAGGCTTTGGTTTTATCAACTTGAGTCTGACTATCTATCCCAGTAGAGGGGTACTGACGCTTGGGTGTATGCAGATAGAAGAGTATCAAAAATAGGTATGGAAATATATTGGTGAACCAAAGGTTCATAACAACTTTATTTGGTAAGGATGACAATAAAGAACTTTTTCAAGTACTTCTGATTTATATACTTACTCACATGCAGGTGCCTCTGGGTATTATTCTGATGCTATCTGTGTGGCAAGGCTTGGCATTTCAGGTTCTGCTGTTTGGTTGGCTGCTTAATGGTCATTTTTGGGGTTTTCATGAACATTTATTTGGCTTTTTGATGGTCCGTCTTGGCTTGGCTGGTCATTGATTTTGGCAGGTTTGGCTTCTGGGGTTTTGGGGGTTTTCCCAATATGATCACCATTTTTGGACTGGCTTGACAGGCTCTCTTGAGCCCAAAGAACTTGATTAAAAAAGGGGTCCCCAATTGGGGACCCTAAATTACTTGATGGAGGGTGGGCTTGGTCTGGGTTTACTGGGCAGCTAAAAATAGCCTGCCCATGCCCAGCCAAACCCACCAAGGCTTGGGCGTAGCTTTTGGGGCCCAAAGCTGGCCCCTCAGCTACCACTAGGGCAGGAATGGTTCCTGTACCTGGATTTTCTTCAAAAAGCAAAAATCCAGGTGCAGGTGAATCTTCCCCACCCGCTAGCCCCGCCTGATGGCTAGGAGCGGGTTTGATTCCTGCCCAGGGCTTTGAAACTGTTACTTTTGTAACACTAACCCCCAGCTTAGTGAGGGAGATTAACTGAATGAAGACCAGATTACTGCCAAGTGCATGCCACCAAGAGCTCAGACCTATGCAGTAGTTATTACTTGTCAAAATGAGGTTGGAATGAGAGGCAACAGTTCTCATATTGACAGTGGCCATGTTGGCACTATAGTAAAGTGATAACCTGGGTTTGAATAATGTTATCTTCTGGATGTTGACACTTTTTAATTAACAGCACACTTTATTCTGGTCATTTTAGTATAAAAAATAATTAAAACTAACATTTATGCTGAAATGACCCCAGAGAGCTCAAAAATGCAATAAAAAACATACTATTGTTGAGGGTCTGGATGTACGAGTATTCCAGCTATTGCCATCACACCTAACATCCAGTCATTGCCCAATTTGGTGCCCTTCCAATATACAGTTTGACATTCCAGAAACAGCAACCAAGCAATATCACATGGCTGTCCAAGTATCCAGCAACTTGAACTCATCCTGCACATGACTAACAACTAGGTTTGATCCAACTAAAATCCCTGCCACAATTAAAACTATATAAGTCTAAAGTATTATCCAATAAAATATACTTCTTCTCTTCTTAATTTTATATTCAAAGCTTCCCCAAAAGGCGCTCCTTATCACTGGTAGCACTACGGTTTTTGACCACACCAATGAAAGAGAAAATGACTGAACAAAACCCGCCCACCTTCACCCACATACTCAACCAGGCCACATCCCAGGATACCTGGAAAACGTACTTCTGCGCCCACAACATTGACAAAGATATTCCCAGTGGATGCACTGTTTTCAAAGGTCTGGTCATGCCCAAAGCATGCTCCAAAATAATTCAATACAGTTGCTCTCTACAACCACAAACAAACACACAACTGTCTATCACAGTCAAAGTTACCAACACCAAGTACATTGGTATTGGAAAGTTCTTTGGTAAAAACAAAGAAAACATCATCAACTGGCTAGACCACACAGCCGCCAAACTCTGCGCCAGTTGCATCCCCCACAAAAAATGGGCCCAGGAAGCCAGCAAGCGCCTATACAAGGCTGCAGCAAACTGGTTCACCACCTGGGTTGGCTCACAAACCAACAATCAGCTTGACAACTAGAAAGAGTTCAAATCCAATATCACCCACAATTTCTGTGTCACTGAATCTCTCCAAGACATTGCAATACAGCTCAGTGATCTTCCTCAGAAGACCACTATCACAGCTTACACCAACAAATTTGAGGAAATACACTGTAAAATTCAAAACTCAGCACAAGCTGACAGCATACACACTAGAGCTTCATTCATCAACAGAATGAAACCCTCTGTTGCTGCCCTTGTCCTCCCAGAGGCTAACACCTCCATGCCCACGCTCATTGCTGAAGCCAAGCATGCAGAAATACACGCAAACATGGAATATGCTGCATGCAACGGCAACCATGCCTCAAACGGCAATGGCAGAGAAAACTCCAATGGCAACAAGCGCCAGAACACCAATCATAGCAAAGGCAACCCCAATTGTAACAATGGTAATTGTAGCCAAAGCGCAAACCACTTCCGTCCCAAGAAAGAGGACACTGCCAAAGTTAACAACGCTGAAGTAGCAACCCCCTATGAATCTGACCCCACATTCTCTGACCTTGAAGGCCTTGAAACAGAGGAACAGGGAAAAGAGGTGGGGGAAAGGGCTTAAGTGCCCCTGTCTCCCCCCAACACAAAAAGAAGAAGTACCAAGGCATGAACTTTGCTGCTCACATCCCACGTGTCCCGCAATCCTCCATTTTTATGAACTTAAATTAAAGATTGCTCACAACTTATTGTCTACCCATGCACTTACAATTCACATACACAAAATTTTATTCAAATCTGGTGCACAACACACTATGGTTAGCAAACCTTTTGTAACCAAGTATAAAATACCAGTTGTCAAATCTAACTTCAAATACACCAGAATGGCAGACAAGTCAAAAGTTCTACTTGAAGGCAAAACAACTCCCTTCTGAATTGACCTCCAAGGCATACAAACGTCCATCAAAGGACTTTTCATGAACAACATAAACTACAACATTGTAGCAGGCATGGACTGGTTCACCCAAGTGAACCCCAGCGTATGTTGGAAAACAAAAACCATGACAATAAAACGCAATGGAGTCAATTTCAACATTCTCAAAGAACCCAATGACCTCATTCTAAGAGACACAGTATTTGTCCAAGTCATAAATCAAGATGACTCTGAACATCTAACCAAAGACAGTAACCTCCACATAATGAGATACTCTGAATTTAATAATATACAAACACAAAAGATCCAATGCCCAGAACTTGCGGCACTCCTAAATGAATACACTCATGTATTCAAGGAAGAACTCACAGAGTTATCCCCTGAACAAGAGGTCAAACATGGCATCAACTTATGAAAAGCCATGCCCAAACCTGCACCCCTCTACAGAATCTCCCTCATGAAGACCCAAACACTTAAAGCCCACATCAAGGACAATCTAGCCAAAGGATTCATTTGTCTGTCTGAATCCCTGTGGGGGCAGCGGTTTTCTTTGTAAAGAAGAAAGAAGGATCTCTTCACTTAGTTACTGACTACAGAGCACTAAACGCAAGTACAGTAAAAAATAAATACCCACTTTCCCTCATAGAAGACCTATTTGCAAGGCTCTACGGAGCAAAAATTTTCACAAAAATTGACCTCAAATCTGGTTATAACCAAGTTGAAGTTAAAGAGAAAGACATACCAAAGACTGTGTTCCACACGCAATTTGGGTTGTTTGAATGTAAAGTAATGAATTTTGGGATGACAAACGCCCCAGCAACATTCATCACCATGATGAACCAGGCAATAAACAGACTCTCAAATACTTAGTGTTACCTCTTGACATCATCATATTTTCAAAAACAAAAGAGGAATACCTCACACATGTCTGCAAGACACTCAATTGACTCGCAAAGCACAAACTATACACTAAGCCTAGTAAGTTCAAATTTATGGAAAAGGAACTCTTGTTCTTGGGCCACATTGTCTCTGACAGTGGCATCAAAGCAGACCCAGATAAAATAAAAGCCATAAATAACATGCAACACCCTGCCTCCGTGAAACAAGTAAGATGCTTTCTCAGTATGGTAGCTTACCTAAAGAAATACATCAAAGTCTGCGGAAAGCTCACCACACCAATCAATGACCTAACAAAAGGTAATGCCAAAAAGAAATTCATCTGGACACCAGAATGTGACAAGAATTTCCAATTATTAAAACAAGCTTTGATCAAAGCACTAATCTTGCAATACCTAACAATAACGGGTGCTACAAGCTTGAGTCAGATGCTAGTGACACCACCATTGGCAAAGTCCTACACATTCACCAGCCAGGGCAGCAAGATTTCCTGCCAGTATGTTACAAAAGCAGAAAACTAACAAAAACTGAGCAAAGGTACCCAATACACAATAAGGAATTGCTATCAATATATCACACATGCAAAAAATGGAGATTTTATCTCAAAGGACACTTAAACGTCCAAATGCTAACTGACCACAAATCCTTAATCTATTTCAAACTCAGAACGCACTTGCACGGCGCCAAGCCAAATTATGTCCTTGCTGGAACAGCTTAACCTGGACATCCAATACAAAAAGGGAGCAGAGCTGGTCACGTCTGATGCTCTCTCTAGGCTATGCCAGCCAAGAGAGGATCACCCTGACCACCTGGTCCTGACTGGCCCAACCTATACAACACTGAGTACAAGACAAAAGGAAAGGATCCCTCCACACATCAACTAACCCACAATACATTAGTAAGGAATGAAAAAAATTTCCACGTATCAAATGGCACGGTATACCAAATCATCAAGGATAAAAACATTCTATACATTCCACTTGCACAAAGAGTTGACACTATACTAAGACACCACTGTCTGCTAGGACACACAAAGGCTAACAACCTATATCTCACATTAAAAGAGATAGTATGGTGGCCCAACCTGAAGCAAGACATAATTGATGTTCTAAAGAAGTGCACAGTGTGTGAAAAATATGCCAGCATCAAGGTGCCACAGCCAACAGTCAACCCAGTACCTGACCCTGAACCACTTAAGGTTTGGGGACTGGACGTAGTGGGACCCTTCCCAGAAACCAAAACAAATCAATGTTTCCTAATTGTAGCCATTGGCTTTGCCACATGTTGGCCCATCTGCTGGGCAACAAAAGATCACAAGGCGGAAATAATAAATTGATTCATCAATAAAGCAATTATAGAAGACTACGGCACTCCAGACTACATCATAACAGATGGAGTAAAAGAGCTAACAGGCCATGTATTAAACAACAATCTAAAAACAAAGAACATCAAACACTCCACAACCTTGCCCCACAGGCCACAGGCTAACAGCAGAGTTGAACGCCTGAATGGCAGCCTTATCAGAACCCTGGAGAAAGTAATGGATGGCAAAGCCAAAGACACATGGCCAATATACGTGAAAAATGCATTACTAGTATCCCGGGTTTGTACCAATCAAGGGACAGGCTAATCACCGTTTGAACTAACATACAGGTACAAGCCAGAAATAAAAACCCATAACAATCAACCATATGTGAAGATCCCCCTGGGGAAACCTCTCACAGTAGAACAGAAACCATCTCTACAACACATACACCTCAAAGCTAAACTAGCAGAAACAAAGAGACTCAAAACCCAAAAGGTAACCTCAACAGAGGACCCACTCCCCATCAACTCCCCTTTCTGGGTCCTAGTGGGGAACAGAAAGAAGCTAGACTCAGTACACAGAGGACCAGGAAGAATCATCAGATACCAACCAGACAGGAACACCTACCTGGTTAAGTTCCAGGGTGCCAAAGAACCCATTACCAAGAAGTACCACATATCTTGGCTCTGCCCCAGCAAGGGAGAACACTTGACCCAGTTGGTGCCCACTAGTAAACAACTCCAGGAACATCAGGCAGCAGCCATCAAGACAAAGCCCCCTCCTGATGTACCCAAGTAACCCCTTAAGGGAGGGGTGTGCCAAGGGTCAGGATGTACAAGTATTCCAGCTATTGCCATCACATCTAACATCCAGCCATTGCCCAATTTTGTGCCTTTCAAATATACCATTTGACATACCAGAAATGGCAGGAAATCAATATCACATGACTGTCCAGGTATCCAACAACTCAAACCCATCCAGCACATGACCAGCCCCTGGGTTTGATCCAACTAAAATCCCCGCCACAACTAAAACTATATAAGTCTAAAGTATTATCTAATAAAATATACTTCTTCTCTTCTTAATTTTATATTTGAAGCTTCCCAAAAAATGCGCTCCTTATCACTATCATTAATAAGAATAATGAGATATAAGCAACTATTTTTCAATTTACTATGTAAAAAACACTATTTGCTATAAAAATATTTTTTATTGCCATAAAACCTTAATTTTCCAATGAACAAAAAATAAATATATTTAAATAATGTAAAAAATACAAAATATAAGAAAACTATATATTTAACTTATTATACTTTTTATAAGCACAACTGAAAATATATCATACTTTAAAGATAAATTAACAAAAATATATTTATTTTTCACATACTGTAAATTCAGAACCTGTAGGTAAAAATGTAGGATTGTCAAATTCTTTTGTGTAAACTAACCAACTTACTGGAATATTTTTCATCCTTTTATATAAAAAAGTAAGTTGTTCTGGGATGTAAATTACTCTATTAAGTTGGTAAGTTCATTCAAAAGAATTTGACAATCCTGCATTTTTACTTTTAGGTTCTGAATTTATAGTAAAGCACATTTAAACTGTACCTGAAACTTACCATTTATACCTAAAAAATATTAATATCCAAAAAATAAAGAAACATAAAAGTTTTAAAAGTGAAAAGTATCCAGGGAAGACAAAGCAAGGTTTAGTGGGCTAATCAAAGCCACCAGTGTCAGGATCCTCATTTTATTTTATTCTGCTGCTATTATTTACAAGTACTTTGGTTATATTTTATTTCCATATTTTTGGTCTAAGACTCCAACATTATAACCCATCTATATACCCCCTTTGTCTCCTTGCTTTTTGATTCAGATTAACCTAATTTAATGTTTAGTTTCATTTTTGAACTTACCTTTTTATTTGTATATGATTTTCAAGCTTGGTACCTATACACTAAGTTAGTTCAAAAAAAATCCAAAACCAATTAGCTTTTGCTTTCTGCTTGAATTTTCTTCCTGCTTATGCCAGCAGTTTTAGACTGAGTTTTACAGTTCTTATGCCTCTGCTCTTTTTGGTTTAAGCAAAGCATTTAACACTGGCTTTCCTGTTCTCTCCTTTACCTTGGCTTAGCTTTTTTAAGTTGAAAGATAACAGAAAACATGTGCTTGTTTGGCTATCATTTCTAAACCTAACTAACTGTCTTTAATTAGCTACCCTTTCCCTTACCTTTACCTCAAAGACCCAGATTTGAATAAAAGTCTGAGTTTTTACTCAGTCTCAACTTAAGTTGAGATTGTTTGACTTGCACCCCAAAAAGGTACTTTTTAGGTTTTGTGGCTTGTGTTTTTTCTTTTAATTTATTCTTGTATCTTTTCCAGGTTGGTTTTATGATTCCATTTGACTACATCTTCCATCAGTTATGAAATTTTTATAGTGGTAGACACACTTTAATTGTTGATAGTTTCAATCCCCCTTCTAGTGCTGATCACTTCCCAGACTTAGAGATTGATTTTTAACCAAATTTTTTGTTATTAATGTTGCAACTGAACCAATGGGAGTTCAGTACTTGGAATTGGGGAAGACAACAGTCCAATAAGAAAGGACAGAATAATAAGAATAAGGTGTCATTTATTGTAGAATATTGTGATTAATATACCATATGGGGAAAGTCACAAGGCCACAAGGGGGTGGCATAATGGGAAGTTCCATATAAGGTTTGGAGCCAAGGAATAACTTGTGCAGGGATCAACAGGTCAAATTGGCAACTCTCCTAGTTAGGATGAAGTACCTGCCAGTTGACATTGCCATCAGATTAATCCATAATGTTAGATATGTCAATGGGCAACTCATTGAGCGCCCCCTGTGTATCATAAGATACGTTAGCAGGCGAGCCTAGAAACTTGGTTGCAACACCCCCCTTGCCCCCTGTTTGATGTCAGACACCAGGACTGGAGTTTGCGGAAGGTCTGGGAAGGTCCGCACAAACAACCTTTGTGTGGGGATGGCGTGGCAGGGGCGCAAGCAGTCATGGTGAAGCTTCTTGGTATTCCCTTGGGTTTCCTCAAGTTGGTAGGTGTGGTTGTCATAGACCACAGCTACCTTGAAGGGCCCTAGGGGGTTGGGTTCTAATTTGGCAGAATTGGGATTGAGGGTGTAGACGGGGTCACCTGCGGCGTATCTAGCTTTGAGGTGTTTTGTACCTCCCACAATCCACTTGTGTTTGATCTCCCGGGCTTTGGCACGCCATTGGTCTAGGGAGGGCGTTGTCACTAGGGGGGCTTGTTGGAAACCTTGGACCGTAGTTTCCCCTGTTCAACCCCGGTCAGGCTGTCAGGTGTTTCAAAGGCCAGGGTACTAGGGCTGAACCCAGTGCCCCTGTTGATTCTTGCTTGCAGGATCATTAGGGCAGTGGGAAGATGTTCAGTCCACACAGTGTTAGGGTGCTCTTGTGAGAGCTTGGCAATCAGTTGAACCAGGGAGCTGTTTAATTGTTTCACGCAGCCATTGGCTTGCGGATGGTAGGGGGTTATGACTATATGCTGGAGCGCGTTCTTGACGCAGTATGCCTTCACAATGTGTCCAACAAGTTTGGGCCTGCCATCTGTGATAAGACGCTTGGGTCGCCCAAAGTGAGCCACAATCTCTTTGCCAATAAAGAGGGTAATGGTGGTGGCGGTGTGGTTGGTTGTTGCCCACGCCACTGGCCAACGGGTGAAGTAGTTGATAGTGGTGATGATATACTTATTACCTAGTCTGTCTTTGGGGAGCAGTCCCACAATGTTGAAAGCCCACTGCTCAAAGGGTTCCATAGCCTTGATGGGTAGGACAGACAAGGGAGGTGCAGGTTTGGACGTATTCTTCTCACACAACACACATGTCTCAAGGAGGTCCAAGATGTCTTACTGCATGTGTGGCCACCAAACCTTACGTTTCATGATCTTGAAGAGGTTACGCCCTCTGATGTGACCCAAGGTTTGGTGGTAGTGCAAGATGGTGTCCCCTTGTTGGGTGGTGGGAATGTAAGGCGTCTTTTCATCTGTCTCTGCCCGGTGGCAGACGTTTCCAGCATCAATGGTAAAACTGACTTTTGTTGTCCTTCAGCTTGGAGATGTTGACCAAGTTAAGGCCCTTGTAGCAGGTTGCCTCAGGGCGCAGGTAGAGCATGGGCCAGTCTGGGTCTAAACCGTCGTCCCCAGTGATGGACGCTACGTAGAGTCAGAAAAGAGCGTTGGCTGTGACAAGTTCCTTTCCAGGCTTGTATTAAATGCGTAACTGATAGGGGGATAGACGCTCAACCCATCCTACCTGGTGGCGTGTCAAATGAGACTGTGTGTTGAAGTATTGGAATGACTTATGGTCTGTCAGAACGCAGGGTGGGAAGGTCGCACCTTCCAAGTAACAGCGCCACTTCTCAACGCAGTGTACAATGGTTGCCAGCTCTTTATCATGGATGGGGTAACGTTGTTCCAAGTCAGTGAGCTTCCTGGACTCATATGCTATGGGCAGGAAGACACCATCATCAGTTTCTACCCTTAACACGCCCCCTATGGCCCTGTCAGAGGCGTCAGTCCCGAGTTTGTACTATCAATTTTGGTTGGGAAACTGCAGTACTGGTGCTGTTGTGAGCCTTTGCTTCAACGTCTTGAAGGCTTGATCTCTGGCAGGGGTCCAATGGAAGCGCTGTTTGGTATTGAGGAGCTCAGTGAGAGGTGCAATTAGTTCTCTGCAATTGGGGATGAACTTGCGTACATAGGCAACCATGCCCAAGAATGTTTGCACTTGGCCCACATCAGTGGGGGGTGGCATGCTAGTGATTGCCTTGATTTTGGCGGGGTTGGGCTTTATCTATTGGGCAGAGATGGTGTGCCCAAGGAATAGTAACTCTGACTTAAGAAACTCACATTTGGAGGGTTTAGCTTTTAGCTGATTTTTCCAAAGGGTGTCAAGGACAGCACAGAGGTGTTGGAGGTGTGTGGTTTGATCTTGACTGAAGACAATAATGTCATCAAGGTACACAACCACACACTTTCCAATCAGTTCCTCAAAGCCTTTGTTCATCAACATGGCAAAGGTGGAGGGAGCGTTGGCCATTCCAAAGTTCATGACACAACACTCAAACAACCCGTAGCGTGTGTGGAAGGCAGTTTTTGCCTCATCCCCTGGTGCAATGCGGACCTGGTTGTACCCCACAGTGGGATCAATCTTGCTAAAGACCTTTGCGCCTGTGAGTGTATCAAACAGGTTTTCAATCAGCGGCAGGGGGTACTTATTTTTAACTGTCACCTCATTTAGGGCGCGGTAGTCTGTGGCCAGGCAAAGAGACCCATCTTTCTTAGCTACAAAGAAGACAGCCGCCCTGTATGGAGATAGCAAGGGGCAAATAAAGCCCTTATCAAGAGCGTCCACAAGGTGCTGGCGGAGGGTTTCATCTTCCTTTGGTGTGAGACAGTATAATGGTTGTGCTTTAGGTAACAATCCTTGAAGTTGTACAGCGTGCTGGATCTCCCGGGGCAGAGGTAGTTGTTTGAGTGTTTCACTGAATACATCCTTGTACTCCTCAAGGAGTGCAGCTAGCGCTGGTGGTGGTGATGATGACAAGGGAGGGACTGCAGATAATTCTGCACAGATAGCTTTGACTGAACATTGGTTAAAGTCTAGTTTCCCTCCTTGAAGTCATATGAGCCTGTCTCCATTATCCTGAAAAACACAGTGTCATGTAGTAGCTTGTTCATTTCCACAGGGTAGATCTGGAACCCCACCCCATTCCTATTGAGGGTGATGACGGAGGTATCCCATTCAATGTAGGGACGGTTATGCCAGAGCCAGTTGAGGCCAGCAATTACATTGTGGCTGAGGCCTGCCATGATTGGCCCAGAGAGCTTAACCTGGATGTTCCCCATTCTTAAAGAGAAGGGTACTGTCTTGTGGGTGATTACCACTCTGCGGGAGTCAGCTACACGTACTGCTTTGAATCTGCTGGGTACTTGGTCTAATTGTTGGGAGTCAGCAAATGCCTGATCTACCATGGTGTGATCAGCCCTGGTATCTACCAGTAACTTGTTGGTGTTCCCACGGAAACAGAAGGGATAGGATAAGTGTGTTACTTTATTGGAGGAATGAGGGGCTTGCAACACGGGGTCATTGCTATGGACCTGAAAGACGTCTAGGGTTTTGACCTCGTGAAGATTGTAGTCGCAGGAGTTCTTTGAAAGCAAGGGCTGAGAGGGCAGGTTGGTTGGGGTTGTAAGGCCTCTTGTTGCTACAACCCCCAGGCTTTTCCCTGGTCCTTGATTAGCGCTAGCTGGAGCTCCCCCCTCAAGGGGGCATTTAGCTGCACTTTCTTGTTGACAAGGTTGGCAATGGCCCACTTGACCTTGGCCATTGTTGGGTGCAGGATGTGGTTGGGGTGGAGCATCATTGGTGTGGCAGAATCCCATTAAAGCCTGGTTATTGGCCCCCACAATGGCTTTATAACAGTCATTGATAGAGGTGCAGCAACTGATGGGGACCCACTTGCAAATATGGGGTTTTAACCCATTAACAATGAGAGTAAGCAACATGGCGTTCCCATTGGTCACGGCTTTGGGGGCAGCAGCAAGGGCTTGTTGCCAAGCGGCAAGATACTTGGGGACAGAACCAGTCTGCTTGATGGCTAAGAGGGGAGTCCCCAAGACAATAGGAGAGAAAGTTTCACTATATCAGGATTTGGCGGCGTCTTGGAATGTTGCCCAGGTGACGTCAAACTCCTGGCTGGCCCAGTTGGTGAACCACACAGCGGCAGGTCCTGTAAGGCAGCCAGATGCTGTGGCAACCCACATGGACTCCGGGACCTGACAGATAAAAAGGCGTGTTTTGGTGGACTGGAGCCAACTGACAATGTCAGCTCCTTTGACACTGCCAGTGAAGGACTCTAATTGGAGGTTGAGCATTTGTTGAGACAGGTCCTACTGTGGCAGGGTGACGCTAGCGTCACGCTGCCTGAGGCCAAGCCAATTATATACACTGGTAAGAACTAGCTGATCTTGATAGATGACATAACCTTTGGGAATGTCCCCCTTGGGAATTGGGAGGAATGTCTCTTGTTGTGGAGTAGCCATGCGGCCCGTATTCCGTCCTTTCTTGGGGGGATTTTGTTTTTGAATAGGTCAGAACCTACTTCTGCTACCACTGTTGCAAATGAACCAATGGGAGTTCAGTACTTGGAATTGGGGAAGACAACAGTCCAGTAGGAAAGGACAGAATATAAAGAATAAGGTGTTGTTTATTGTAGAATATTGTGATTAATATACCATATGGGGAAAGCCACAAGGCCACAAGGGGGTGGCATAGTGGGAAGTTCCATGTAAGGTTTGGAGCTGAGGAATAAATTGTGCGGGGATCAACAAGTTGAATTGGCAACACTCCTAATTAGGATGAAGTACCCGCCATTTGAATTGCCATCAGATTAATCCATAACGTTAGATACGTCAAGGGGCGACTCATTGAGCGCCCCCTGTGTATCATAAGATACGTTAGCAGGCAAGCCTAGAAACTTGGTTTCAACATTAAGACTGGTCTTAATTTTATTTTCTTAGGTTTAATAAATTGCCTTAGTCCCTATTTCACTTCAAATAAGCTTTTTGTGAGCCTTAGTGCAGTTATTGTTGCAAACCTTGCCTACCTTTTAATACTTGACAAATATAAATATTCTTGGTTTAAAGGACTTAGTATACAATAATCTTCCCCAAACCTCCAGACCTTACAACCAGAAAGGGCAGTTTCCACGTCCTCAAGGTATTTTTTTTACCTCTGCAACCTTGCACTTATTTTTCACCACCTTATGAACATCCCCCTGGTAGTACTGGTCCTTGGACTTCCTCCTTTTGGGGGCCACCTGGTTGGTCAGGTTGCAAAACTTGGAAACGGTCTGGGCCTGCTCTCCTGCAGCTTCTGAAAAAACTTGTTGTACTTGGGGGTTGTCCCAAACTTCACCTTCAGGTACTTGTGCCACACTTCCAGGCTGGACGTTGTCTTCATCTCCTCCTTGTGGCAGGCTCTCTGGCAGTTACATGGCACTGTGACCCTTCTCTTTCCTCTCCGGGCAGTCACCTTCTTTTCTACCCACTGCCTCTCAAAGTAATCAAGGTAGCCCTTGAAGATAGTGAAGTGCTTCTTAATGTAAGCATCTTCTATGAGGGCCTCAAATCTAATCCCAGTATGCTCTGGCTGCACAAAAGCCAAAGCAGCAAACTGGGTGATGGCAAAGCGGCACTTCCCTTTACCATCATTAAGATACTTCTTGAAAAGCTCCTTCCTGCTCTTGAGATTCTTGATGAGGGCCTGCCTAAAATGGAAGAAGCGGCCCTTTACTTCTCCATTGAAGGTGGCTTCAAAGGCTCTGAACTGAGCTTGCTCAAAGTCCATAATGATCACCTTTGGCCCAAGTGAGTGTACATGAGCTAGCTGCTCTGTGGCTAGGGTGAACTCATCCTTCTCAGTGGAGGAGGGATTGGCCCTTGTGGCGTGAGTGGGAGGGGGAGCTGGTTGGTGGAAAGGGAGCTCAAAGAATCCCATATGATTTTGAATGCTCTGGCATAGACCTCTGTCTTGGCATCAGGAAGGAGAAAGAAAACAAGGGAGGTAACCTGCACATTGAATTGACTGTGCAGGACCCAAAGCTTCTTGAAAAGGGTTGGGCAGGTTGCAAATGTGCTGTTGCACAGCCAGGTGGTAGCAGTGTTGAGCTGCTCCAGATTTTGGGTTTTGGCGTAGGCAATGATCCTATCCTCCACTTCCTGCCCATTGTCATGGAGCAGGAACATCTCTCCATCCTTGGTTTTCTTGAGGGCATCAGAAAAGACCAGGCCTTCAATTGTGGTGGCACTCTTGGACAGAGGGTTTGAGGCTTGGCGCCTATCACTAACAAACTTAAACAACTGGGTGTGGGTTGGCACCCTCTTAATATTGGTGGGGGAGAGGTGCTTACAGGCAAGCACAGCCAGCTGGGTGGGGGAAAGGTCCTTGGAGGTAGGCATGATCTGCACAAGTTACCATTTCAGGAGACAGGCAATGGTAGTTATGGGAATGATGCAGGTATGCTTACCCTTAATGGTTTGTATCAGTCCCAGTGCTCATTATTGAGCCGCACTGGGCAGGGGTGGTCCTCACAGGTATAGTACCGGCTCTTGAAGCCCTGGTTGGAATTATTGCAGGAGTAAATGTAACTGTTGACCACCATAGCCGGCCCACCCTTTACACTCATTATGGAGAAGTAATTGGGCAAGGAGGAATGAGCCTTAAACTTGCCATCAACATTGCAAATGTTGTGGGCCACAAGAGGGCCCAAGGGCTACTAGGAGCATGGCGGAAGCCAGGGAAGTAGTCAGGGTGAAGCTTGGAGTCATTGCCAGATGAACTGGAACAGGGAGAGCTTGGTGGTTGGGGAGAAGAAGGGGACTTGTTGTGGTGCTTCTCATGCGTGGGAGGCTTATCCTTGGGTGGGGTCTTTTGGGCCTGGAGGTGCTTCTTGGTATATTTCTCATCTGAAGCCAAGTTATAAAAAATTGTGGTCTGTAAGGGAACCATCAGATTTCTCTCCCCTAAATAAGTGAGCTAGGCTCTGCTAGGGGGAGGGTCTTTGGGGAAGACATTAGAGAGGGCTTAAGGGAGTCTTCTTTGAGGATGAATGCTTCAGCTTGAGCATCCTGGGAGCCTTTTGAGACACTTGAAGCATCTGGGCTGCTTAGAAGTGTTTTTGCCCTATAAATAATAAGTAAAAGGGCTTAAAATAAAGCAACATATTTAAAAAAACAAAACATAAAGCATAAAAAACATAATATATAAAATTAAACCTTATATGAATTTATTGAAATTCAAAAGTATAAAGCTGGTGTAGAAGTTTTAAATTTTTTAAAGTTTTAAACAATAAGCTAAAAGTTAAGAGAAATAAACAAAAGTATTGAATTAAGAGGATTTTTTTAAAAACAAAAGAATATGGAAGATAATAGTTAAAAATACAACATTTTAAAATTCCAGATGTTTTTATTATGTAACACATAAAGTTTCATATATGAAAAGTGAAAAGCACCAACATTATGTATGACAATTAGTAAAAAACACTGAATTCACACTGCCAATTGGAAAAATGTAGACATTATCAGAGACAATATTATCACTGACCACATTTTTTTCAAAAATTTACTATCTTTTCTCATAGTAAGTGTTGTGAATGCCGCCATTCACTGTGTTTCAATTTCTCCTTTGATGGGTTATTTCAAGGACAAATCTCTCTCTTTTTATTTTGCCCTTTGAAATGAGTCTGGTTCCAAATTGGGAAATTCAATTGTTCAGTTTCCTGATTCTGTGCAACCCACTTGCCCCACTCATGCTTGTGGCAAGTGATCCTACCGTCCATGTACTGTTTTGTGGTAAAGCTACACAGTATATATTCTGTTTCACTTCTACCAATAAAATTTAAGTTCTATTTATATTTTTGTCTTTATGTCTTCACGTACTTTGGCGCCTCTCTAGCCACATCTAGGTGAAATTATTCAATCAGGGCCACAAGGTAATCACATAGCCTTCCCTGCCATTCTAACCAAGACTTAGTACAAATCCAATCCTAAGGTTAAGATTTCCCGTTGTGACTCTGTGCTGAGCCTAAGGTCACAACAAAAATGGTGCTCACTAAAGGGGCTGTAAGCCCCTTGGTTTCCTTTGCAACTATGTTTTCAGGCCCTTTACCTCTGCCTATATAAGAGCTGACTTCACCTGAAATTACCAGTCCTCCTATCAAGGAAGACACTGCAGACCCACCTATTGTCCCTACTGTGCTGAACCTTGGGAATGGTCCCTGCCTAGTGACCTACCCTTGACTTGGAACAAGTCATGGCAGTAGCCCTGTGTAAAGCCCCAGAAAATGAGGGAGTATTTTAGCAAGGTAGGGTACCAAGTTGGCAACTTGGAACCCTGTGAGCGCTGTTACAATGGGATAGACTGTCATCATCCATCTAAAGACCTATGACGTGTACATTATTTCTTCTGAAATTACCGGCAAAGTACGTAAGCACATAGAATACAAAGGTGTATATTGCTACGTGCTGGGTGGAGCGGGGCAACACCAGCGTGGACCAGGAGTACATCTCAGAGAAGTTTAGCTGTGCAGGCTCCTTAAAGAAGTACTTGTGGGATGGTTCATTGTATGGCCTATGCTGGTGGGTGTGTTGATGGCCCTCAATCCCAATGCAAGCTGTGAGGACAGCTGAGAAGATCAAGTGGCTCATATTCTGGTCCTGGGAAAGGGCAGACAAAGCTTAGTATCTTAACTTTCTGTAGAGTAAAAGTTCTGGTTTTGATTTATGTGATACTATTGAGGGGTAATTTCACTCAATGATAGCACAAACTACCATCAAGTGATTGAGATTTATTATATACTATCATCCTTAGTGGAGCATGAATAGTACAAAGCATTTGATAGGAGACCCCAAACTCTTGGTGTTGTCTTGGATTCCCATTTGGGAGTGGCTTGGCAGTGGCTTGGCAGGCAATGAATTTTTATCCTTGGCATTGCATGGAATTGGAGCATCTTCAGGCACATTTATGCTTTTCAATTCAACCTTTGCAGTTGATGCATTAATTGTAATGCTGGGCTGCTTGTCAACCCCCTCCAAATTTGGAAGATCCCAAATTTGAGCAGCAGTTCCCCCTCCATTTGGGTTTGGGGAAATTGCCTTTTTGGGTTTCCCCTTTTGGAAATTTTCCCATTTGGGGGACTGGCTGGCAGTGGTGGGCAGGTGCGCGCGGGCAAGCCTCCAGGCTTGGCGTGCGGCCAGTGGACATCTGGCAGCCGGCTGCACGGCCCGCAGAAGGGGTATAAAACTTGTCCAAATTAAAAACTTCATTTTTGATTTGTATTTTCTTGCCTTGGTTTCCTGCGGCAGTTTCCCCAATAAGGGGAAACTGCTGCCATTTTTTATTCTGATTTTTACAATTGGTTGTACACAAAATATTATTCTGAGTCACAGTGTTGTCAGGAATATTCCTGACACCCTGGGGTTAGTCCGTGATGGGGCCATCCCTTGCCTCCAGCTTCAGTTCAGTCAAGCAGAATACTACAAATTAATTGTGGCTCTGCAATTTCCACAGCATCTCCTCTCAGTGGCTGGCTCTGCTGAACACCTATTGTCATCCTTTGTACAACCTGCCTTAGCCCACCCTTAAATGGTGTTAGGGCTCCAATTTCAGGAGATTTTGTCCCTACAAGCAGCTGTCACAAACCACTGGTATAAATTTGTTGCCTATCAACAATGGATCCACTCCCTATTTTCCTTGGTGTCATACAATCAGCATGACTCTGACACTTCTCAAACCTGCTTGGTCAATTCCATCAAGCAAATACACCAGTCTATCCCTGAATACGTCAGGAGCGTCTACATGAGTTTCACCAGTTGGAACAGCCCTGGCAAACCCAAGTAGATTCCACCTTGAACGCTGATTTCACTGAGTTTGAAGGACTTGTACAGCAGCTTAATGCATTCAGCGCTTACTCCTTTGAGCAACTGAAACAAGTATCAGACCTTGCTGCTAAAGGCCTTTGTGAGCTCAGTGAAGAATTCAATCAAGAAAGGGGTGTCACTGCCGCTGCTATTGCAAAGCTCCAGACTCAAGTGAATGAATTATCTGTGCCCAAGCCAGACGCTCCGCCCTATCTCCCATTTGAAAATTTGTTGGATAAAGAGTAGAGACTATATGATGCAATTTGAGAGCTAAAAGTGTCTATCTGTAGTAAAGGTTGCCCCACTGAAGCGCCTCATCTTAATCCTCAGGTGCTTGCTCTGACAACCCAAGTTACTGAGCTACAGCAAGAGCTTGCTGCCCTACGCAAAATGGTGGCAATTGCTGCTAGCCCAGTTGGAGTTATCAATGAAGATAGCTGCTGCCCTGGCTTGTCAGGAGCCCCTTGAATTCAATGTGCTAGAGAGTTGATTGCTCTAGCCCTTGAGATGAACCATTTGAAACAAGACCACACCAAACTTGATAGGGACATGCAAGAAATGAGTGAATTGATTGACTCAGTAAATGACAGGCTTGCTCCTTGCCTCTCAGTGAGGCCTTCCTTTACCTCCCGGCTGGCCAAGCTTTCCTCAGTAGTAACAACACAGGGCCACTGCCTAGATGTTACTGAGTGGCAGACCACCCTAGCTACTAATATGGGTACCTGTACTGCTGAGACCTTGACTACTCCTGAGGAAAGTGTTTGCCAGCTGTGGGCCAGACAGCCCCCCTCCAAATCAGAAGCAGAATTCTGCCCCCACATAAATATACTTGATAGCAACAATGGTGGTCCAACTCCAGCAACACATTTCAAGCCTACCTTTAAGCAAGTTTTTGATCCCAAAACCTCAACCATTGCAGCTTTCCTAACTATCTATGAAACTGCCATGAGAAGGGCCTCAGATGAGGTTGAGAAGGAACACATTCTAACCTGTCTGCACTCAACCTGCCAAGAGGTAATAGTGCCAGAGCTGCCCACCATCAAGACTTGGGAAGATATGAAGCAGCTTCTGATTGACAAATTTGGTGGTGACCTTAGTTTGAAAGTGAAGAATAATGCCTTCATGCACATTGCTTTCAAACCTAAGGAGACTCTAGCTGAATTCTCATATAGATTCTACATGGAGGGACAACAACTGATCACACACCTCCAGTTGACTGCACATGAAGCATACATGGCTTGCGCTCAAGCCCTCAAGGTTAACCAGCTCCTGTGTCTTCACCTCAAGGCCCATAAAGCTATGTTTTCTTCTGTGAAGAGCATAAAGACACTTTTGCAGGATATGCACATTACCCATTCTGGGGCAGTTGTGCGGGAAAATTGTGCTGCCTCTACCTCTGGTTTGTCTTCACGTGGTCCATGTATCCTTACCATGAACTTGCATAATCCTCCTTGACGCCAGGGTTGCCATAACTGTGGACAAATAGGTCATCATTACCGGGTCTGCAATAATCCCTGAGTTGAAGGAGCTGATCCCAAAGAACATGCGGGAAAAGGACAGTCAGCCTAGAGGCAGAGACGCGCTTGGTTGACAATTCTTCCTAGTCTCCTCCAGTTCCTCCCTCCATTGCTAACTCTGATCCTGCTGACAATGAGGCTCCTCCCATTCTGTTGCTATTCCACAACATATATGATTCTGACCTTGGGGATTCTGATGTAGAAGATCCTGATGCCTATAGGTACTCCACCCTGGCTTTCCCTGAAACTATTACAGTTCCTTATAGCTACATTCTGGGAAGCTACTATGACCACCAAGCCTCTGACTGAAGCCAAGGAGGTTGTCTCTTGCCCTTACCTTGCCCAAGCCAAGAGATCTCCTGTGCTTGTCAAGTCTTCTGAAGAAGCTGCTGAGGTTGCTGACACTGTGTTAAAAATGTCTTTGTCTTGCTCCCTCTCCAGACAGTCTATAAGGAGTTCCCAGGCCTAAGATGCATAATTAAAAAGTGGGACAAAGAACTAGCAGAAGCCCAATACATTCTGACTGTCCTCCCTCCCTTTGGTTGTACCACCACTCATGTGGAAATATCCATCCAAAAGGTGAAAATTAAGGCTGTCTTAGACACAGGGTCTCCTATTAATGTTGTCTCCTTGAAGCTTGTCAAGAAGCTCAAACTTGCCCACGACCTTAACTATCATCAGTTGTATGGCACAGCTGGGCTGTCCATGACTTGCGCTATAGGAGCTTATTCTGCTCTGCCCATGCAATTTGGCAAGCTACTCTTGGCCGCACTGCCGTTGTCTTGGAAAATGAGAGCTATGACCTGCTAGTTGGTACTCAATTCCTTAAGGAATATAATGGGATCATCAACTTAAAGGATAGCTACCTCTCTATCTTAGGATATGAAGTCCCTTTGATCTTTGAAGAGCCAGTTAAAGTTCATGGGAAGCGCCTCAAGACATGCACCTTGGAATACCCCACTGGTGTTTTCACTTTAAAATACAGTACCTATTCCTCCAACATGAAGTGCCCTCCTATGGCTTGCCCTGCGTCTGAGGGGATTTCTCTCTTGGCCACTTCTTCTGTGACTATTCCTCCTTGGTCTCAGGCTATCCTTGACTACCAAATATTGTATGAGCTGCCTGAGTGTACATTCCTAGAGTTGTACTCTCCTCCCTTGCTAGGACGCAACAAACCCTATCTCTGTCCAGGAATCTTGGATGTCTCTCATAAAAACCCTGTTCAACTGCTGGTTGCCAACTTGACTGCTCTCCCCATACATGTGTCTAGAGGGCAGTTTGTTGGCTATGGCAGGTTGTTGAATGCTCCTGACGTCCTATCACTACATCTCTTGGTACATTTCAGGACTTCAACTTACCTGAGGATGAGCCACAAGTTCTATCATTGTTCACTGCCCAAGACTTCCCGCAGCTATCTCCTGTTCAACAGAAAGAGGTGCTTGACCTACTGAATCAGTTTTTGGATATCTTTGCTAAGGATAGCACAGATTATGGGTTATCCAAAGGCGTCATTCATCAGATTGACACTGGTGACGCTCCCCTCTTTTGCGCTAAACTATATTGCCACAGTCATATGGAGGACGCTCAGGTTACAAAGAGCTCAAATAACTGTTAAATGCTGGGCTACTGGCGCCTTCCCAAGGTTCTTGGGCTTCCCCCTTACTTATCTTGAAGAAGAAGGATGTAGGTCATTGTATTGTGATGGGCTACTGACGCTTGAATTCCTTAACCAAAAAGGATTCCTACCCCTTACCACACATAGACAATGCTCTCTTCTGCCTTGGGGGCTCCAAGTTCTTCTCTGCCATGAATCTAGCCTCTGGTTACTGGCAAGTTGATCTATCTCCCAAAGATAGACAGAAGGCTGCACTCATCACTTCTGAAAGATTGTTTGAGATCACTCAAATGCCGCAAGGACTCTGTAATTCTCCAGCTACCTTCTAACAAGCCATGTATTCCATTCTCCATGATCTGAAGCTCTTGTGTGTTTCAGTATACTTAGATGATATAATTGTCTTCAGCGCCAACTTCACTGATCACTTGGCCCATCTCAAGGAGGTATTTGTAAAGATTTATGATGCTGGACTTAAGTTAAAACCATCTAAGTGTGCCTTCTTCAAGGAACGCCTTGAATTCTTGGGGCATGAGGTGACTCAGACAGGAATCTGCCTCATGACTAAGAAAGTCAAAGCCATTGACAAAATGCTTCCGCCTGATAAGGAGCACCTTTTTGGGGAAGCTTCAAATATAAAAGTAGGAGGAGAAGAAGTATATTTTATTGGATGATACTTTAGACTTATATAGATTTAGCTTTGGCGGGGATATTAGTTGGACCAAACCCAGGGGCTGGTCATGTGCTGGATGGGTTCAAGTTGTTGGATACCTGGACAGTCATGTGATATTGGTTTGTTGCCATTTCTGGTATGTCAAATGGTATATTGGAAAGGCACCAAATTGGGCAATGACTGGATGTTAGGTGTGATGGCAATAGCCGGAATACTTGTACATCCAGACCCTTGACACACCCACCAACTTGCGAGAAGTCCAAGTCTTTCTGGGCATGATGGGATACTATAGGCAATTTATCCCTGATTTTTCAGACACTAGTGAACCCTTGGTCCAGCTGTTGCATAATGTCCCTTTTGAATGGACCACCAGTCAACAACAAGCCTTTGAAACCCTCAAGCAAAAACTCAAAGAGGCTCTCATCTTAGTATATCCTGACTATGATAAAGAATTCATCTTGTATACTGATGCTAGTGACCTGGCTCTTGGGGCTATCTGGCTCAACTGGATGATGAGGGTGTGGATCACCCTGTAGCTTATACCTCTTGCGTCCTGAATAAACATGAGAAAAACTACAGTTTGACTTAGAAGGAGTGCCTTGCTGTGCTGCATGCCGTCAAGCAGTTCTTCCATTATGTATATGGCACTGTAATACCCAGTTATGGTAGGTATCACTTGCAGGAAGTAGGGTAGCAGGTTGGCAAACTAAAACCCAATCAAAGCAGTAACAATGGGATACACAGTCATGAGCCAGCGGAAGATCTTGGCATGCACATTGTATCTCCCAAAACTTCCAGCAAAGTAGGTCAAGACATAGTACATGGACGTGTACATGGCAATGGAGAGTGTTGAATGGGGAGACACCAAAGGAGGCCAAGGTCCAGTTTGGGATGAGTTCAGTTGACCAGGATCATAGTAGGAGTGTTGACCTATTCCTTCTGGAGATGGCCCAAAGAATTCTGGACCTGACTGGTAGCCTCCAATCCCAAGGCAATCTGTGAGCACAGCTGTGAAGATGAGGTGGTTCATCTTCCTTGGATTGGAGGGTTGGCAGGGGCTAGTTGGTAGGTTTAAATTGTTAGAGGTAAGTTGGATTTCACTTTATTGAGGGTATTAATCTCAATAATAGCACAAGCTATTACTGAGGGGGGATCCTTTATTTATAGTACTCCCCACTTGCAAATTTTTGTAGTGGGAGTAAAAACAAGGGACTGGGGATCCCAGAAGTTTGGAGAAAGGTTTTGGGAAATGGGGTTTATAAGATGGCCAAATTCTTGTTCTTGGGCAATCTGCTGGAGGTTTGGCCATTCATGCCTGGAGCCAATGATGTCCCCTGGTTGTGAAGTCAGCTGATGGGAAAAGCTCATGGGACTTTCCAAATCTATTTTTGGTTTAGAAAGGTTGGTTTGGCTGGGGCCTAGACCTAAGCAAGGGTTGTGGTCCTCTGAATCCCATTGGCTTGAGGTCAAATTATTTTTAACTTTTGGAATTTGGTTGGATCTATTTTGGGAAGGTTCAAGGTTATTTTTGGACTCTTCACTTTGGTTTGGCCTTTCTTCTGCAGGGCAGAAATTATTCCCTGGGTTTTGCCCTGTGGGCAGGTACTTTTCTGATTGGTTGTTTTGGATGGTGGCTTCTGATTGGCTGGGGAATGGGGCCTGGGAGCTGGCAGGGGGCCCGCTGGGGGAGGGGTGGGCAAGCAGGTGGCCAGTGGGAGCCGGGCTCGTGGGCGGGAGGCTGGCGGGGGGCTTGTGGGCAGCTGGCTGGGCAGCAGGAGCCTGGCTGGCGGGTGGGAGGCTGGCGGGTCTGCAGGTGCCAGCCTGGCTGGCGGGCAGGCGGCTGGCTGGGCAGGTGGGAGGCTGGCTGGGGGCCGCTGGTGCCAGCCTGGGCAGACAGGTGGCTGGCAGGGGGCTCGTGGGCGGCTGGCTGGGCGGCAGGAGCCCGCTGGGCGGGCAAGAGGCCCGCAGGAGGCCCGCAGAGGGTGGCAGGCGTCTGCGCGGCGGCATCGGGCGCCTGCCTGGATGTTAAATTGTTCCATTTTTTATGAAAATCTGTTTCTTCCTAATTTTGACTTTTATTTCCCCCAAATAAAGGGGGAAATTCTTCATTAAAATTGGCCTGTTTAATTGGGAGTTTCCCTATCTTTTCCCAACATTTTCCTCCTGTCAGAATTTGATTTATGTCAGGAATATTCCTGACAGGCACTCATTTCCCTGTGGTTACTGACAACTCTTCACGCAAATGGCTACAGCAACTCAAGGAACCTGAAGGACAAATAGCTAGATGGGCTCTCTGTTTACAAGGTTATGACTTCACTGTGCTACACTGCCCCAGGATTCAACATCAGAATGCTGATAGACTGTCCAGAATGCCCATCCTTGCTCTACACCCTGCTGAAGCTGACAGGTTGTATGAACTAATTGTATACCCTTTGTCATGGGAAAGAAAGACAGAGGAAGTTTGATTCGCCCTTTCTAAGATATCTGAAGACACCCTCATTTGTGACAATCAACTTTTTAAGAAGGTACAAGACCACTACTTGCCCTATGTAAGGCCTAGTCTTTTCCTTTTGTTGGTGATGCAAGCCCATAAGGAGACGGGACACAGAGGTGTTACCAAGACCCATGCCTGGCTCTAGAAGAATTACTTCTGGGAAAATCTTTGCTTGCTGATCCCAGATGCTATTGCTAGTTACCATGATTGCCAGCTCCAACGTCCTAAAGCCGCCGCTCATGAGTTCAAGCTAGTCCCCCTCAACACGCCTTTCACACTGTCAGTATTGCCGCTGTAGGGCCTCTCCCTTGCTCCCGCTCTGGTTGCTGCTTTATCCTAATTGCTGTTGATCATTTTAGCAAGTGGGTAAAATTTTGTCCTACTAAAGACATCACTGCCAAGACTATCACCGCCTTTCTGCTACAAGATGTATTCTTCTGCCATGGTTGTCCTCAGGTGTTGTTGTCTGACAATGGGACCAACTTCAATGCCAAGTTAGTGACCTTGGTGGTTGAAGCCTTGGGGTCTCACCAGTTTTTCTCTTCCCTCTATAATCCTTCTACCAATGGGGCAGTTGAGCGTGCAAACTTGACTCTGGTCTCCATCATGAGGAAACTCACTTATTCTGATGCTGCAAACTGGGATCTATACTTACCCGCTGCTCTCTTTGCTTATCACCTTAGCAAACATTGTGTCACTGGGTACTCCCCCTTTGCTATGCTTTATGGGTGTGAGGCCACCACTGTGTTGCTGCTGGGGGCTCCCCTCCTCTCCTCTGATAAGGCTGTGAACCCAGATAACCATATCAAAGATTTAGACAACTACATTATTGATATACAAGCTACTGCATATACCTCTGTGTACAAGACCAAAATGATTGAGCTCTCTCCTGACAATGCTGGACGCTCTCCCTTGCCTGGGTTCAATATTGGGGACCACATTCTCTACTATCATCATAAAGTAAGAGGACGCGCTCACAAGCTATATACATTGTGAGTTAGACCTCTGGAAGTGACCTTCAAGCAAGGATCAGAGTACACTGTGAAACTCCTCTCTAGTAGTTGACCGTTTGCCCACATGCATGCCAAGTTCCTACACAAGTACCACCTCCCTAAGGCCAATCTAGAGGTGGGCAATGTCGTGAATGCCACCATTCACTGTGTTTCAATTTTGCCTTTGATGGGTTATTTCAAGGACAAATCTCTCTCTTTTGCTTTTGGCCTTCAAAATGAGTCTGGCTCTGAATTGGAAAATTCAATTGTTCAGTTTCCTGATTCTGTGCAACTCACTTGCCCTACTCATGCTTATGGCAAGTGATCCTACTGTACATGTACTATTTTGTGATAGAGCTACACAGCATATATTCCATTTCACTTCTACCAATAAAATTTAAGTTCTATACACATTTTTGTCTTTGTGTCTTCACATACTTTGGCGCCTCTCTAGCCACATCTAGCAGATATTATTCAATCAGGGCCACAAGGTAATCACATGGCCTTCCCTGCCATTATAACCAAGACTTAGCATAAAATAATCCTAAGGTTAGTATTCCCTGTTGCGTATCTGTGTTGCGCCTCAGGTCACAACAATAAACTTAATTAAATTTAAGTGAACCAGCAAATATTAACCGTTTTCTGTGTATTTTTGCACACATAATAAATTTTTTAAAAACATAAAAATAAGTCAAAAAATAATAAAATTTAAGTATTTTTCTAAAAAATAATATTAAAGGGGTGGGAATATGCTATTTTACCATTGTTTTTAATTAACCTTGTTAATAAAGTTGTCTTCAGAATGAAAAGGGTAATGTGAGAATTGGGGAGCAGGTTAAGTGGAAATAAAACCAAGCTCTTGACCACAATAAAATTGCGGTTTCAGCAACAACCAAAAGGTTGTTGCCAACAATTCCTGGGTGGTCAAAGGGGGGACAGGAGTCAACTGAACACGGCAAAGCAACAGATAAAACCAAATGACCAAATTACTAACAAATTTCAAACTTTATTAGATTAGAGAATGATGAAGCAAGGTCTTTTACAACTCTTGCATTCATTTAAGGTATGGAATGGGATTGGGGTGGTAGATCAAATGTCACAAACCAATTGACCAATCATATAATTGGATACAAATGAATTCTTGAGGCAAGCAGATCTTGACAAATTTTGATTGGACATGGTCAAAAGGAAAACTGAACCAATTAACATCAGGAATATGCTTTGGATGCAATTACCACTGCTCCTGGCCGCTCTTGCACGTGATATTTAACCAGAGGTGTCTCTTGGGTGGGTTAGGTGGAGGAATCTTCTGAAATATTCCAAGGTATTAAATTGATGGCTTTTCCTGGGCTTTTTTGGTGATCTTTTAGATAAATATTCAAACATAATTTGGTAGAAATTCCCAAGCATTTGGCAGGAATTGAAGTGGAAGCCTAATGGGGAGGCGTAAATTTACAGTTAAAGTGTTGACTTTGCCACTTACTGTTAGGGTTGTGTAAATTAGGTCCAAGCTCAACTAGAAGTTGTGGGAATAAATTGCCAAGACTAAAATCAGAACCTAGAACAAAGATGTGCACTGAAGCTTTAAACCTACAAATCTACAAAGGAAGGGAATAAAATGTGGAACAAATATGATGAGTGACAAGAGAACAGTAGGTGTAAATAATCAACCAAAAATAAATGGTTCCGGGATAAGGGGTATAAAACCTACTGGTCCTGCGTAGAGACCTTTCTCAACCATGCCAAGACGGTAGAGGTCATGGCCTGAGAGGGGGTATTTTGTCACCAAAGTAGTTTTCATCTATTGGGGAATGACTTTATTGATAGTAGGTAAAGCTATATGAAAACAAGTTTCCAGAGTGGAAGTGGGGGGACTATACCTCTACTGGAAGATAAAAACTTGAATCTGATTGGCTGGCTGGAAATATTTTCACCTCTTGGTTGGATACCCCTGCCAAAGCATTGATGACGTCTGTTAGAAATTTATATTGACTTTGCTCTATCTTGGTTAATCTTGGCAACCTGCCAAGCCATTAATTATAGAAGCTTCTGATATAAAACTAGCAGGCTTAATTAATCTAAGAAGCCTTCATAAAGCAGATTTGGATCAACTATTATAAGAGCAACCAGGAATATCTTAGACCTACAATTATGGCTGTATTCCTGATTGGCTGAAGTTATATCAAAATACTCTAGCAAACCACCAGGTTAGCAGTAGAATAGGCCCCAGAACAAAGTACTAAGAAGATCATGGGTTTCTCTGAGGACTAGAAAGAGTTTTTATTGATTTGCACTGGCAACCCGCCAGTGCCACTAAAAATTCATTCTAATAAAGATTACTTGGTGAACTGACTAACTATGAGCTAAAAATAGAGCCATTAATTAGTGCCGCCACCACCGGCATGCTAATAGATCATGCATGACTATATGACAATAAGTACCCAGCGCAAGGTACTATTACAATAAATCCCATGCCATCACATGGATGCCTGACTCTGGGGGTTGATGCTGATGGTCTGGGGATGGAAATACTGACCAAGCAAGCGTTAGAAGCGCCATATGATGTTATCCTGGCAAGAGAGCGCAAGCTCTATAAAAGCACTTCCATTGGACTAATGGAAGGCAGACAAATTTAAGAAGATCCTACTGTAGAACACTTTCACAGTAGAAGAATCCAAGTTCAAAGACCATAGTTGGGACTTGAAGACCTTAGCAAGCCGCCAGCTTAGAGAGCCACTTGAACAGTTGCCTCCCTTAAATATTGCCTGTCATTGCTCATCCAAGGATCATACAGACGTTGCAGTTAACGCTTGTTGCCATACAAGCATCCTATATACATAATGAACAAGATTTCATAATTACTCAATAAAGTGTTGCAGCCAAGTTCTCAGGCTTGACTGCCAACATATCTCGCAATACACAGGGGGCGCTCAATGAGTTGTCCCTTGAAGTGTCTAACAACATGAACCAATCAGATGGCAATTTCAAACTGTGGGCACATCTGTCAGGGATCCAGTCTCAGACAGCTGGCCCACCATTTTTGGGGTAACTTGGGCTGGGGTTTTTGCAGGCTGGGCCCACCACAAGAGAGGAGCTAACTTTAGAAGGTAGAAATCAGACTTCCCCACCCAAGACCACAGGCTGGCGGCTGGTACAATGATGTGTCCACCACCCCTGTGAGGGTGATATACACTATACCAAAAAGCTTGCTGGTATGGTTGGTTGGAAAATTTGGGTGAAGAAGCTGGCATTGGTTTGGGTGTTATGGGTGGTTCCATGTAGATATTATAAGCCAGGAGATAATTGAATTTTCCTCTAAATAGTTTGGGTGTAGAGAATATCCACAGGCCTTAGCGGTTGTATCTAATAGCGGAATGAATGTGGGCTAACGGGTCAAGTTTGAGGATTTTCTCTGGCGTATAGTCCTTTTATTTGGGCTTCAAGGGATAATAAGTGAAGTGAACAGGCCCAAAGAGTACACCAGGTGGACAGAAAACTGCAGGTGGTGGAGCAGGAGTCCAGGATATCTCAAACTGAATTGATAGACGGCAAATACAATATACAGCAATAGCTGTATAAGCCAAAGTAACATAACCTTTATTCAAAAATGGCAATAAGTTTGGAGTGTGGGGTCCTTGGGTCTATATAGCAGCCCACCTCTAAACTTAACATTTTCCATGGGGGGATTGTCAGGGCATTGGGAAAGGCAGGGCCAGGGGAATTGGGTACTTGGGTCTAAAGGCAGCAAAATGGTACTTGGCCCGGGAGTTCTTTCATTGGTCAAGACTCCCAATTTAGCTACCTGATTATCTTGCTCTAGCGTCATGGTCATGGTCATGGTCATGGGGCCAGGTTGTGGGCTGGTGCCTCTTCCTTGGGTTGGCTCTTGATTGATTGCTGGTGTAAACTTCAAACTCATGAAGCTAATAGTTGTCACTTTGGCGCCTCCATTAGGTGTCGTGATTGGCACTCCACTCAGTGCAATAATTTCCTTGGCTTGATCTGTTTCACTGGATGGGCCAATAACTTCAGGGTCAGCTTGCAGGGACTTGACCCCAGAAAAATGCGGGCAGGAGGTCCCACAGTCCATAGGCCCGGCGGCCTGGGGGGATCCAGGTTCCAGGTTTGATTCCCACTCTTGGACCTGGGGTTCCAGAGGAGAATTGTCAATCCTGAAAACTTCCTCCTAATTAGGAGCGCTTAATTTGACCTTCTGATCCCACACAAGTTATTCCTTGGCTCCAACCCTGGCAACAGCACCCATGTTGATACTTTGTCAACATGGTCACTGTTGACTCAAAACTCTAAATCTCCTATGTTTTTTGCTAGTTGCACTAGCTTAATTCTTTTTTAAAAGCGTTTAGGGGTGCAAACCCAGAAAACACAACAAAATTGTGGCCATCCCAATACAATTTAATATTAAGCTTAATAAAAAACTCAATTTAACCAGATTTTTCCTTTACTTTTACTAATAAAAATTAGTTTGTTTTTATTTGTTTTCACAACGTAAAAGTGTCAATGTCAACACTTTTTAAGCCAAACTTATTTTTAATACTAAAACTAAAACATCTACAGTAAAAAAATTAAGTGCGCATTTAAAAATACATCTTTATTAAATTAATATTTTAAAAAAACACATTGCACATATAGCTGAATGTCAAAAAGTTCATGTTATAAATATATATGTGGCACTTATTCTGGCTTTAATATCATACATGGATTGGTGGCTAACAGGGATCCAATAATTTAAGCGTGAGTTACTATGTAAGTTACTATAGAATTTATTATTAAAAATAATGTCAACACTCAGAAATGCTGTTTATTTGCTTGTGATCATCTTCCAGGGTGGAGTTAAGCAAATTAGATTGGCACAATAAAGCTTAAACTAATATGTCACCTCATATAAAGAATGTCGTAAGTGACATTGTCAACACTTTACCCTTTTCATTACTGAAAACAACCCATTAACAACTTTACATAAGCACTATGGTAAAATTGATATTGGCACTACCCAAATATAATTTTTAATAAAGAAATAAAAAGCTTTGGTAATTTTTAATCTTATTTCCATATGTTTTTTTATTTTTTATGTGAACAAAAATACACAGAAAATGGTTAATATTTGCAAGCCTGCGTAAATTTTAATTAAGTGTACTATGTTTTTTATAGTAAATTTTCATAAAAATGTCAACAGTAAGAATTTTGTCAAAAAAATATCTACAATTTTTCTAATTGTCAGTGGGAATTCAGCTTTTTGTACTAATTGTCACTCATAATGTTGACGCTTTTCAGTTCTCACATATAAAACTTTATGTTTTACATGATAAAATCAGCAAATTTTTTATATGCTGTATTTTTAACTTTTCTATTTCAAATTTTTCAATTTTTAAAATAAAACTATATCTAAATATAATACTTTTACATATTTCTCTTAACTTTTTAACTTGTTATTTATAACTTTAATAAAATAAAAACTAAACAAGTATTTTTTACCTTTTAAATGCCAATAAAAGCCATATAAAGTTTACTTTTTATATCTTATGTTTTTTAAGTTGTTTTGTTTGTTTTTAAATACATTGCTTTATTTTAAACCCTTTTACCTATTATTTTAGGACAAGAACACCTCATAGTAGCCAAAAGGAACCAAGCGTCCTGCTATGCCCACAAAAGCCACCAAGAAGAAGCATGTCTCATCAAAAAAGGCCACTCCCAAGCCCTCCCCAAAGCCCTGCCCAAAGACTTCCCCAAAGCCCTCCCCTGAGCCCCCTCCTGAGAAGAGCCTGCTCACTCCATTGGGGGGGGAGGAAACTGATGTTTCAGTTACTGACCACAGGCTCTACAACTTGGCTTCAGACAAGGAGCCAACCAACAAGCGGCGCCAGGCCAAAAATACCCACCCAAGGATAAGTCTCCTGCACATGAGGAGCACCACAACAAGCCTCCTTCTGCTTTTTTCTCCACCAAACTCCCCCCTTCAAGTTCATCTGGAGATGATACAAAGCCCTGCCCTGATTACTTCCCTGGCTTCCGCCATGCTCCTGCTGGCCCATGGGACCCTCTGTTGGCCCACTGTTGCAACCAAGTTTCCAGACTTGCCTGCCAATATATCTCACAACACACAGGGGCACTTGATGAGCCGCCCCTTGACAAATCTAACAACATGGACCAATCTGATGGCAATGTCAAACGGCAAGCACTTTCTCCTAATTAGGAGCGCTACCAATTCAACCTGCTGATCCCGCACAAGTTATTCCTTGGCTTCAATCCTTACATGAAACATGCCACAATGCCACCCCCTTGTGGTACAGTGGCTTTCCCCATTTAGTATATCAATCACAGTATTCTATAATAAACCAGACCTTATTCTTATTATTCCTGTCCTTTCTATTTGACTGTTGTCTTCCCCAATTCAAATACTGAATCTTCATTGGTTCAGCTGCAACACCACAATATCTGCAATGTTGACGGGAAGTTTAAGGTTCCTTCTTAACTACCAAATTTTTTTCTCATCATGAGTGTCAAAGGTGGGCCAGCCATGGTGGCCAATGGTTACATCTTCTAATGCAATAATTCCAACCAGGGCTTCAAGAGCCGGCACTATACCTGTGAGGACCACTCCTGCCCAGTGCGGCTCAATACTGAGTGCTGGGACTGATACAAACCATTAAGGGTGAGCATACCTGCATCATGCACAATACAACCATTGCCTGTCTCCTGAAATGATACCTTTTTCAGATCATGCCTACCTCCAAGGACCTTTCCCCCACCCAGTGTCGCAGATCCTGAATGGATTAGACGTAAAATTGCCCATCTAGGGATTAAGTGATGGAACAATTGTGCTATTGCATCCTGATTTTAATAGTGATAGAGACGTTTAAAACGCGCCAAAAACAGGTGTTTGATTTGCCTTTTGATTGCGCACAAGGCATGTGCTTCACTTCTGGGATTATAAATAGAACAACTAAGTTATTTATATCTACCTCCTTAAGAAAAGCTGTGAGGAAGCATTTGTTCTCTTGCGCGGGGCTTTTAGCTGTGCCACTCTACTCCCCTCCATTTAGAAAGTCCTTCTTTCTGTGCCTCCCTGCCTCTGGTGGCAATTCCCTTGCCTTACACTATATAAGTGTGATGCTATCTAAATAAATACCAGTTTTGTCTTATTATCTTATTAAATTCTTTTGTCCATACCCAGGATGTAACTATACCACAACAGGTATAGTATTAAGATAAAGAAGTAGTAGACTAACTATTTGTAGAAATCAGCACCCAGGCTGCATATTTTACAACATTGGCACTCATGGCTTCTGCAAACCACAGCTTCCTCTCTTCCTGATCCTTCATCCCTGTTTTTGTGGAGGGAGAGATGTCCTTGCCTATACCTGTGGCTTCTTCTGCCCAACCCACTCCAGGATCAACCTTCACTGCTTCTGGCTCTCTATCTGGTAGACTCCATGGCTCTTCCTATGGTCAACCAGGACTAAGCCAGTGGTTGCCTAACTGCCAACAACTTTTGGAAATTGCCAGCTCTCAGTCAAGTATGATCTCCTGGATAAACTCCATTGAAAAAGCCCTTACCTCCTTGATACCAATCCAGCCTGACCCCATGGCTGAAGCAGCTGGCATGAACCGCGTCTCCTGCTCCTTAGAGCCTGCCTTGGTGAAGGAAGTATGCTGTCAATATTCTCCTCCTTCTCCTTCTGGTTGACCTCCCAATGGAATCTCCCTCAATTCTGGCACCCTCCAAACTGTTAGCTGCTCTGGCCCCTGCTCTGGCCCCCCAAACCTTGCTCAAAATATATCAGAAGATGTTCACTCCCACTCTGAAATGGCTCTATGGATGAGCAAGATAGAACATGTACTTTCTTCCTTTGTACCCACCCAGATGAATCAGCATGTTGCCCGGGAGTTCTATGATCATCAACAGAAAACTCCTAAGCTGGAAGACAGCCATAACAGCTGCACCATGGGATTCTCTGCTCCTCAGGATACTATAAAGGCTCAAGAGAGACAGATGGGATTTCATGAAGAGGAATTACTTCTGGCCTTTTGGGAAAAGAAAGAGTGGCTAGATAAGTTGGATGCTCAATGGGCTCTCCTTGACTCCCTTCAGGAACAACTAAGCAAGCACCTTGAAGATGCCTCAGCAATTAGTACCCCTGATACTCTAATGGGATTGCATGGTAATGCTAAAGCTGATAGTTCCCCCTCTCAGAAGCTCCATACTAAATTGCCTCTTCCTGACTACCATCACTGTCACAGAAGCAATGAGGATGATGTCTCCTTCACTGCACTTTCAGAAGGTACCCTGGAGTCTCCCTGGGAACCTGATAGCAATCTCTCCATCACCCCTGATGGTTCTGAAGCAACTAAACCTCAGGCTAGTCAGAGCAAGGAAGAATTCACTGATGATTTGGGCATCAAGGAGTACAATGATGATCACTCAAAAACTACTAAGCAGCCAGGACAAGGAGAAATCCTTGGCTGCATTTGTGGTTTCACCTCCCTCCTCTCCCCCCATTACTCTCCCCCTGAAAAGCCTGTGCCTGACCCTGGCACTTGTTATTCCTTTACAACAGAGCCTTCTGATGCCCCTCCCTTGGTTGGCTTTGCCTCTCAATCAGAAAAGTTGGATTCTTGCACTACAAGAATGTCAGAAGATCTTGCCTACTGGGTCCCCACATCCAAGTTCTTCTTGGCCATGGACCTGATACCTGGCTACTGGCAGATTGATCTACCCCCAGCTGATCAGGAAAAATGTGCAATAATCACTGACCAAGAGCTATTCCAACCCACAAGGATGCCTCAAGGTCTTTCCTATGCCCCAGCTATCTTCCAGCGGGCCATGGATGCAGTGATGGGCGACCTCAAACTCAAAATTGTCTTGGTCTACCTGGATGACATTAATGTGTTCTCCTGAACCTTGAATGATCACCTACAACACTTGGAGGAAGTTTTCCAGAGGTTAATTGCAGCTAATCTAAAGCTCAAGCCACGCAAGTGCAACTTCTTAAAGGAGCACCTTAAGTTCTTGGGGTTCATCATTAGCCAAGATGGACTCCGCCCTGTACCTCTGAAGGTGGAAGCCATTGAGCAAATGCAGATCCCAGCCAATAAGCGGGACGTGCAGGTCTTCCTGGGGATGATTGGATACTACTGCCGCTTCATCCCCAACTTTGCATCCCTGGGTGACCCCCTTTTTCAACTCCTCTGAGCTGATAAGGAATTCTTCTGGAGCCCAGTGTGGCAATTGGCCTTCAATGCTCTCAAAGGAACACTGACTGCAGCTCCTGTGCTGGCCTACCCTGACTTTGCCAAGCCGTTTGTGGTTCATAAAGATGCTAGTCTGACAGCAATTGGGGGTGTTCTCTCCCAACTGGACTCCAACAGACTTGAACACCATGTTGGATACTGCTCATGTACACTTAATGTTCACGAGAGGAACTACACTGTCACTGAACGAGAGTGTCTGGCTGTGATATACTCCTACCAACAATTCAGATTCTATCTTCATGGGGTACATTTCACAGTTGTAACAGATCATGCCTCCTTGAAATGGATAAAGACCCTCAAGGACCCTGAAGGACGTCTGGTGTGTTGGGCCATTAAACTTCAGGCTTATGACTACAAGATCATTCATTGAGCCGGGGCAGCCCACCAGAATGCTGACTGTCTCTCCTGCCTTCCCACTGTTGCCTTAGTATCCCCCATGGCTGACATTCTCTATGACAAGCTTATGGAGGATCCTTCTTTGTGGGGGAGGAGCCAGTAGAGATACAGAGAGCTCTCAAGAAGCTAACTGTTGATACCAAGGTCTCAAAGGGACAGCTCCTGAAGCTTTGTGGAGACTCTTGGCTACCCTACATACACCCATCCCTATGCATGGACTCAGTGGTGGCCGCTCACAAGACTACTGGCCATGGTGGCATACAGAAGATGTTAGCTCTGCTACAGCAACACTGCTTCCAGGAAGGAATGCACACTGACGTAGTGGATACGCCAACCAACTGTCATGACTGCAACATTGAGAGGCCTAAGGTTGCCAAGTTTCAACACAGATTGGTACGCCCTGGGTTTGCCTTCCACACTGTAGCCATTGACGTAGTGGGCCCACTGCCAGCTACCAACAGTTGCAACAAGTTCATCATTGTGGCAGTTGACCATCTGACTAAATGGGTAGAGGCCAAGGCAATTCCCAACCAATCTGCACTGGTGACATCCACGTTCATCCCAGAGAATATCATATACAAACATGGTTGCCCCCTGATCCTGCTGACAGACAATGGTACCAACTTCACCAGTTACATCATCCCCTTCCTCAACCAACTGATGGGAATTTTTGGAACACTATCCACTCCTTATCACCCACAGACAAATAGCATGGTAGAGTGCACTAATGGGAGCCTGGTCCAGATACTCCGGAAGCTCAGTCACCAACATGAGACTGAATGGGACACCTTCCTGCCTGCAGCCACCCTTGCATACAACATTGGGTACCATCAGGCCACTGGCAAGCTGCCCTTCCAGCTGCTCTACGGCTGGCAACCAGGACTTCCTCCTTTACTATATTCCTTGGTAAAGCCCAGCCTGGCTGTGTCCCCAGAGGCATACCTCAACAAGCTGGTTCAAACTCTTATTTGCTTGCAATCAGAGGCCTACACCGTAAACTTAAGCCATAAGTTTCAGGACCTAGAACGAGATGCATTCAAACGCCCTGCCTTACCCACTTACCTGGTAGGAGACTCAGTCTATTTCAGCAATAGAGGGTACGGCTGCAAATCCAAACTTGCCGCCCTTTGGCAAGGCCCAGTTCAAGTTATCCAGAAGACTGGCCCTGACTCCTATACCCTTAAGAAGCCCCATTCTGGGCAATTGATCACTAGATTACACACTCAGTATATGTGTGCTGCTCCTAGTGACCAAGAGTAAGCCCCAATGAGGACAATAATCCCAAAAAAACAAAAGCCTAATTAAAAAATTCCATGGGTTGTTGTCCTGTTTGTGATAGTGTTGCACCAAAGTATGAGGAATAAGAATGAAAGAACAAGGTGTTTATTGGAGACTGACAAGACTCTTCCAGTACCGCACCAACTGTTCTACCACCTGAATGACAGCCAAGAAACATAACAGGTTGCCTACAGATCCACAAAGCCAATGACCAAGGATTGGGCAACAAAACCCCACCAAGCAAGACACACAATTGACCCTAATGTCCACAGGAAAGGCGACCCCCAAGAAGATACAGTCCCACAGAAGACTCTCACAAAGGACATACTCTACTGGGACCTTACCACCCATCCTGTAGAATACGGACAAGGCCCACTCAAGGAAGACCCCCATTTTCTCCTCCCGCTTGGTATCACAGTGGTTGGTTCCTCAAAGAACAAGGTTGCCAGCCATCACCATTGGCACCAGATGAGTAGTCCCCTCCACTGTGTACAACTTCAACACTTCCTGGAAGGCTTGCCAAAGACGTTGCTCAAAGTTATCAGAGGTTTTTCAACTGACTGGCTGAGCCTTGGTAACCCCAGGTGTTGCCCAAGCGCAAAGGACTGACTTCACTATATTGGATACTGTCCCCTGCTGCAAGACTGAAAGACCCTGACCCTCAAATTAAACTTCCTGCAGCTGAGCCTTCAAGTATTCTTCTGCCGCCCGCATGGAGAACTGCCAATGGATACTGTTACCCTTTTTCAACCCAGCTTCTGTCACCTCCCTGGGCTCACTCAAAGCTAGGAACAGTGCAGCAAACAATGTTTCTGTTCCCCCTAAGGCCATCTGAGGCACCAGTAGCTGACCTAAGTGAACCCCCAAGTCCAGATAGCTGTTGTCCACATCATGCAGGACTACTTGCTTCTCTGCTACCTTCACTACCTCCTTTGGCCTGGTATGCTTGTGCCTCTTTGGAATTATCACTTGCACCTTCTTCAAGACTCTTCTTGTGACTCTTCTAGAGGGACTGTTCACCATAGCCGTCATCTTGAGACGCAAGCCATTTTTAAACCTGTTGTCTAATCCGGTGGAGGGAAATGTTGCAGATCCTGAATGGATTAGACCTAAAATTGTCCATCTAGGGATTAAGCAATGGAACAATTGCACAATTGCGCTATTGCATCCCAATTTTAATAGTGATAGAGACGTTTAAAACGCGCCAAAAACAGGTGTTCAATTTGATTTTCAATTGCTCACAAGGCACATGCTTCACTTCCAGGATTATAAATAGAATAACTAAGTTATTTATATCTACCTCCTTAAGGAAAGCCGCAAGGAAGCGGTTGTTCTCTTGCGCGGGGCTTTTAGCTGTGCCACTCCACTCCCCTCCATTTGGAAAGTCCTTCTTTCTGTGCCTCCCTGCCTCTGGTGGTAATTCCCCCGCCTTACACTATATAAGTGTGATGCTATCTAAATAAATACCAGATTTTTCTTGTTATCTTCTTAAATTCTTCTGTCCTTACCCAGGCTGTCACTATACCACAACAGGTATAGTATTAAGATAAAGAAGTAGTAGACTAACTATTTGTAGAAATCAGCACCCAGGCTGCATGTTTTACAACACCCAGCTGGCTGTGCTTGCCTGTAAGCACCTCTCACCCACCAATCTGAAGAGGGTGCCAACCCACACCCAGTTGTTTAAGTTTTTTAGTGATAGGCGCCAAGCCTCAATCCCCCTGGCCAAAAGTGCCACCACAATTGAAGACCTGGTCTTTTCTGATGCCCTCAAGAAAACCAAGGATGGAGAGATGTTCCTGCTCCATGACAATGGGCAAGAAGTGGAGGATAGGATCATTGCCTACGCCACAACCCAAAACCTGGAGCAGCTCAACACTGCTACCACCTGGCTGTGCAACAGCACATTTGCAACCTGGCCAACTCTTTTCAAGCAGCTTTGGGTCCTTTACAGGCAATTCATTGCGCAGGTTATCCCCCTTGTTTTCTTTCTCCTTCCTGATGCCAAGACAGAGGTCTATGCCAGAGCATTCAAAATCATCCAGTATGCTTTGAGCACCCTTCCCACCAACCAGCTCCCCCCTCCCATCCACGCCACAAGGGCCAATCCCTCCTCCACTGAGAAGGATGAGTTCACCCTAGCCACAGAGCAGCTAGCTCATGTACACTCGGGCCAAATGTGATCATTATGGACTTTGAGCAAGCTCAGTTCAGAGCCTTTGAAGCCACCTTCAATGGAGAAGTAAAGGGCTGCTTCTTTCATTTTAGGCAGGCCCTCATCAAGAATCTCAAGAGCAAAAATGAGCTTTTCAAGAAGTACTTTAATGATGGTAAAGGGAAGTGCCACTTTGCCATCACCCGGTTTGCTGCCTTGGCTTTTGTGCAGCCAGAGCATACTGGGATTGGCTTTGAGGCCCTCCTAGAAGATGCTTACGTGAAGAAGCACTCCATCAATTCCAATGGTTACCTTGATTACTTTGAGCGCCAATGGGTGGGCAAGAAGGTGACTGCCCGGAGAGGAAAGAGAAGGGTCACAGTGCCATGGAACTGCCAGAGCGCCTGCCACAAGGAGGAGATGAAGACAACGTCCAGCTTGGAAGTGTGGCACAAGTACCTGAAGGTGAAGTTTGGGACCAACCCCAAGTACAACAAATTCTTCTCTAAGCTACAAGAGGAGCAGGCCCAGACTGTCTCCAAGTTCTGCAACCTGGCCAACCAGGTAAACCCCAAGAAGAGGAAGTCTAAGAAGCAGGACTACCAGGAGGACGTCTAGTAGGTGGTCAAGAAGAAGTACAAGGTGGCAGAGATCAATAAGTACCTAGAAGATGTTGCCACTGCTCTTGCTGGTGGCTTTAATTAGCCCAATAAACCTTGCTTTGCTTTTCCTATATATTTTTTACTTTTAAATTTTAATGTTTACTTTTTTCTGGATATTACTAATCTTTTTAGGTATAAATTGTAAGTTTCAGATACAGTTTCAATGTGCTTTAGTAAGAAATATCTTATATTTTGTTAATTTATCTTTAAGGCATGAGATTTTTTCAGTTATGCTTATATAAAGTATAATAAATTAAAATTGGAATTTTCTTATATTTTGTATTTATTATTATATATAAAATATCTTTATTTTTGGCTCATTGGAATTTTAATTTTTATGGGAATAAAAAATAATTTTATAATAAAGAGTGTAATTTAAATAAAATCATTGTTGCTTATATCTCCTCATTCTTATTATTTATATAATTATTTATTGCATTTTTGAACTCTCTGGGGTTATTTTAGTATAATAAAGTATTTAAAAATTCATATTTTATATTAAAAATGCTCAGGGTAAAGTGTGCTGTTACTTAAAAAAGTGTCAACATCCAGGAGACAACATTATGTAGAACCAGGTCATCATTTTACTATAGTGTTGACATTTTTAGTGTCAATATGGGTGCTGTTGCCCCAAATCCTACATGGAACATGCCACCATCCCACCCCCTTGTGGCCTGGTGACTTTCCCCATATAGTATATTAATTGCAGTATTCTATAATAAACAATACACTGTTCTATTCATTGCTGTCCTTTCTATTGGACTGTTGTCTTCCCCAACAAAATGCTGAATCCTCATTGTTTCAGTTACAACAGTGGTAGCAGTAGTAGATTCATGACCTACCTAAAGAAAAAATTCCCCCAAGAAAGGACAGAGTACAGGCCGTGTGGCTACTCCCCAGCAAGAAACCTTCCTGCCAATCCCTGAGGGGGACATCCCCAACGGGTACGTCATTTACCAAGACCAACTGATACTTATGAGTGTGTACAACTGACTCTGCCCCGGTCAGATCTGTCACAACATATGCTCAGCCTCCAGTTGGAAACCTTTGTGGGTGGCGTGGAAGGAGCTGACATTGTCAGTTGGCTCCACTCCACTAAGACCCACCTCCATATATTCCAAGTACCTGAGCCCATGTGGTTTGCCACTGCTTCAGGCCGCCTTACAGGACCTTCAGCAGTCTGGTTTGCCAACTGGGCCAGCAAGGAAATAGAGATTACCTGGGCGTCATTCAGGGATGCTGTGAAGTCCTGCTACAGTGAGACATTATTGCCCATTGTGGTAGGGACTCCCCTCCTGGCTATCAAACAGACTGGTTCTGTTCTCAAATATTTTGCTGCCGCCCCAGAAGCTGTGACTGACAGGAACACCATGCTTCTTACCTTGATAATTAATGGGTTAAACCCCCATATCTGCATTTGGGTTCCCGTAGGTTATTGTACCTCCATCAATGACTGCTATAAAGCCATTGTGGAGGCTAATAATCAGGCTTGAATGGGTTTCTGCTGCTCCAATGATGCACTACCTCATCCTTGTCCCACACCTGGCAGTGCTCACAACCAAGTAAGTTGCTGCCAGCCAGGCTAACAGGAAAATGAGGTTAAGAGCCCCTGAAAGGGGGAACTCCAGTTAGCATGAATTGAGGACCCAGGAAAAGCCTGTGGGTTGTAGCTACAAGAGGCCCTACGACCCCACCTGACCCTTCCTCTCAATCCCTGCTTGCAAGGAACCCCTGCAACTACAACAACCACAAAGTCAAAACCCTGGACGTCTTCCAGGTTCATAGCAACAACTCTATACTTCAAGCCAGCCAGTCTCCACATAAAGTAACTTGCTTGGCCTACCCCTTTTGTTTCTGTGGGAACACCCACAAAATACTGGTAGATACTGGGGCCAATCACACTATGGTTGACCAGACGTTTGCAGATGCTCAACAACTAGACTGGGTGCCAAGCAGGTTCAAGGCAGTACAAGTAGTTGACTCCCATAGAGTTGCAATTACCCATGAGACAGTACCCTTCTCTGTGAGAATAGGGAACATCCAGGTTAAGCTCTCTGGGCCAATCATGGCAGGGCTCAGCCACAACATTATTGCTGGCCTTGACTGGCTTTGCCACAATCAACCCTACATCAACTGGGATACATCTGTGATCACTCTCAATAGGAATATGGTGGGGTTTCAGATATATCCCGTCAAAATGAGCAAGTTGCTTCACAATAATGTGTTTGTCAGAATAACAGAAATAGGCTCATACAAGTTCAAGGGGGGAACTAGACTTCACTCAATGCTCAGTCAAAGTTATCTGCGCAGAACCACCTGCGGCCCTCCCCTTGACTACTCCACCAGCACTTGCCACTCTCCTTAAGGAGTATAAGGACGTTTTCAGTGAAACACTGGACCAACTACCCCCTCTCTGGGAGATCCAGCATGCTGTACAACTACAAGGGTTGCTTCCCAAGGCAAGTCCCTTCTATTGCTTTGACACCAAAAGAAGATGAAACACTCTGCCAGCACCTTGTAGACACACTTGATAAAGGCTTCATACATCCCTCACTTTTGCCATACAGGGCTGCTGTCTTCTTTGTAGCCAAGAAGGACGGGTCCCTTTGCTTAGTCACAGATTACTGCGCCCTAAATGAGGTGACTGTTAAGAATAAATACCCCCTGCCATTGATTGACAACCTGTTTGACACACTTGTGGGTGCAAAGTTCTTTAGAAAGATTGATCTCACTACGGGGTACAACCAGGTACGCATTGCACCAGGGGATGAGGCAAAAACTGCCTTCCCCACATGCTACAAGCTGTTTGAGTGCCAGGTCATGAACTTCAGAATGAACAACACTCCTTTCACCTTTACTATGTTAATGAACAAAGCATTTGAGGAATTGATTGGAAAGTGTGTTGTTGTGTACCTTGACAGAATTATTGTCTTCAGTCAAGATCAAACCACACACCTCCAACACCTCTGTGCTGTCCTTGAAACCCTTTGAAAAAACCAGTTGAAGGCTAAGCCTTCCAAAAGTGAATTCCTCAAGTTGGAGCTCTTGATCCTTGGGCACGCCATCTCTGCCCAAGGGATAAAGCCTGACCCTTCCAAAATAAAGGCAATCACCAGCATGCCACCCCCCACCAATGTTGTTCAGATGTGTATCTTCTTGGGCATGGTTGCCTACGTGCACAAGTTTATCCCTGATTGCAGAGAACTTAATGCACCTCTCACTGAGCTCCTGAACACTAAACAGTGCTTCCATTGGACTCCTGCCAGAGATCAAGCCTTTTTAACGTTGAAGCAGAGGCTTACAACTGCACCTGCATTACAGTTTCCCAATTGGAACCACCAATATGAACTTGAGACTGATGCCTCTGACAGGGCCATAGGGGCATGTTACAGGTAGAAACTGACAAGATTGTCTTCCTCCCCATAGCTTACAAATCCAGGAAGCTCACTGACTCAGAACAATGTTATCCAATTCATGACAAGGAGTTAGCGGTAATTTTGCACTGCGTTGAGAAGTGGCGCTGTTACTTGGAAGGGGCCACCTTTCTATCCCGTGTCCTGATGGAACACAAGTTGCTCCAATACTTCAACACTAAGTCCCACTTGACACACCGTCAGGCAGGCTGGGTTGAGTGTCTATCTCCATACCAGTTGCGCATCAAGTACAATCCTGGGAAAGATCTTGTCACAGTAGATGCCCTCTAAAGGCTCTACGTGGTGTCCATCACTGGGGACGACAGTTTGGACCCCAATTGACCAATGCTCTACCTCTGACCTGAAGCAACCTGCTATGAAGGTCTCAATTTGGTAACCATCTCCAAACTGAAGGACAATGAAAGACAGTTCACCACCAATGCGGGCAATGGCTGCTGCCGCACAGAAACAGGAGAAAAGATGCCTTAAATTCCCGCCATGCAACAAGGCAACACAATATTGCATTATCACCGCACCTTGGGCCATTTCAGAGGACACAACTTCTTTAAAATCATGAAATGTAAGGTTTGGTGTCAGCGTATAAAACAAGACATATTGGATCTCATCAAAACATGTGTGTTGTGTGAAAAGAACAGGTCTAAGCCCACACCTCAAGTCTTTCCTGCCCATTAAGGCCATGGAACCCTTTGATAGTGGGCTCTTGACGTGTTGGACTCTTCCCCAAAGACAGACTTGCTAAGATATACATCATCACAGCCATTGACTACTTCACCTATTGGACAATATTGTGGGCAACTGCTAACCACACCACCACCACCACCATCACTTGCTTCATTGGCAGGGAAATTGTGGCTTGTTTTGGACGACCCAAACGCTTCATTATGGACGGGGGTCCTAAGCTTGTTGGACATGTCATGAAGGTGTACTGCACCAAAAATGCCCTATAACAAATACTCACAACTCTATACCATCCACAAGACAATGAACGCGTAGAACAATTGAATGGCTCACTGGTCCAACTGATTGCCAAACTCTCACAGGAACATCCCAATACTGCATGGACTGAACATCTGCCCACCACATTGCTCATCTTACAAGCAAGAATCAACAGGGGCGCCAGGTTCAGCCCCAGCACCTTGGCCTTTGGGACGCCTGATGGTTTTGCAGGATTAGAACAAGTAAAATTACAATCCACAGTTCCCACTAAACCCCCCTTGTTGCCTACCCCTTTCCTGAGCCAGTGGCGCGCCAAGGCTTGAGACATTGAACACAAGTAAATTGAGGGAGAGACAAGACACCTCAAGGCCAGATACACCATAGGTGTCAGGTACCCACTCTCAGGCGGCTGGCTTGCCGGTTTTGGAGATAACTTGGGCCAGGTTTTTTGCAGGCAGGGCCCACCACAAGAGAGGGGCTAACTTTAAGAGGTAAGAAGCAGACTTTACTAACCAAGACCACAGGCCGGCAGCCGGTACAATGGTGTCCACCACCCCAGTGAGGGTGATGTACACTATACCAAAAAGCTTGCTGGTATGATTGGTTGGCAGGTCAGGGGAAGAGGCTGGCATTGGTTTGGGTGTTACAGGTGATTCCATATAAACGTTATAGGCCAGGAGGTAGTTGAATTTTCCTCTAAATAACTTGGGGGTAGAGAAAATCCACGGGCCTTGGCAGTTGTATCTGACAGCGGATTGGATGCAGGCTAATGGGTCAATTTAGATGATTTTCACTGGTGTGTAATCCTTATATTTGGGCTTTAATGGGTAATCAGTAAAATGAACAGGCCCAAAGGGAGCACCAGGTGGACAGAAAACTGCAGGCAGAGGTGCAGGAGAGCCGGGGGGTCTCAAACTTAACTTATAGACGGCAAATACAAAATATGGTAATAGCTGTATGAGCCAAAGTAACATAACCTTTATTTAAAATGGCAATAAGTTTGGAGCGCGGGGTCCTTGGGTCTATATAGCATCCCACCTCCAAACTTAACATTTTCTGTTGGGGGGTCATTAGTGCATTGGGAAAGGCAGGGCTGGGGGAATTGGGGACTTGGGTCTAAAGGCAGCAAAATGATGCTCGGCCCGGGAGTTCATTCATTGGTTGTGACTCCTAATTTAGCTACTTGATTATCTTGCTCTAGTGTTGTGGTCATGGTCATGGGGCCAGGTTGCGGGCTGGTGCCTCTTCCTTGGGTTGGCTCTTGATTGATTGCTGGTGTAAACTTCAAACTCATGAAGCTAATAGTTGTCACTTTGGCGCCTCCATTAGGTGTCGTGATTGGCACTCCACTTAGTGCGCTAATTTCCTCAGCTCAATCTGTTTCACTGGATGGGCCATCATCTTCAGTGTCAGCTTGCGGGGGCTCAACCCCAGAAAAATGCGAGTGGGCGGTCCCGCAGTCCATAGGCCCTGCGGCCTGGGGGAATCCAGGTTCCGGGTTGGATTCCTGCTCTTGGGCCTGAGTTTCCAGAGGAGGAGAATTGTCAATCTTGACATCATCCCCTTCTTCCCTGGGGCTCCCTTCCTCCCAATTCTTCTTGTTCAGATAGAGTTGGATGGCTTCTTGGGCATTAGTCAGGTTGCTCAGCGGTTCCCAGGTACTTTCTTCCCTTGGGTATCCTCTCTACTTGACGTAGCACCAGGGTTTTTGGTAGTGAGTTTGGTTGCCGTGTATGTATTCAATTTCAAATTCCTCACCGCGGTTTGTTTGGATGGGTGAGGAAGCAAGTTCCCATCCTTTTTGAACAACAGGGATTGGTGGAACACGTTGTGAATCTTCCAATAGGGGGGTAGATCAAGCTTGTAAGCAACTTCCCCAACCAGTTTGGTGATCTTGTGGGGGCCACTTCTTTGGTGAGCTAGCTTCCTACAGGGGACATGTAGGGGCACATTGCAAGAGTCCAGGTATACTACATCCCCAACTTGCAAGGATTGGTCTGGTATGCATTTACGGTTGGCAAAGGCCTTTTAGGTTTGAACTGCGCAATTCAGGTTGGTCAAGCATGTTTTTTGTGTGTCGTGGATCTGCTCAACCCAGGAACGCCCAGTGGTGTTAGTTTCTTTCTTGCCAATCTTGGGATTCCAGGTGGGGTCAAACCCATAGTTGGCTTTGAATGGAGACATTCCCGTGGAGGCGTGGTCTTTACTGTTGTATGCAAACTGGGCCATGGGAAGCATGTTGGCCCAGTTGTCCTGGTTGGCGTTGGCATAGCATTGAAGGTATTGTTCAAAGATCTGGTTCACTCTTTTGGTTTGGCCATCAGTCTGCAGGTGGTAGGAGGTAGATACACACTGCTTGATTCCCAAGTCTTTCATTACTTGTGTCCAATAGTTTGACGTGAATTGGGGTCCTCTGTCTGTGATGATCTCCTCTGGCGTCCCGTGTTGGGTGAGTATGTGCTCATGGAAGTGTTGGGCAGTCTCCGCAGCTGTGCAATGGGTGGTGGTTGGTACAAAGTATGCCATCTTGGTGAAGCGGTCTACCATGGCTAGGATCACATTGAAGGAGAGGGATGGGGGCAGTTCAACAATGTAGTCCATGGAGACGGATCTCCACGGTCCATGGGGTATGTCCAAGGGTCTTAGAAGTCCTTCAGGTTTGTTGCTGCGGGGCTTGGTTCTTCCACAGGTCTCACATCCTTTCAGGTATGTGCTTACTTCTTGGTCCATCTTTGGCCAGGCAAAGTTTCTTCTAATGCTCTGGAGGGTCTTGAGTCTCCCTGGGTGTCCAGCCATCTCAGAATTTTGATAATCTCTCAGGATGTTGGTCCTGATGCTTCCTTCTGGCACAAAGATTCTGTTGTGCAGCATTAGTGTTGTTCCCTTCAATGAGTAGCCTTTCTGGTAGTGGTGGCTATCCAAGGATTTTGAAAGGTTGGCAATCATGGTTTTGGTGAATTTTTCAAGTGATTGGGCCTTCAGCACTTCTGGTTTACTGGCCCTGATCTTCATCAATCCCAGGTGAATACCTAGGCTAGCTGGGTCCAGGAGTACTTGTGTGTTTTGGCCGCAAGTTTTCATGTGAGTGGGTGCCAGGTCAGATCTTCTACTCAGGGCGTCTGGTACTACATTCACTTTCCCTGGTTTATAGTCTATGGTCAGGGTGTAGTTGGCCAGCTCTAAAGCACATCTTGCTTGTTGTTGGTTAAGCTGTTGTGGTTTGAAGAAGTAGACCAAGTTCTTGTGGTCTGTCAGGACCTTTACTGGGAATTCAGCACCACAGAGGTATCAGCGCCAATGTTTCAGGGCCTTCATAATGGCTAGCATCTCTTTGTTGTAAATCGGGTAGTTTCCTTCCGCAGGCAGCATCTTCTTAGAGTAATATGCTACAGGATGTAGCATACTATCCCCTCCTTCCTGAAGAAGGACCCCACCCACCGCAAAGTCGGACGTGTTGGTTTCCAGAACAAATGGCTTGGATGGGTCAGGCATGGCCAGAACGGGGGCAGAGGTGAAGGCAAGTTTCAGGGTCTCAAAGGCGGTGGCACATTCCAGAGTCCAGTCAAAGGTGACTTTGCCGGAGCACAGGCAGGTCAGGGGCAGAGTGATGTGAGAAAAATTTTGGATGAAATCCCAGCAGTAGTTTACTAGCCTCAGGAAACTTCTGACGTCCTTCTGGCATGTGGGGATTGGCCAGGAAGTCACAGCGTCCACTTTATCCTTAGCCATTGCAAACCCTCCAGTTTTCACTACATAGCCCAGGAACCCTACTTCTGGTTGGAAGAAATCACACTTCTTGAGCTTTGTGTGTAAGTTGGCTTGAGAGAGTTTGCTCAGGATCAGGTCTAGATAGAGCAAGTGCTCCTCATGGGTCTTGCTATAGATGAGGATGTTGTTGAGGTAGGCCACGCAAAACTGGTCAAGGTATCCGCCCAGTAATGTGTTTATCATGCACTGGAAAGTGCTAGGGGCGTTTCATAGTCCATATGGCATTACCAGGTATTTGTAGAGTCCATACCTGGTCTTGAACGCCGTATTGTATTTGTCACCCTCTTTGATTTGGATTTGGTTGAATGCATCTCTAAGATCAATCTTGGAGTATACCCAGGCGCCTGTCAGTACATTGCACAAGTTGTCAGCGTTAGGTATGGGGTAGCAGTTCTTTACAGTGATCTTGTTCAATTTCTGATAATTAACACACGGGCGCATGCCTCCGTCCTTCTTGCCCACAAACAACATTGGTGACAAACAAGGGCTCTTGGACATGCAGATGAAACCTTTCTTTGTCATGTCCTCAATGTACGCCTTGAGAGCCAGCTGCTCCTTGTGGTTGCAGCTATAAATGGGCCTGTGTTTGGGTTTGGTGCCTGGCAGAAGGTCAATAGCATGATTGTACTTGGTGTGTTTGGGGAGGCGAGTGGCCGCCTCTTTGCTGAATACATGGGTCCATTTCCCTAGGGAAGTAGGTAGGACTCCCACACTTGGTTTGATCTGTATGGTCATGAGCCTTTGGGTAGGTTTTCCAGGATTGGTGCAGAAGGGAACAATGTTGCGGGTACCTTTATCACCTAAGGTGACATTCTGTTCTTGGTAGTTGAGGATGAGGCCATGCCTGTCTGACCAGGAATCCCCTAGGATGAGGGGGTGCAGTAGGCCTTTCAACAAGATGAGGGATGAGGAGTAGGTGTTGTTTCCTATTATCAAGGGTAGTTCTTGCTCACATTTGTATCCTGTGTCTTTGGTGCTGTTTCCCAAGATGATCTGTAGACAGTTCTCAGAGGCAGACAGGCCTAGTTCTTGGGCTAAGTCCGCGTCAATGAAGCTCTCATCTGCTCCAGTGTCAATGAGCGCCTTTAGTTTTTGGGTTGTTCCCCCAACGTTCACAGATACTAGGATGAACTTGTAAGACTTGGAAGAAGAGTTTATTTGGGCCAATTAGATGAAAGCAGGGGGTTTTCTTTGGGCAGGCTCTGGTCAAGTGCCCCGCCTTGTGGCAGTGAAAACAGAGACCTTCTCTGTAGTGTCTTTGGAGTTCCTCAGGGGTCATTCCCCCTCTATTGGATGTGGCAGTTTGGGATGGGCGGTTCTGAGAGGGCCTGGCATTCTCCTGGTTCATGCTGAGGCCTTTGCACAAAGAAATCAGGTCTTCTAAGCCAAGTGTGGGCAGGTGGTGCTTTAGTAAGTCCTTCATGGCTGGGTTCACTCCTTTTCGGAAGATGATGGCTGACAATTCATCCTTGAGTTGAGTGTGGGTCTTTAGTTTAAGGAAATCGTCAATGTAAGCCTGAATGGGTCAAGAGCCTTGGTGGATTTCTAGCAAGGATTTCAGGGCGTAGTATCTGGTGTCGCAATACTCCCCAGTTGCCATTAGTTCTGCCTCAAACTTGGTGTAGTCCAAACAGAACTCTACATCTTCCTCTGTGGCTTTGCCAAACCAGTCCAAAGCGTCCCCAGAGAGCATGGAAGCAACCCCCAGTATTTTCTTGGTGTTGCTGGTGTAGGAGGGTGCGTTGGTCTGGAAGTGCAAACAGAGAACTGGCATAGAGCATCAGGCTTCCTCAGGCGTGAGCTTACCCATCTGGGGCATCTCTACCTTGGTGAGGGACTGGTTTACAATCAAGTTTTGCACTTGAGAGGAGGGCTTGTTGGTATTGGTGGCGGCAGTGTCAATTCTTTTTGTTTTGTTTGGGTTTGTGCTCTTCCACATAGAAGAGATCAGGTTCATGGTCATCTTATAGGTGTAATAAGTTATTATAAATAAAAAAAGCATACAAGATGCCCCAAGAAATAACAACATCTTGGGGCTCAGGGTACCAGGTTTTAAAAAGATTGCCATAATGTCAGGGACCCACTCTCGGGCGGCCGGCCCACCAGTTTTGGAGGTAACTTGGGCTGGGTTTTTTGCAGGCAGGGTTCCACCACAAGAGAGGGGCTAACTTTAAGAGGTAAGAAGCAGACTTTACTAACCAAGACCACAGGCCGGCAGCTGGTACAATGGTGTCCACCACCCCAGTGAGGGTGATGTACACTATACCAAAAAGCTTGCTGGTATGATTGGTTGGCAGGTCAGGGGAAGAGGCTGGCATTGGTTTGGGTGTTACAGGTGGTTCCATATAAACGTTATAGGCTAGGAGGTAGTTGAATTTTCCTCTAAATAACTTGGGGGTAGAGAAAATCCACAGGCCTTGGCGGTTGTATATGACAGTGGATTTGATGCGGGCTAATGGGTCAATTTAGATGATTTTCTCTGGTGTGTAATCCTTATGTTCGGGCTTTAATGGGTAATCAGTAAAATGAACAGGCCCAAAGAGAGCACCAGGTGGACAGAAAACTGCAGGCATAGGGGCAGGAGGGCTGGGGGGTCTCAAACTTAACTTATAGACAGCAAATACAAAATATGGTAATAGCTGTATGAGCCAAAGTAACATAACCTTTATTTAAAAATGCGATAAGTTTGGAGCGTGGGGTCCTTGGGTCTATATAGCATCCCACCTCCAAACTTAAAATTTTCTGTCGGGGGGTCATTAGGGCATTGGGAAAGGCAGGGCTGGGGGAATTGGGGACTTGGGTCTAAAGGCAGCAAAATGGCACTCGGCCCGGGAGTTCATTCATTGGTTGTGACTCCCAATTTAGCTACTTGATTATCTTGCTCTAGTGTTGTGGTCATGGGGCCAGGTTGCGGGCCAGTGCCTCTTCCTTGGGTTGGCTCTTGATTGGTTGCTAGTGAAGACTTCAAACTCATGAAGCTAATAGTTGTTGCCTGGTTGCCTCCATTAGGTGTTGTGATTGGCATTCCACTTAGTGCTCTAATTTCCTCAGCTCAATCTGTTTCACTGGGTGGGCCATCATCTTCAGCGTCAGCTTGCGGGGGCTTGACCCCAGAAAAATGTGGGTGGGCGGTCCTGCTGTCCATAGGCCCCGCAGCCCAGGGGAATCCAGGTTCTGGGTTTGATTCCTGCTCTTGGGCCTGGGTTTTCAGAGGAGGAGAATTGTCAATCCTGACAATAGGTGTCCCTGTTTACGCCCTCAACTCCAATTTGGCCAAACTAGAACCTAACCACTTGGGGCCCTTCAAGATAGCTGTGGTCTATGACAATCACACTTATTAACTTGAAGATGCCCAAGGAAACACCAAGAAGCTTCACCATGATGGCTTGCGCCCCTGCCGCGCCATCTCCACACAAAAATTGTTTGTGCGGACCTTTCCAGATCTCCCGCAAACTCTGATCCTGGTGTCTGATAACAAACAGGGGGCAAGGGGGGTATTGTAACCAATTTCCAGACTCACCTGCCAAAGTATCTCACAATACACAGGGGGTGCTTGATGAGTTGTCTCTTGACTTATCTAATGTTATGGATTAATCTGATGGCAAGATCAAATGGTGGGTACTTCATCCTAATTAGGAGAGTTGCCAATTTGACTTGCTGATCCCTGCATGAGTTATTCCTTGGATCCAAACCTTACATGGAACTTTCCACTATGCCACCTCCTTGTGGCCCAGTGTCTTTCCCCATATAGTATATTAATTGCAGTATTCTATAATAAACAATACCTTATTCCTATTTTTCCTGTTCTTTCTATTGGACTGTTGTCTTCCCCAATTTGCATACTGAATCCTCATTGGTTCAGTTACAACAAAAGCAAATATTAATCAGACTGCCAGGTCTGATTGCAGAACCCTAAGTTCTGACAACATCATAATTTGATATTTTTGGGCTACTGGCCAGTCAACCGCCAAGTGCCACTAGGTAGTGATATCTCATGATCTTCAACACAATTATTTGGTCAAAATTCAGGGAGATGCAGGTTAATTCCTTCACCCTCAACAGGGCAGCTTTAACCCATTTTTTCAATGACTAATTTAAATCATATAATACTTTTAAAGGTTTTCTGCTTTACCTTTCCCATTCTTTTTCTTTGGGTAATCTATCCCAGGCAAAAATGACACTAATGTGACACAGGTCAGAGAGAGGTGTGCTGAAAAATGGATTTTGGGGTCTGGAGTACTCCCCTGAGATCATTGCCAGGTAGTATCATGGTGTAGTTTGATCAGAGGCCCTGTAAAAGCACCCACCAAGAGGTCTGCAACAATGGGTAGGCCCAATGAAGATGATTTTGGTCAGTGCAGGGCCAAACTACCTAGTTCAAGGAGTTGGAGCTACCCTGGAAGAGGAATGGTCCCGGGTTCATCCTCAATTCTTAAAACTGTTCCGTGGGAAATTGGAGTTGATTAAAGTCTGGGAGGATGAGGCCAATTCTCCTGAAGAGAAGAAGGGGGCTGTGTGACCATATGACAGCCACCTTGTGCATATATCTGAATAAATATGCCTAATTATATTTAATTATTGTGTTTTATTATGTATTTTATATAGATAAGTTTAATGAATTCTTTGGATAAAGATTCCTGGAAACTTGGTATCTATATAAAATGAATGATAAAATATTGGTATGATAGTTAGGCCAAACTAATTTACAAGATAAAGGTAAGATTGGCTGAATTGATCTTGGGGACTAGGTGTCTTTCAAACAATTTAATTAGCCCTGAAGATTGATTAAATTTTACTCATGGATATGATTAATGAGGGTTTAATCATAGGGCCAAAATGGACTTGAATGTGTCAATTAAAGACTTGGTGTCTTTGTAAGAAAATTAATTAACCGGGAAGGTTAATTAATATAATTGACAAGGGATCAATTAAAAGAAACAACTAAATACAGATAATGGTGTCCTGGTATTTAGAATTGATCAGCTGGTTCCCAGTTAGATCAATAACAGCTTGGATCAGGATTGAATAGACTCCACAGGGGTTTGGTGTCGGGAGCTAGGAATGCTTCAAGCCAAAACATACATTTCAATGAAAGAAATCAGGTGATCCCAGAATGTATTAGGCACATTCTCATAGGTTGTGTGTGTGAAGAACTTCTGGGTAAAAGATACTGGTTGGATGACACTGTTACATCATAGACCACATGACAGGAATCCAGGGGTGATTCCTGAACTGGAGGGGTTTTCAGCCAAATATGCCCTGCATAGTATATAAGTGAAAACAGATAAACATTAAATAAATATATTCAAGTCAAAGCCTGATGCTTTTCCCTCAACTTACTTTTCTATTTCATGTCTTCACAATTGTTATTTGAAAAAGCAAAGTTTGGAGTTCTTAGAGTAGAAACTGCTGCTGCCCGTAAAGAGGTTCCCAAAAGATCCCTGGAGGATGCCTGGGAGGACCTTGGGGTAGCTAAGACGTTTCTAAAGGAGTCATTGGTTGAAGTCAAGTCTGCTTTTGAGGAACTTTATTTGGAGTACTTTGCCAAGGAAGGAACACCCACTCAAGGAAATCAAGCCTATTCTTGGGACATATGGAACTTGTTGTTGAGGGTTGACAAGATTTTTCAACAAATGAAGGATACAGCAAATTGAGAAATCAAAGGTCTCAAACTCTGTGAAGAAAATAGTGTGGAAAGAATGAAAAGATGGCAGGAGGAAAATAAGGTGCTAAGCCATAAAGTTGCCTCTCTAGAGAGAAAACTCATCAAAGCTTTGTTACAAGAGGGGTCCAGAAGTTAGATTCTCAACAAAAACGAGTATGGTAAGTCTGATTAGATGGTCCTAGATCCTCTACAAGTATGCCCTGCAGAAATGCCTTTTTCAATGTTATAGGGGCCGCAGATGTTCTCCCAGGTGTTCATAGACATGGTTTGGTTCAGGAACTGCATGATGGTGGGAAGACATGTTATGATTGGCTTTTAATAAGATAAAGGGACTGTGGCTTGATTCTGCTAAGGTTAAAGGATCAAGTATGAGTGGGAGATAGTGTGATTAGTTGGCATGTGTCAGGATACCAGGAGTACCATGGAGCTCCAACAGGTGAGGGAGGAGTCAAAGCAGGTACTGGCATGGCCCACCAGATGATGGGACTTAACTTTACCAGGTAGGAAAAAGCCTTCCCAGCCACAGCCCAGGGCCTGGCTGCTGGTAAGGCAGAATCAATCAACCCTGTGAGCACCAGATAAAGCACTCCCAGGAATTGTCTACTCTGGCTAGTGGCATCAGAAGTGGGTGGGGTTGAGATGGTTGGCTTGGGTGTCAGGGGTGGTCCCATGGGGACCAGGTAGGCAGCAGGATTGTTGTATTTCCCGTTAAAGATCAAAGGGTAAATGATGATTGCTTTGCCGTCACGGACAATTTGGTAGGGTTCCTTGGGTGCGTTTAGGTGGGTGTACCACTACAAGTCTTCCAATGTCCAGGGTTTGTGGTCAGGATTGGCGGGATACTCAGTGAAAAGCACAGGATCAAATGGAGCGTTGGGAGGGCAATAGTAGTCAAAGGCTTCGGTTTTGTCAACTGGAGTCTGGCTATCTACCCCTGTGGATGGGTACTGATGCTTTGGTGTTTGCAGATGACAGAGTATCAAAAATAAGCATTGAGACAGATAGGTGAACCAAAGGTTCATAACAACTTTATTGGTAAGGATGACAATACAGACCTTTTTCAGATGCTTCAGATTTATATACTTACTCAAATGCAAATGCCTATGGGCATTCTTCTGGTGCTAACTGTGTGGCACCACTTGGCATCTCAGGTTCTGCTGTTTGGTTGGCTGCTTCATGGTCATTTTTGAGGGTTTCAGGAACAGTTGTTTGGCTTCTTGGTGGACCATCTTGGCTTGGCTGGTCATTGGTTCTGACAGGTTTGGCTTCAGGAGTCATGGGTTTTTTCCAATCTGGACACCATTTTCAGACTGGCTTGACAGGCATTCTTGAGGAAAAGAAACTTGATTAAAAAAGGGGTTCCCAATTGGGAACCCCAAATTACTTGATGGAGGGTGGGTTTGAACTGGGTTTACTGGGCAGCTAAAAATAGCCTGCCCAGGCCCAGCCAAACCCACCAAGGCTTGGGTGTAGCTTTTGGGCCCTGTAATGGCCCCGCAGCTGCCACCAGGGTGGGAATGGTTCCCGCACCTGGATTTTCGCTTTTCAAAGTGAATCTAGGTGCAGGTGAATCTTTCCCGCCCGCTAGCCCCACCTGGCGGCTAGGAGCGGGTTTGATTCCTGCCCGGGGCCTCAAAACTGTTACTTTTGTAACATCATGTGACTAAGCTATCTTAACAGCAAAGTGGAGGGTGAGAATTGTCAATATGGAAGGTTGGATGCATGAAATCTTCTCCCTTGACGTCTAGTAAAGGAATAAGATACTGGAATACCTGTTCTTTTGAGATACTACTATGTGAAACTGTAGAACTGTTTATGAGTTTGGTAGTGTAAGCATGGAAACCAAAAGAATTTTCAGATGGCTAAGGTATTATGCTGTAATTGAGGAATATTTCCTTTAAGCCAGGTGTTTAAGAAAAGGACATCCCTGAGGGAAGGATACTTAATGACAAGCACCCCATTAAAATTCTCAGGATTGATGGAGAGCTGCACTGGACAGCTTTGCAGTAGAAAGTAATCCCAGCTTGCTTGTATGGATTAGATGAGAGGGTTAGTAAAGTTTTGGAGGCTCCCCTCATTTGGATAAATTGACAAGTTTTCATGATATTATGGGAGGTTTACAAGTTTGGTGGATCGAGTGGCACTTTTGTCAAGGATGTTGGCATCATCTTTGCAAATAAAAATGGTTGGTAAGTGTTGGTAACCAAATGAAATTAAAGACATGTATGATATAGTCTAAAATGGTGTATGTATAGCTTCCTTGGGGTTGAAGGATGAATTTGTAGGATAGGAAGCCTGTCTAACTGTTTACTATATTTCTGCTCGACCGGATGCAGGTATTGGCTCTGCTGTAAAGACGGTAGTGGAGGGTGATTGCCGGCAATGTTGTTGCAAGATTAGACGGGTGGTTTTATTTAATTGTAATGAGGTTGAATGGCAGGGATTAAGTGCCCTTTAAATATATCGCCAGTCAATGGTAGTCATTAGTACTTGGGCTGGGAAGGAAAGTAGCTGTCGGCATTCTGGCCGGGCGGAGCTAGGCTGACGGAAGGGGTGTTTGAGGAGCGGAATATGTCCATGGGCTGCGAATCGATGGGCTCGTCCAAAGTGAGGGACTGTTGCTTGGTGACGATTTCCACGGGGAGTTCGCTATCGTCAAGGATTGAGGACTTGTCGTTGAGGGGAGTCATTTCGTTGGAACCCCAGATCATCTTTTTGACGGTGGAAATCAGACTCCAGAGGGTCATGACAAGGATAGCAAGCACCATCAGTGCTTGGACGGCAACCAAGGCAATGCCAATCACGTTGCGAACAATCTGGTCGCTGACGGAAGTGCCGATAAAGGCAAACATGAGAGCGGTGCTGACGATACGCAAGACACCAATGAACACCATTAGGTTGTTATTAAGCTTGAGCAGATAAGGTCGATAGTAAAACAGCACACCAAAGAACACTATTTCAGTCAGCACCAGGATGATCATCTGTGCTATAGGATACTTGGAGAGGATGCCAACCGCAAATGCCCTTACGATGGCTGATACTAAGACGGGGACAAAGAAAATATACGTGGCAGCGCGGTAGTCGGAATAGAGTGGGCCATACTTGACCTGCAGGGTGAGATTAGTGTATAGGCGATCAGCGCCAGCGCGCGTGACGCGGAATGCGACAAAGCCCATCAGCCCCAGGCAGAACAGCGCTAGAACAATCACCGCACTAAAGGTCACCACCCAAAAATCAACCAGCGTCAGCTGGTACAAAGCAGCCGTGGCAAGGATAAAGTAGCAAAGAAGAAAGACTCGCAGGAGATTGCCAATGTAATACAGCGCAAAGTGGTTCCGGACATTGGTGAACATGTTTGGCCGATACACCGAAAGCAGCTCTAGTGCTACACGGAGCAGCACAAAGATAACTGTCAGGGCCACTGTAACACAAATGAAGATGAATAGCACTGTGATGAAGTAGTTCTCTGGCTTCACCCCCAATTTGCGCGAGTGACTAGCTATGCCCGACAGATGCGAGTAGTCAACTGCGTTTGAGTCGGGCAACAATCCACGTCTTTTCAGCCCAACCTCGTATTGACTTGGGCGCAGCATATTGGCCAGCATATCAAGGAATCCAATATGTATCACACCAGCTGCCCATGCAAAATTGCTACTAAACTGCTGAGAGAATACGGGAAGTTCAAGGGAAAGCTGGCCTGTCATGGCGATGTACTGGAAGGTGCTAAAGACATCTAACAGGCAAGGAGAAGGTCCTGCTCGCAGCTGTGCGGTTCCAGTTGCTGGTAATGCTGCGCTCATTGAAGTGGAAAGAAGCATGCCGGCAACAGATATAGCGGCAGTTGTGCCTGCAATCGCAATGCTTAGGGCTTGGATTGCTGGCTGCTCTGCTGAAACGGAGCTGTCCATGTTTACTTCAGCGCAGGCCAAAACTTGCCCCTTGCTGTTCTTAAGTTGAAGATTTGCAGTAAAGTTGGATCCAGGTATACCAGTCACTAGTCCAGCATAGCTGCTAAGATTATCAGGTGCATCCATGTTATACGGTATTGTGAACCGCCCTTTATTAATGGGGCAGCTAGACCTGCCCTCGTTCTTCGCGCAAAGGTCAAGCGTCTTTTTAAGGATACCATTTCCAAATATCATAAATTCTACTTCCACCGTTCCACTATTAAGCTGTTCCGATACTTCGCCAGAAACAGATGTTGTGATGATTTTGGAAGTGCCTGAGATGTCGATCGTCAGGTCATTGATCTGTGCAAGTGATTCACCTCTTCCGCAGTAGGATATCCCAGATTGCTTAAAAAGCACAGCATTAATTAAAGAAGCCAGAAGTAAAAACTGAACCCCAAAGTTAACATTTAGGCAAAAATGCATCTTGCCAAGATCTCAATAAAGTCCTGGTGTTGATGCTGATGAGATGAATTACTTCCTGGAGTTTGATATTTTAAATATCCAGCCTAGATATAGTGCTTTGGGGATAAAAGGCAACAAGAACGTAGTTTTGTACCGCTAGGTTTAGATAGGGTACAATTTGGAGTCTAAGTTGGATAACAAGCACACGCCGTTGGAGTAGTAACCACAGATGGGATGTTGGCCTTTTCCTGATAACTGGGCTACCTATCGACATTTCCACAATTTGAACCTCTAAGTCTGCCCAATCAGATCGCACAAACTATATATTATCCTCAACGGTTGATTTGTTTGAATCCACCTGCTTGACTGCTATTCTGGTCCTATAGGCCCCTACTTATTCGCCCCTGATCGGAGAAATATATGATTCGCAGTCGGCCTAATTAAACTCTAATCAATTGGTACAATAAATTCAATACTAACGACTGAATCCACAAGATGTTACCTCACTCATGAGCATCTGGTGTGAATAGTCCCCATTATTGATCATAGCTTCCTCGATATCCACCCCACATATCCACTCTGGGTAAAGCTTAATCACCTCTCAAAGTAAATATTGGAAGAGAAGTAGTCAAAGAATCGGGCAAACCTCATTCCAAGCCTTGCTTTATATTTATTATTTATTTTAGGGAGGGATTCCACTTCACAAGGTTTAAAAGCCAAACCATGGTTACTATTTTAAAGCGCCTCCAGATTAGAGCCCCGATATGACACTTGAATAATCCCAGCAGCCCATTCTTGCTCCAAATTCTGCAACTGTAAATCTCTGCTTAACATATTTAAAATAAATTAATCCATAATGGCTATTAACCAAGAAGTATATACTCGACAATATCCTTCAAAAATGCATTTCAATTTAGTCTGATAAAGATACGATCAAGATCTCAACATCTGCACTGTTTCCAAGGCAAACCGACTTTGCACGCGATCCATGTTCAAACCCACTTGGATTCAAGTCCGGAGGCCCCTTTGTAGCTGCTCGGCTGGTTTGGCCGCATATAATATTTAGATAGGTTGATATTTCATGATTCGCTGTGGGGCTAATTGCTGCATTTAATTTATTCCTCTAATTAAATATATGAATTGTTTATCTATTGCATGGTGCTTGATTTATTAAATTGATATAATTAAATTAATATAATGGTTTAATTTTTCAAAATTTAAATCAAAATATATTACGACCCGTCTTACATAAATATTAGACACATTTTGCATGACTATATTATATATATAATATATTTTTTAGATATTAACGTCACTAGCCAGAGTAAATGTTAAATGATTAAATAGTTTACTCATTTCCCTCCAATTCTGTCAAGCTAGCCACCCACTAGACCTCCTAAAAAATCATGCATTGAAACTAAATGTAATTTTAAAACTCAAAGTAGCAGTTTTCAGAAGCTTTCGCGAGAGTGAACTTAAGGCGCAATTGAAAAGCATCAATCCCCAAACAAAGTAAACTGCACAGGAAGCAAGCCGAGCATATTTTCACTTTGGTACGGGCCTGGAGATCGGTAAACCCGAGCCCAGCTCTAGCCCCTTTACCCGACTTGATGCGTCATCTCGACAAAAAGGTTGTGGAGCGCCTTCTCATATACCCACGAGTTATTTTTAGCCAGGTAAACCTAAACCATTTTATCAACCGAACATTTACAAGCAAACTTGGTTCTTTATGCCGAGAACAACTCCACTCCCAAACTATTTCCCGTTCTACGCCGCCAAATCTCTTCCCGCTGAGGCGTACGAGGAGGTCCCTCTTAACCCCAACCTGATTGGTTACAACTCGATAACCGACAATCATCCCTACCACATGCAAGGATGCAAACCAACGAGGTTGGCTTAAACCTCGTTAATGAAGTGAGCCCATCCCTAATGCACGTTCCATCCTCTTAGCGGCATCGGTTTTAACTCGAGGTTGGTGCAATATTGGGAAGCAGATAATGGATATCAAACTTACCCGCCAGCAACCTCGCCACTTAAATGAACCCCACGGTAGCAACATATACCGAGCCAAAAAAATATAGAGCAAATCTATTTATCAAGCGGGGCCAGGAGGATTAAAATATGGAGAAGTAACAACTCCATAAACAATAGGCTTTGGCAAAACATAGCTTTGATGAAGCGACAATAAAGGGCACGGCAATGCTTTATCAAAAGATTTAGGAATCAGGAGTACCTATGGGTGTGATCTGCAGCTAATTTGAACGGTGATCCAAGTAGAGCTATAATGTACTCTCCTTTTCAGCTCGGAAACTTCATGAGCTGGCTGGGAATCGGCGTATGGCCTCTGTAGTCACAGCACAATTTTAAGTGGGGTTGTACAAGGACCCAGTGGAAATTCATACCATAAGGTACAACAGCTCCCAACCCATTACAAGATGACCAAGATCAGATAGCCTAAAATAAACTCTACTCAGCTTAGAAAAAAATTAAATGAACTTGTAACAAAGTAGAATCCGATTTAAATATGACATTAGTTAATATAAGTTGATGGGTTTTCATTAGTTTGATCTCAGCTAATTACACTCTTAACTGGGTGGATTCCATTTTAGACTGATTTGATTTTGTCCACCCCCAAAGCTATGAAAACTACCCACTACATCTCCATTTCTGCTATTATATATTTTATATCAAAATAAAGATATCTGATCAAATTTTAATAAAATTTTCATTCATGTTATATTATTAGGAAACAGAAAGGATCTAGTTTATATCATAAGCTGTCACTTGAAAATCAAAGTCTTAGGGCTGCAATCTGCTCTATGTAAGACCTTGCTCAACAAGGCTAAGGGTTATTGTCATGGTAGAGTCGAGTATATACTTCTGGGAAGTATAATAAACCAGACAAAGGGGAAAATTATGAAGAGAATGTCAAAACAGCAGGCTCAACCCGCCAGCAAGGTTCCAAGTAAGCAGGTTTGTGACCCGCAATCCAATTACCCAGTCACTTGAAGCCAGACTAGGAAGTCAACTCAAATTTCCAAATCCAACAACATGAACAAATGATGATCCCTCACAGTGGATACCTTGTTTTGGCACTTGACTCATTACCAGAATCAAGCCATCCCCTTCACCATCCCGCTGTGTGATCAACGCTATCATGTTCCTGTTATCCATGATTCACAATAGCTATATAATACTATCTCTCAATAAAGAATATTATCTAGTTTCTAAATATTTTTCCACTTGTAACTTTGCTAAAACAGCACAGTTACAACATTGGTAGCAGAAGTAGGTTTTCCATCCTACTTTATTCCCCAAAATTCCGCTTGTTGCCCGTACTTGCCGTGCCAACAAATCCTTGATAGAATCATGTCTGGCCTCCCAGTGGACTGGACACCGTACGCACCCGGCACCGAGATACCTGATGGGGTTGTCCTCTACCAGAACATGGTGATACCACTTCCTGCATTCAATCCCTGTCCGCCCAAGGGTTCTTCCAGGCACCCTCCACCATGCCCCATGCAACTGATGAAAATACCATGCCAGCTTACGTAGCCCAAAGACTTCGAAGCACTGCCCTGGAATCCTTTGCCGGGGCCAACGACGACAATGCCACTGCATGGATCCAGTCGGCCCAAAGCAAGCTGGCCCAGATGGAATGTCCGCAATAATTTTGGATTACAGAGATCTCTATCTGACTGACTCATGATGCTGGCACCTGGTGTAACAAGTGGCATGAGAAACACACTGAGAAGGACTGGGATAGTTCAAACAGGGCTTCTTGGCAAGGTTTATGCTTAAGGACACTGCACTCATGATCATACGTCAAGTAAAAAACTTAACCCAGACGGGCACCGTGAAAGAGCTTACCCGTGCCTACAAGGAACTATGTTTACGCGCACCCTCTGATATAGCTTTTGACACCCCAGCCACACACCTCATGTACTACAACGCCCTCAAGTTGCACATAATGAGGCACGTGAACCTAGACCAAGTGATCAATTTACAGAGCCTGTATTGCAAATCAGAGAAAGCAGAGCAAGCATCCAACGCTCTCCATAAACCACAAACCCATAGGCTCAAATGAACATGGAAATGGGAACAATGGTCAGTCAAACTGTACCCATTTCCTCATCACTGCAACACAGGGCAACCAAGACAAGAGAAAAGCCCGGGGAGAGCATTAAGCGAGCCAAGATCTCCCTGCGCAACTCCTGACTTGCCCAACAATGAGTACCACCCCAAGGATGTGAACCAGTGTCCAATGATCCAAGTGCCCTTGGAGGACCTGGTTCTCTACACCATCACCAGACACCCCAATAAACTGATGTCTTACCATTTCTGCTAAGCAGTTACACAGGCTCAGCACTCCTGGACTCAGGCGCAGATCAAACCCTAGTCAACAGCAGCTTTGTGGACAAGTTCAAGCTAACCACTAATCCTTTCTGAATTAAAAATGTGGTTTTAGCTGATGAACATCACATCACCATGCCAAGGGAGACCACACCCTTCTCTGTCATGCTTGAGAACCTGCACTCCACCACACAAGGCCCTGTCATTGATTTTCCCAAGTTTGACATTGTATTGGGTTTGGATTGGCTGAGAAAGAATAATCCCTGCGTGGACTGGGTAACCTTGGTATTGACCATCAAACGTGACGGTGTCAACCACCAGATATACCCTGACTCAGTGGACCAACTGCTATGTGACCATGTCTTTGTACGTATTATAGAAACCCTGAACAAAAAAGAGCCCTTAAGACCATTGACTGGGACTCCTGCCAGTACAAGATCATACACTTCAAAGATCACCAGGACACCACTACGTCTCAGGATTGCAAAATTGTGGCCTGTCACCCAGAAATCTTCAAGGAAGTGTTACCTGGGTTATCCCCAGAAAAACACATCCAACATTCCATTCAGCTCAAGGAAGCTGTACCCAAGGCGCGCCTATCTACAGGCTGACCCCAAATGAAGACAACACCTTACACGCCTACCTCAAGGAGGCATTGGAAAAGGACTTATCCGCCCCTCACAGTCTCCCTTTGGGGCCGCCGTATACTTTGTGGCTAAGAAGGACAGTACTTTACGCCTGGTCACAGACTACCAAGCCCTAAATGAAGTTACCATTAAGAATTGTTACCCACTACCACTGATTGACGACCTCTTTGATGCCTTGGGAGAAGCCACAGTATTCTCCAAGATTGATCTGACAGCAGGCTACAACCAGATTTGCATTAAGGAAGAAGATATCCTCAAAACAGCCTTCTGCACTAAATACAGCTCCTACAAATGTGTGGTACTCAATTTTGGCATAACCAACACCCCCTTGACCTTTGTGCCCTTCATGAATAAGGTGTTTGCCCCACATAGGCAAGCACACCTTGGTCTATCTGGTCAACATTATTGTCTATAGCTCCTTGGTGGAGCAACACCACAAGGACCTGGACACAGTCTTTGCTACCCTGACACAACACAAGCTGCTAGCCAAACCCTCCAAATGCCAGTTCTTCTGCAAACAACTACCCTTCCTTGGACACATAGTCTCAAAAGATGGCATCAAACCCAACAGCCAGAAGATACAGCCATCTGTAAAATGTCACCGCCCAAAGACAAGTTGGAACTCCGCACGTTCCTAGGAATGGTGGCCTATGTACGCTGTTTCATACCTGACTGTGGCGTCTTGACTGCCCCTCTATCTGTCATAACTGGCGCCAAATCCAAGTTTGTATGGACCCCCCAACACAACCTCTGCTTTAGGCGTCTCAAGGAGAAGCTCACAACAGCGCCTATCCTACAGTATCCTAAATATGATGGGGAATACCAAATGGAAACTGACGCCTCCATTGGGGGAGTACTACAAATAAAAAACAATAATGGTAACTTCCTGTCGGTAGCCTACAAATTGCAAAAATTGACAGACAGCAAGTGCCAATATCCTATCCGCAACAAAGAGTTGCTGGCCATCATACACTGCCTAGTCAAATGGAGTTGTTATCTAGAGCAACAGAAGAAATTCACAGCATTGACTGACCACAAGTCACTCATATATTTCAAAACCCAAGCAAATCTGTCCCGTTGTCAGGACCGCTGGATGGAACTCTCAGAGAGATTCAATATGCTCATACAGTAAAAGCCTGGTCCTGAACTTTCCATGGCAGACACACTCTTGTGTCTGTACGTCCGAGCTACAAGGGGAGAAAATGGGCTCAACCCAGACGGGCCACTCTAGTGCTTCAAACAAAGGACAAAGGTTTTCCCCCTGGCACCACAGACTTAACAAGGGAAACAGTTATTAAGAACAAACACCTATTTTCAGACGTGTATGGGACCTTAAATCAAAAAATGTCCAACAGGACCACCATCCTGTATGTCCCCACACACCAGCAAGTTGACACTATCTTAAATTACCATAGGGACTTAGGGCACACAAAAAGTTGCAATCTCTACAAATTCCTCAAACATAAGGCATAGTGGCCAACCCTGTATTAAGATATCCAAGAAGTCTTATAACAATGCAAAGTATGCAGAAAGTTTGCAAGAAGTGAGACACAGTTAATTCAGTACTGCCTATCCGCACACAATTACCCTTCAAGGTGTGGGCTCTTGACATTGTAGGCCCCATGCCAGGAAAGCACAACAAAAAGAAATATATCATTACAGCAATAGACTTTGCCACACACTGGCCAGTGGCTCAAGCAGTGAAAACACACACCGGTAATGAAATATGACAGTTCATAGGAAAGGAAATCATCAGCAAGTTTGGAAAGCCAGAACTCCTGATAACCAATGGATGCAAGGAACTGACCTCTGAAGATACCAACATATACCTCACAAAGAACAGGGTCAAACACACAGTAACAACACCTTATCACCCTCAGGCCAATGATCACTTGGAACAACTAAATGGCAGCCTCGTACAAGCCTTAGCCAAACTCACTGCCAGGAGACCTGAGGACTAGTATAAGCAATTACCAACTGCGCTACTTGTATGCAGAACTTGTGTGAACAGATCCACTGGGAAAATCCCTTTTGAGTTGGTATACGGCACACAGCCCAATATTATTCAAGCATTATCTGTCAGGAATATTCCTGACATAAATCAGATTTTGACAGAGGAAAAATGCTGAAAACAAGTAAAGAAATGTCCAAGAGAAGGGGCAAAATTTGATAATGAATTTCCCCCATTATCAGGGGAAAATAAAAACCAATCTTTGGAAAAAACAGATTTTGGTGGAAACCAGAATATTTTATCATCCAGGCAGGCGCCCACTGCCAGCCTCCCACGCGCTCACTTGCCCCCCCTGCCTGCCACCCAGCCGCCAACCCAGGCCCTGCCAGCTACCCGCTTGCCCACCCCCTCCCCCAGGCCACCTGCCCGCTCCCTGGGCCCCAGCCAACTGCCAGTTGCCCACCTGGGCCTCAGGGCCCACTCCCCAGCCAACCAAAACCCACCATGACAGCCAGCCAATCAGAAAAGTCCCTTACAACAAGGGGAAATTTTGGGAATAATTCTTGTGTTAAGGAAGAAGGACAAATCCAAATTTCAAAAACCAATCCCAACTATGAAACTTTAGAAGAAAGGCAAAACTTTGTTTCAAAAGTTAAAAATAACATAACCCACAGCCAATGGAATCTGGCGGACTACAGCACTCATCTAGGCCTAGACTCCAGCCAAACTGACCTCCCCAAACCAAAAATAGAAGTGTTTAAAACCAAGAGTTGTCATCACCACCTGACCACCCATCCAGAGGAAATTATTGGTCCCAAGCAGAACTGTCTAAAACCCCAACAGATTGCCCAGGAACAAGGGTTTGGCCATCCCTTCAAACACCAATTCCCATGACCAAACTTTTGGGGACTCCAGTCCCCTGTTTTTTCTCCCACTTGCAAAACTTTGCAAGTGAGGGAACACTATAAATAAAGGATCCCCTCTCAGTAATAGCTTGTGCTATTATTGAGACTAATACCCTCAATAAAAGTAAAATTTAAACTTCAACAAAAGTTAACTTACAGATCAAACCCCTGCCAACTCTCCAATCCAAGGAAGATGAATCACCTCATCTTCACAGCTGTACTCACAGCTTGCCTTGTGATTGGAGGCTATCAACAAGATTCAGAGTTCTTCGGACCCTCCACAGAAGGACTAGGTTATGACCCATACCACGACCCTGGCCAACTGAACTCTTCAAACACTGGACCCTGGCCGCCCCTGGTATCCCCCATTTGACACTCTCCATAGCCATGTATACGTCTTCTTACTACATCCTCACCTACTTTGCCGGGAGTTTTGGACGTTTCAACATACACACCAAGGTCCTCCGTTGGCTGATGACAGGGTATCCCATAATCACCGCCCTGACAGGTTTCCAGTTCACCAATTTGCTACTATACATACTCCAAGTGGTGCCCACTATTTCAGGGTATTACATTATCAGGACCCAGGCTGGAAATTCCAAGCCAGGTCCCCCTTGTTCAGATCCCCAGGTCTTAGTGGCCAACAGTGATCAAACAGAGAGAGAAAACAAGCGTATAGAAAAGACATTTGTCCCCATCCAAAACAGACATAGGGTTGGTGACAAAGTTTGGGTCATGAACGTCAACAAAAGTAACCTTCAACCCAAGAAAATAGGCCCAGCAATAATCTTAAATATAAACAAAAACAACACTTACCGTGTGCAAGGACTTGGGAAACATAAGCAGGACAAGGTCCTGCACCATGATTGTCTGAGACCCTGTAAGGCAAGACAGAAACAGTGTGAGACCGCCCTAACCGCCACAGAACAACAGCTAGTTCAGTATGGCGCCTGGGCTCCTGAAAACCTCCCTAACAACCTACCCTCAGAGGAGGCCAACCTTCAGTCAGTGGGGGTGTCAAAACAGCAGGCTCAACCCACCAACAAGGTTCCAAGTAAGCAGGTTTGTGACCCGCAATCCAATTACTCAGTCACTTGAAGCCAGACTAGGAAGTCAACTCAAATTTCCAAATCCAACAACATGAAAAAGAATGATCCCTCACAGTGGATACCTTGTTTTGGCGCTTGACTCATTACCAGGATCAATCCACCCCCTTTATCACCCCACTGTGTGATCAACACTATCATGTTCCTGTTATCCATGATTCACAATAGCTATATAATACTATCTCTCAATAAAGAATATTATCTAGTTTCTAAATATTTTTCCACTTGTAACTTTGCTAAAACAGCACAGTTACAACAAGAATGATGCTTTTAATAAGGAGTACCTTTAGGGGAAGCTTTGAATATGGAATTAAGGAGAAGAGAAATATATTTTATTGCATAATACTTTAGACTTATATAGCTTTTTATGTGGCAGATATTTAGTTGGATTGAACCTAGGGGTTGGTCATATGCAGGATGGGTTTGAGTTTCTGGATACTTGGACAGTCATGTGATATTGCTTTGTTGCCATTTCTGGCATGTCAAACTGTATATTGGAAAGGCGGCAAATTGGGCAATGGCTGGATGTTAAGTGGGTTGGTGGTAGCCAGAATACTTGTACATCCAGATCCTTGACACCCCCTTGAGGGGTTACTCTGGTACATCAGGAGGGTGCTTTGTCTTGACAGCTGCCGCCTGATGTTCCTGGAGTTGTTTGCTAGTTGATACCAGTTGGGTCAAGTGTTCCCCTTTGCTGAGGCAAAGATAGGATCTGTGGTATTTCTTGATGATGGGTTCTTTGGCGCCCTGGAACTTAACCAGGTAGGTGTTCCTGTCTGGTCTTTACTTAATGATTCTCCCTGGTCCCCTGTGTACTGATTCTAGCTTCTTTTTTTTTCTGGCCAAGACCCAGACGGGGGAGTTGATGGGGAGTGGTTCCTCTGTATAGGTTACCTTTTGTGTTTTGAGCCTTTTGTTCCTGCTATTTTAGCTTTTTAGGTGTATGTGTTGTAGAGTTGGTACTTGTTCTACTGTGGGAGGTTTTCCTGGGGGGATTTTCACATATGATTGGTTGTTGTGGGTAACTATCTCTGGTTTGAATCTGTATGTTAGTTCAAACAGTAAGTAGCCTGCCTCTTGATTGGTGCAGACCCAGGATACTAATAATGCATGTTTCACATATAGTGGCCATGTGTCTTTTGATGTGCCATCCATTATTTTCTTGAGGGTTCTGATAAGGCTGCTGTTTAGGAGTTCAACTCTTCCGTTGGCCTGTGGCCTGTAGGGATAAGTTGTGAAATGTTTGTTGTTCTTTGCTTTTAGGTTGCTGTTTACTATGTGACCTGATAGCTCTGTTGCTTCATCAGTTATGATGTAGTCTGGAATACCTTAGTCAGATCTGATTGCTTTGTTAATAAATCAATTTATTATTTATGCCTTGTGATTCTTTGTTGCCCAGCAGATAGGCCAGCGTGTAAAAAAGTCAATAGCTACAATTAGCAACTATTGCTTTGTTTTAGTTTCTGGGAAGGTTCTCACTACAATCAGCCCCCAAACCTTGAATGGTTCAGGGTCAGGTATTGGGTTAACTGTTAGCTGAGGAGCCTTGTTGCTGGCATATTTCTCACACACTGTGCACTTTTTCAGAACATCAATTATGTTTTGAATAAAATTGGGCCACCATACTTTCTCTTTTAATGTGAGGTATAGATTATTAGCCTTTGTGTGTCCTAGTAGACAATGATGTCTTAAAATGGTGTCAACTCTTTGTGCAAGTGAGATGTAGGGAACATGTTTGTCTTTAATGATTTGGTATATAGTGCCATTTGATACATGTAAATATTTTTCATTCCTTACTAATGTATTATGGGTCAGTTAATGTGTGGAGGGGTCTTTCCTTTTGTCTTGTACTCAGTGTTATAGGGTTGTAACTGTGCTGTTTTAGCAGAGTTATACAGGAAAAAACATTTAGAAGATGGATAATAATCTTTATTGAGAGATAATGATTATATAGTTCATGTGAATCAATGGATAGCAGGAACATGATTGGTGATTACACAGCTGGATGGAAGAAGGGGGTGTCTTGATCCTGATAATGAGTCAAGCGCCAAATTGAGGTATCCACTGTGAAGGATCATCATCTGTTCATGTTGATGGATTTGGTAATTTGAGTTGACTTCCTAGTCTGGCTTCAAGTGACTGAGTAATTGGATTGTGGGTCACAAACCCGCTTGGTTGGAACCTTGCTGGCGGGTCAAGCCTGCGGTTTTGACAATAGGTTGGGCCAGTCAGAGTCCAGATGGTCAGGATGATTCTCTCTTGGCTGACATAGCCTAGAGAGAGCATCAGCTGTGACTGTCACAGTAAGTTTCATAATGTCAGGGATTATTTGGCCAAGTAGGAAAATGAGAAAAGCCCAAAACCCTTTAACAAAGCTGATTGATTTAACGGATTTGAATCAAACAGTTGACCAAAAATGGGTTACAGCAGCTCCAGTTTGCCAGTCAAATCCTATTCCCCCCATAAGTTAATGTTGATAAATTGACGTAATTTAAGGGTCACCAGATATGAGCTTGTTAATCAGCATGGTTGTCAAAGTTGGTCACTCAAGGGTTCTTTGCAACCTGGACTAGATACTCACTTGCCAATGTGGAAGGAATAGGAGCCCAGGATTCAGGCGGTATTGCTTAGTCAATTTTGATATATATTGAATAATTTTCACTGTTTCAACTCTTAATAGTTGAGTCCTCTCAAAATTTACTCAAATAAAATCACATATTCTCTGGTCTAACTTTACTTTTGAAAATGCATCCTGTAGTTGGATTGTTACACTACATTTCCTACAATTTAATCTTTAGCCAGATTATTACGGGAAGATGGGGGCCTGCCATTGATACTTTGTTGTTGTCGCTGCCAAATGATAATTCAATGCCTGTTAATCTTTGAGCTGTTACTAATCCTATTAAAGCTGAAACTCATGTAATATCTCAATGTAATGAATTTATGCTTTAGACACTCTGATTCTCTTGCAGGCCATTTATCTAGGGCTTTTCTGGTTGGGGTTAATTATTTTATTTAACCCTAGTATCTCATTTGGAAATTTTACAAAACGGTATTTGAAGCTGCGTTGGTGGTTAATCATTAACTCTATGTGGATTTTGGTGGTAATTCCCCATCACCTGGAGACAGCTTCTTACTATCCTGTGATTTCTGTCACATTACTCAACTCTTCTACGTCTGAGTTTTTGGAAGCAGTTTGTCATGAGTTTGTGTTTCTTTTCTCCTGCTCTGTTGAGATATTTGTGTTCTCCATTTTTATTTGTATCTGTGATTTCCTGAGTTTTCAGTTTGGACTTTTCTTTAATTTGTGGTTTTCATCTCCAGTTTCAGTTGTTGAGACTGGATCATTTTTTTCTATTTACGCTGTGCCATGTTATTTTGACATCCAGATTATTTTCCTGCTCCACCCACTGATAAAATTTTGTGTGAAGTTTTTTTCAGCTTTATCAAGCTGTTCTAACTCTAGCCTTAGTCATAAATTGCAAGTTTGCCATGTGATGTCAAATTTCTAGAGAATGCTCGTAAATGGTTATTATCTGTGGTGGAGTGCAATTTACGTGTTTTAACTAAAAGTGCATATTTGTACCCTTTGTTAAAAAATTTGTGTGTTTCTATTGAGGAGCTCAAAGTTTATTTTAAATTGTACGCCTTATAACAGAGTACTACTCCACTCTCAATATTCCATCCTCAGTTTCTTGCCTACTGCCGTACAATTGATGTTCCTGAGGTGAATAAACTCTCAATGTTTTGGTTAGCAGTTGATCAGACTGCCCAGTATCTGTCAGTTTAGGATTCCCTGTTAACCGCAACTGAGTCCCCAGTAAGCCAAATCACTTCTCTGGTCTCAAATACATCTGCTGATAAACAAGGTTTTATGGAGATCAAAGCCAAACCTGCTACTTGCTCCTGGTTTTCAGGTAATTGTTCTGTGGTGGCTTTGTCTGGTCAGAGTTGTGATTGCTACCTATGTGTTTCTTCTCAGTTGCAAATGGCTATCTTGAACAAACCTGCCAAGGTAGACAAAATGCCAGTAGTGGCACACACCAAGAGTTTGTTGGTTATGCTCCAGCACATTGTGTAAATTCACTGCCACCTCTGGCTTTGTATTGAACTGTTTTCCCCCTGCTGCACCAAAAAAGGGCCAAAATCTACAGCCAAGCCTCTCAATTCTCTAGGAAATTTAGCTCATACTGTTGATGAGAGATTTGTTCTGGCCTACCCTGCAGACCCCCTGGCTTTGGCTGCCCTGGCCTGGGAAGAAACACTGGTCAATTTGGATTATTTGTTAGCATGGTGTTGTCCTCTCTTAAAAACAATCAGGAAAGCCCAATCAAATGATGCCACATCTATGACCAGAAAATTAAGTGGACCTGAACTGGTTGAGGAGCCTTCCAGCCAATCAAGTGATTCCGTGGAAATTACCCAGAAACCCTCCAGCACCTCTGGCTCTGGCCAGCAAATTTTATCACCCAACCAATCATATCCAACTCAAAACAGTCAGGTGACCTTCCCCCAGAAACTCACCCCCTTTTAACAATGTCAGGGGACTTTGGGTCCCCTGCTTGTCAATTTTCCAATTTATTAAAGTTTGGATCTTGTTGCACTTGGTTTTGAAAATTTGTAGTTGATTGGATCTCATTTTGGGTTCCTATTGCCTAAAGATTCTAAAATGTTAGTCATATTCCTAAACCTTACCTTTTGTCAACCTGTTTTGAACCCATTCCTTCTTCTGGGACTCCTGAAACAAGCTCTAGCGTATAGCTGTCTTTGACTTTTGCTTTTTCTTTTGAAGCTTACGCTTGATATTAAAAGTTTTAGTCAAATTCATTATAAATACTTACTTTATCTTGATTTTTTACTTTAAATTCTTTATTTTGAACCCTCCTTTGTTTTTGCCTGTGGGAAAAGACACCCGAGATCACTGCCAAGCTGTTCCAGGCCTCCCAGCATATTTTCTACCTGGCTACTTGTTGTGGGTCCCCCTGTTTGGCAATATTTTATTTTTTTTACCTATAACAAGACCACCTAACTTGCCCGAATTTTGCAGAGAATTCAATGATGATACTCCCAGCATTGAAGTTTGTGGTATTTTCCTTGGCCCCCTTTTTGCTCCTCTTATGTTCAACCTCACCAGACCTGTGGTTAAAAATCTCCTCTTCTGCGCGGCTCATGAGTGAAGCCCCCTCAACCTTTTGAGCCTTCCTGGCAGTCTCCTTTATTCTGGGGAGGCCGTGGTGAAAAACTTGACATGTAATGATCTGGAATTGGATGATATTGACTATGCTTCTCGTGCCCCTGTGGCCGAGAAGGTTCTAATGTTCTCCCTCCCTGACCTAGAGAAGAGTAACTTGGTGCCCTTGTGTGCTCCTGCAATGCCTCCTTCCACCCCTGCCTGTACCCCCTGGTTACTCACTGGTTTGGTGCTGATAGCACTGAATGCTTATTTCCCTCAGCTGTCCCCTGTGTCCTCCTTGGAGTCCACTCTTTGAGCAGCTGTTCCAGTACTCCACTGGGCGGCATCCTGGTGGTTTGTTTTGCCAGGATGGGAGCCAAACTTAGTTAGTTTGGCCCCCCTCTTTCACACATTGTGCCCACAAACTCTTTGGCAGTTGAGTCCAAAGAGTTGCCTCTTGCTCCCAATAATTATGATTGTCCTGCCTTCCTGAAGCCATCCAAGAAATGATTGAGAAATATTTTCAGGAGCACTCTGCCTCCTTAGCTGCTGTCTGTACCACTGAAGAGAAGCAAGATCCTGCTGAGTTCTCAACATTTGCGGCAAATAAATCTACTTCTGATTACTTCTTGTTTTATGGTAGCATATATAACAGACAGACAGACAGACTATCTATCTATCTATCAGCCAGCCAGCCAGCCATTTTGTTGGATACCGGTAAGTCTGAGAACTTCATGAGTGTGGAGACTGCAGACCTGTTGAAACTCAAATATCATTCTGGAATGCTAGTTAGGGGTGGAAACTGTCAAATGTTTCCTTCTTTCCAGCTCAAAAAGCCAGTGACATTTGTAGTTTTGGGTAAATCTTTTACCGTAAGGTTCTCCTTATCTCTACTCTTATGTATTCTATTATCTTAAGAGTGGGCTGGTGGCGGGATCCTAATGTATCAACCCTGCTAAAAAAAATGAGCTATAAGTGGACCACTTGTCAGGCATATCTATCTATATTACATTGTTGGGTATGTCAGAATTAGAGCAGTCTTCTCAGACAATCCAGTTGGTTCCTGTTCCTACACCTGTAAGTTTGGATTTACCAGCATGCCTTTAACCCTGGTCCACAACATTTGATGCCAATAGGGGTGAGGTCCTTCTCAAGCACACTTAGTTTGACTTTGAATTTAAGGTTACCATTGATCTGATTAGTGTTGCGTCTCCTATTTAACCTTTGACTTTAAGGAGGACACATGTTTGGAGGAGTGGACTCAGGACATGTTGGCAAAAGCGTACATCTTTAAGAAGGCATTGTCATTCTGTTCTCCATTGTTGTTTGTTCAAAAATCTGATGGGTCTCTACGTCCTTGTGTTGATTACAGGAATTTGAAGAACATTACAATTCCTGATCCCTACCCTTTACCTCTCAAGGCACAATTTTCTCAGTGCGTCAAGAAGGCAAAGGTATTATCAAAACTTGATCTATTAAATGAATTCCTCCAAATCAGGATTGCAGAAGAAATGTAATGGTTAACAGCATTCAGAACTAAGAAGGGTATCTTCTAATTCCGTGTTATGCCTTTTAGATTGAAGAATACTCTGTCTTGCTTTCAGCAGTTAATTGATTTGGTCTTGGGGGACCTACTGGGTGTATGTGCTATTGTGTATATGGACAACATCCAGTTTTCTCTCCAGATGAGGAGTCACATAAGGCCCACCTTTCAGCGGTTGTAGAGCGCATCCTCCAGGATAACTTGATAATCAAACAGAGAAAGCGTGTATTCTTTAAATGTAAGGTTACCTTCCTGGGTAATATTATCTTTTGGGATGGCCACACTATTTACCCTGAAAAGAAAGAAGCAGTTCATGAGTATGCTAGGTCTGTGACAATATCCCAACTTTGTAGTTTCTTGGGTACTTGTATGTTCTTGAAGAAATTTTCCCCTCACTTGTCAGAAGTTACTGCCCCTTGTATTCAGCAAGCAGGAAGACAACTTTGGTCTGGACGCCTCAGTGCTCAAACACGTTTGAAGCAGTCAAAGCTCTTTTGTTGTCTTCACCTGTGCTGAGATATGTGGATCCTGAGCTTCCTTTTGTGGTTTACGCAGATACTTCCAAATATGCTGTGGCTGGTGTTTTACTTCAAAATTCTGGCAATGGTGTGGAGAGACCTGTAGGGTATTTCTCCCAAAAGATGAAGGCTCAGGAACACAATTACATGATTTATAACAAGGAATTGTTGGAAGTTGTGAAATCTTCAAAACATTGGCATCACCATCTCATATTAGTGCATCATCTGTTTATAATAAGAAACAACCATAAAGCTCTCTTGTACTATTTTCAACCTAGGGTTTTGTTGGGTGGCCAATCCAGATGGCACAGTGATTCAACAAGGTACAAATTCTGCTACAAGTTTATCAAGGGAGCCAATAATCATTTGGCAGATGTGTTGAGAAGAAATCCTTCCCATATTCCAGATTTTGACATGGACATTGAGTTCAATATGTACACTATGATACCAGACAAGGCAGTTGTTCCTTTTGTACTACCTCTGTCTGCTATGCTAGCCATCATGTCCTTAGCCAAGGGTGCAGACTTAGTCTTATATTCCAAAGTGAAGTTTTTGCAGCCTCTGTCCAAAGGTTACAATTAGTTATTGGAACTAGCATGTGCACATACTTTTGGCCAGCCACAAAGTTATCACAAGATGAGACTCATTCTATATCATCAGGGTTGCTTGTGGGTTCCAGAGGGAATTATTTGGGACAAAATCATGGAGCCTTATCACACCTGTCCTATGGCAGGCCACCCAAGGAAAAACAAAATGGTGGAGCTCATCTGCTAACAGTTTTCATGGAAAGGTTTGACAGTGCAAGTGGCGTCTTACGTTTGTGACTGCTTGGTATGTGTTTGGTCTAAGGCAAGCAGAAACAAGACTACTGGTTTATTGGTTCCCTTACAGCCAGATTCAGGGCCCTGGACGTCAGTGTTGGTGGATTTCATCAAAGAACTGCCAAATTCTGACGGGTTTAATGCAATCATAGTAGTTGTTGATTGCTTCACAAAAACAGCACAATTTGTTCCTGCTCAACCACAATTACTTCAGTGGAAACAGATAAGTTGTTTGTGAATAGGTTTTCTCCCTACATAACATCCCAATGGAGATTGTGACTGACAGCAGGCCCCAATTTATTGCTCAGTTCTGGGAAGCTTTTACTAGAATTCTTGGTATCAAATTTTGCTGTTCTATGGCTTTTCACCCCCAATCTGATGGAAAAACAGATATGGTAAACCAAAGTTTGGAGGTCTACCTATGCTGCTACACCAATGCGCAACAAGATGACTGGTGTGCTAACCTACCCATGGCAGAGTTCACATATAATAATGCTCCGTACACATCAACTCAGGTTTTGCCATTATATGTCATGTAGGTTACAACCCTTCATCCAACATGGGTCCCCACTTAGTTAGCAATGTGGAAGCTGCAACTGATCAAGCTGCTGCATTGAAGCAGGTCCATCAGAAGCTCCAGGTTACTCTCACTGCCACCATGACATCTTACAAGGAATACACAGATTGCAAGCGCCAGGAAGGTCCAACCTACAGGCCAGGTGATCTAGTCATGATGGATGCCCGCAATATGAAATTGAAGGTCCCCTGTTGTAAGTTAGGTACCAAGCAAGTGGGTCCCTTCAAAGTTGAACGTCAAATTGGACCATCCATGTATTGGTTAGATTTACCCCCATCCTTTAAGATTTTTTATACCTTCTATGAATGTTTACTCACTCTCTTTAAGGGTACTGAGACTTCTTCTTCCCAACCTATTCTTGTGAAAGGAGAAATTTAGTATGAGTTGAATTGTATTCTGGCTTCTCATAAGAATTGACACTGTCTAGAATATTTGGTGTTGTGGAAGGGTTATCCTGATTCTGAAAACTCATGGGTTCCCCACTATGATTGCTCTAACTCTCCATATCTTTTCCAAGAGTTCTATGATTGCAACCCAACCACCATTGGTAACCCTGAGCTTACCTTAGCCACAATGAAACTTCCCCCTGCCCACAAAAACTTCTCCTTGTCCCATCTTCTGGATGGTGGTATTGTGCCCCAGGATAAAGAGGAGGGTAATGTCACGGTAAGCTTCATAGTACCAGGGATTATTTGGCCAAATAGAAAAGCTCAGAAAGCCAGAAAACCTTTAAGAAACTGTCTTATTTAACAGATTTGAATCAAACAGTTGATCAAAAATGTTTTTGGCTGCTCCAGTTTGCCGGTCAAATCCTATTCCCCCCATAAGTTGACGTTGATAAATTAATGTAATTTTAGGGTCACCAGATATGAATTTATTAATCAGCATGGTCATCAAAAGTTGGTCACTCAAGGGTTCTTTGCAACCTGGACTAGATAAACACTTGACAATATGGAATAAATAGGAGCCCAGGATCCAGGTGGTATTGCTTAGTTATTTTTGATATATATTGAATAATTTTCACTGTTTCAACTCTTAAGAGTTGAGTCCTCCCAAAATTTACTCAAATAAAATCACATATTCCCTGGTCTAACTTTACTTTTGAAAATACATCCTGTAGTTGGATTGTTACACTACATTTCCTACAATTTAATCTTTAGCCAGATTATTACAGGAAGATGGGGGCCTGTTGTTGATACTTTGTTGTTGTTGCCGCCAAATGATAATTCAATGCCTGTCAATATGGGAGCTTTTACTATTCCTATTGAATCTAAAACTCATGTACTATCTCAATGTAATGAAATTTATGCTGTAGACACTCTGATTCTCTTGCAGGCCATTTATCTAGGGCTTTTCTGGTCGGGGTTAACTATTTTATTTAACCCCAGTATCTCATTTGGAAATTTTACAAAACAGTATCTGAAGCTGTGTTGGTGGTTAATCATTAACTCTATGTGGATTTGGTGGGTGATTAACCAACACATAGATACAGCTTCTTATTATCCCGCAATTTTTGTTACAAGCTCCTGGCTATTACCAGATGCATGGACTTCAGCTAACCAAAAAGATACCACGCTGGACAACCCTGTAACAACCAAACCTCTGTTGCTAGTAGGCCTTGCTCAAAAACAACCCCAGAAGAGTACCAATGTCATGTCAGAAGTGGGCTATGCTTTTATTGCCATCAGAGTGGCCACTTATCCAAGGACTGCACTAGTTGCTTGAAAAGAATCCAAGGAGCCACCATTCCAGCAATAAACAACACTTCCCAGTCCTATCCTATCATTGACACTATTTTATGTTATCATGACCATGAGGTGAACACTGTAGCTCTTCTCAACAGTGAGGCAACCCTCAACTACCTGTAGAGTAGTCTAGCTGATGAATTGGGTGTACCAGTCCAAGAAAACTCTCAACATTAACCTTGGGAAAGAAGAAAACAGACCTGTCCCACAAATGCAAGGAGTCAGTCTCCCTGAAGTTAAATGGGAAACTCCTGCCCACCAGATTCCTTTTCATGGAAAAGCTTCCAAATCCTGTAGTGATAGGCTTCAAATGGTGGGTTGACCACCAGCTGAACTTAAGCTATAAGAACCATCAAGTGACTGTCACTCATGAGAGCCAAACCTTAGATGTCCCATGCTTGAACCCTCAGCAAACCCCAGAGCTAATTTCATCACCATGGAATCCTGCAAAGCTAATATCCCAAAATGTTTGAAGCCTTGGGAGTCAGTCTTCTCAGAGGAAGTAGCCACCATATTGCCTAAACACAGTCAGTTTGACCACACCATTGACCTCCTCCCCAAAATCCAACCTAAGCATGGACCTGTTTATAGTTGTAACATGAAGGAACAAGTTGCCTTAAGAGAGTACCTGGACAATATGTTAAAGAAGGGATACATATGTGTCTCCAAATCTCCCTGTTTGTCCCCTTTACTGTTTGTTAAAAAGAAGGGCGGCAACCTACGTCCTTTTGTTGATTTACAAGGACCTAAACAGAATCATTGTAAAAAAACAGATAACCTGTACCCAATGCTGAAGACCTTTTAGACCACCTTTCAGGAGCCATTGTATTCTCAAAGGTTGATCTGAGGGATGCCTTTAACCAGATCTGGGTCAGGCCTGGCAATGAATGAAAAACTGCCTTCAAGACTAGGAAAGGTCTTTTTGAATACTTGGTTATGCCGTTTGGGCTGTGCAACATGCCCAGTACTTTTCAAACTATGGTGGACGTGGTCTTGGGAGGACTCAAGGATCAGTATTGTGTATCCTAATAGATGAAATCCTCATCTACAGCTGCACCACTGAAGAACATGCCAAACACCTTCAATATAACCTACAACGCTTCAAGGAACACAGACTGTTTGTTAAACTCCAAAAGTGTGAGTTCTTTCAAGAAGAAGTAGAGTTCTTGGGGTACAATGTGCTGAAAGGAGGATTTGCTATGTCACCCAGCAAAATAGAGGCCGTGACGTTATGGCCTAAACCTAAGAACCATAAGGAGGTCAGAAGTTTCCTGGGCCTGGTAAACTTCTGTGGGGAAATTTTCCAAAAATTTTCTTCAATCTGCTTGCCTTTGACCTGCCTCACCTCCAAGAAACACCCATTTGTGTGAGATGACACCAACATATCTGCCTTTGAGCTGCTAAAGAATGCCTTTGTGTCCGCCCCTGTCTTGGCAATGCCAGTTTACAATAAGCCCTTCATTATGAAGACAGATACTTCCATTTTTTGCATTTGGGGTGTTTCTTCAGGAGGTACATGATAGTAAGGTGCACTCTGTAGCTTACTACTTGAGGAAGTTCACTCATCCTGAGTTGAACTACAACATTTATGATAAAGAGATGCTTGCCATCATCCTGTCCTTGAAACATTGGAGAAGATACTTATGGGACGTCAACCATCCAGTGAGAATCATGACTGATCACATGAACCTGACATACTTCTTCAAACTATGACAACTAAACCAGCTTCAATCTAGATGGGCCCTATTCCTAGAAGATTAAAAATTATTAATCAGCTAAAAACCTGGCAAGATCAACATTGTACCTGACACCCTAAGCCAAAGAGCAGACCTTTTCCCTAGTGCCAAAAAGATTGAGGAATTTAACACCAAATCCTTACTGTCTCCCAACATGATTAAACCAATGCTCCTATTCCTAGGACTAGCCAGTGGAAGAGAAGAAATCAACTAGCTCAGAATTTAGACAAGCACTCATCTCCATCATGGAAGACTTTGGGAAAGATATCAACAGTCAATACTACCAAACAGGTTACTCTTTACATGAAAACACCCTAAAACTACACAGACACACCTATGTACCAGAAGTCCCACTGCACTTAGAGATACTGAAGGAATACCACAACTCCCCTATGTCAAGACACCTCAGGCGTACAAAGACTCTCAAAGAAATCCAGAGAACCTATATGTGGCCCAGGATGAAGCCAGAGATTAAAGGATACCACAGAAGTTGCAGGACATGTGGCTGTACCAAGCCCAAGCAAGGAAAGCCAGAAGGATTAATACACCCCCTTCAGATTGCAGAAGGCCCTTGGAAGTCAGTATCCATGGACTAAATTGTGAGCTGCCTAATTCAAAGGGATTCAATGGCATCTTTGATATTGCAGATTGTTTCACCAAATTGGCTCACTACATTCCAAAAACAACCAAAGTAACTGCAAAGGAAACTGCCACCCTATTCCAGAACTTAGTATTCATGAACCACGGACTTTCACAAGAAGTGGTCTCAGACAGAGGTCCACAATTCACATCCAAGTTTTGGGCTTAAATCCTAAAAGACTTGGGAATAAAAATATTGTTGTTCACTGAATACCACCCCTAGAGCAATAGGAAGACCAAGAGAGTAATCCAGGTCCTCAAATAGTACTTAAGATACTATATAAACTCTGAACAGAATAAATGGGTAACACACCTGCTGTCAGGGATCTAATTTTGGGTGGCTGGCTGTCAGGAATATTCCTGACATAAATCAAATCCTGACTGAAGGGAAATTCTGGGGAAAGATAGGAGAATTCCCAATTCAAGAGGCCAAATTTGATAAAGAATTTCCCCCTTTATTTGGGGAAAATAAAAATAAAACAAGGAAAAACCAGATTTTTTTAGGCACCAGATTAGTTTATCATCTGGGCAGGCGCCCGCTGCCACTGCCAGCACCCTCTGCCAGCCTCCCTGCACCCAGCCCACCTGCTTGCTCCCTGGGTCCCAGTCAGCTGTCAGCCACCCACCTGGGTCCCAGGGCCCACCCTTCAAACAATCAGAAGTCAATGTCACCTGCAGCCAATTAGAAAAGTCCCTGGTTTCAGAAGGGAAATCAGTGACCAATTCCTGCCCTTCTTCTGAAGGGCAAACTCAAGTTTCAGATGAAGGAAAATTTTATTTCTGCCATTTAGAAGAAGGTAAAATTCAGGGTTCAAAATTCAAAAATTATTCTGGCCCAACCAAAGGAATTTCAATTCAAGTTTCAGATGTGAGCAGCAGTTCTATCCATAGTTAATTGTATTCTAAGTCACAGTTCAAACATTTGAATCTAGACTCCAGCCAAGCCATGTCCTCCCAAACAAAAATAAATTAATGAAAACCCCATGACTCTTCAACATCAACTGACTCCACATCCAGAGGAAATCATTGGTTCTGGGCAAAAATGGCCAAACCCACAAGAGATTGTCAAAGAACAAGAATTTGGCCACCTTCTGAAACCCCAATTCCCAATCATCCTATCCAAACTTCTGGGCTCTCAAATCCCTTGCTTTCACTCCCACTTGAAAAACTTTGCAAGTAGGAAGCACTATAAATAAAGAACCCCTCCTCAGTAATAGCTTGTGATATTATTGAGCTTAATACCCTCAATAAAGTGAAATTCTACTTAAAAACTTAATTCAACTTAATAGTTAGCCCCAGCCCACCTCCCTCCAATCCAAGGAATATGAACCATCTCATCTTCACAGCTGTGCTCACAGCTTGTCTTGGGATTGGAGGCTACCAGTAGGGGTCAGAGTTCTTTGGGCCCTCTCCAGAAGGACTAGGTCATGACCCTCATTACAATCCTTGCCAACTGAACTCCTCACATACTGGACCCTGTCCTCCCCTGGTGTCTCCATATTCCAGGCTCTTCATTGCGGTGTACACCTCCATGTACTACGTATTGACCTACTTAACTAGGAGTTTTGAAAGATACAATGTACACACTAAGGACTTCCTCTGGTTGATGAACATATACCCTATCATCACTGCTCTGGCTGGATTCCAATTTGCCAACCAACTTGCATACCTGCTGCAAGTGGTACCCACAGTTTTGGGGTATTACACTGGCCTGTTGTTTCCGGGATTACTTGGGCCGGGCTTCTTGCAGGTAAAGCCCACCACAATAGAGGAGCTAACTTGAAGAGGTATGAGAAGAACTTCCTCACCCAGGACTACGGGCCAGCAGCTGGGATCATGGTGTCAATCACCCCAGTGAGAGTAATGTACACAATCCCATACAGCTTGCCTGTGTGGTTGGCTAGGAGATTGGGGGAGGAAGCCGGCATTGGCTTAGGGGTCACAGGTGGTCCCATTATGAGGTCATATGCAGGTAGGTAATTGAATCTTCCCCTGAACAATTTAAGTGATGATAGAATCCAGGGCCACTGGCAGTTGTATCTAATTGCAGACTTTATGTGGGCCAAAGGATCTAGTTCAAGGATCTTCTCCAGGGTGTAATCCTTATACTTGGGCTTTAGAGAGTACTTGGTGAAATAAAAGGTACCAACAGGAACGCCAGGAGGACCAGAAAATATTGTATTAATTTTGGTAGATGGTAAATAAAAAATAGGCAATGGCTGTGTAAGCCAAATCAACATAACTTTTATTTAAAAATGGCAACAATTTTGGTGTGTGGGGTCATTAGGTCTATTTAGCACCCCCCCCCAAACTTAGCATTTTCCATGAGGGACTCCTCAAGACATTGGGCAAGTGGTTTGTTGTGGTCCAAATGCTTGGTTTCAAGGGTGGCAGAATGGTACCTGGTCCAGGAGTTCTTCCATTGGCCAAAAATTCTCCAGTTAGCAACTTGATTTTCTGGCCCTATGGTTGTGGTCATGGGATCATGGAGTCAGGCCACAGGCCTGTGCCTCTTCCTAAGTTTGACCCTTGATTGACCACTGGCATGGCTTTAAACTCATGAAGCTGATGGTTGGTGTTTTGTTGCCTCCATTAGACGCCTTGATTAAACCTTTATTTGGTGGGTTGATTGACTGGGTTTGGCTGTCCTCATTGTTCAAACAGTTGCTTTTGTCCTTGGCTTGCAGGAGTTCAACCATAGAAAAATGTGGGCCAGTGGCCCACAAGGGTATAAGATTATGGTTCAAATCCTGCTCTTGGGCTTGGTTTTCCAGGGACAGCAATTTTTCATTCCTGACACCTACCAATGGCTCAGTTTGCATATAAAATCCAAGACCACAGCTCCATCAACATGTCCCCCTTCAAGGCCAAATATGGATTCAACCCCACATGAGATGCCCACCCACAGAGGAAGCCAACAACCCAGAAGTACAATATTGGGTCAGCAACATCCTGCGTGCCAAGAAGAATGTGCTCAGAACCTAAGAAGAGAAGTACAAGATACAAGGACTTTACCAAAAAGAAACAAAGCCCTGACCTCAATTGAAGTAGGAGACTTTTTATGTATCTCAGCTCAAAGAACATCAAGACCACTGCCCTGTGCGCTAGCTTGAGCCCCAACAATTAGGTTCTTACAAGGTCTTACAACACTTTAGTGCCGTAGCATACTGGTTAGAACTACCCCCAGACAGAAGATTCATGATGTATTCCAAAGCTCTCTGTTATCAAAAAAGAAATACTCTTCTCTCCTGCACCAGATAGTAAGAAAGGCTCCCCCACTTATCAAGAAGGAAGCTTCACAGATACAGAAGGTCAAAGCCATCTTAGGACACAAACTCTGATATCAAAAACCTCATTTCCTGGTCAAATGGAAGGGGTACCCAAATGAAGAGAATACTTGGGAACCATGTTCTAACATGGAGAATGCCGCTACTTTGCTGAAGGGATACAAGTCTTGAAATAAATAATTGTGCTCTGCAAGCCTGACTATGGTAGGGGATGATGTGAGGGCCCAAAATGACCTGGAAAATTAACTTGCCATCCTAGAGACAAAACCATCCACATCATGGGGATCATTACCAACTGCCTTCCAGAGAAAAAAAACCTTTTAAAATAATGAATGGACTGGAATTTGAGAGGCCCACAAGCCTTAAATCCCTGGAATTAATTCTATTAATGAATTTAGTCTTTTTACTATTGGGAAATGGTACATTGGGAGTGCAATTGTTTGATTACGCAATTGGGTGCTCAATTGCTCACGGGATCCAGTAATAGTTGTGGCATCTCAGCATGCTGAAGCTAAACCAAGGTTCTTGTTATACTAGCCAAAAACCATCCATACCCAGGATCAAGTGTGCAATTTCCAGGCCAAATTGCAAGTATTGTTGAAAATGATGCCACCAAATCTCTGGTGGCACAAAAGGCTACATATTCACCAGTAAGTATAAGTTTTGAGAAAAAAATTCCTCTCACTATTGATATCATAAAATAAATGAAATTATGTCCAGGGCCCATTATTTTCTTGAAGGAATTATCTATTTTTGAACCAATATAATTGTTCTGTTTGCATCTATTTGTGAATCTACTACACATTATAAACATGCCTATATGTTCCCTCCTGGTTCTACTCCTGTCACCTTGGTCAAGCTACCTAGCGCCTTTGATTTGGAGTTCTTCTATCCTCACCACCTGGATCTCCCTCCTGGCCACCCTATAGTGACCATTCTGCCCTCTATGAAGGAGATTCCTCTTACTCCCCCTGCCAAACGTGCCTCCTTCCCAGGATTTCAGAAAGTTGGATTTTTTATATGTTGCAGTATTAGGGCTAGCCAATCAGGTTGTTCCCCATACTTAAAGTTGGAGTCTCCTAGATACAGCTGTGAATTATCTTGTCAGATTAGCACTAATTGTGTACATGGCCTTTCAGGCCAGGCCTGCCTCCTCCGTGAAAGTCCAGCTTGACTATGGTATGGGCCATGACATTTGTTGTTGTCTGGCACCTCTTAGGCAGGGGAAATTGTGGTCCTGGCTTAGTGCTAACAATGGCAGGTTCAATTTTTTACAAATTCATAGGGCATTTTACCTGTATTGCAATTAACTTGTGTCCTGCACACCATAAGCGCTGTTGGCAGCATGTTGACCTAGGCTTTTGGGTTGTTGGGAGATAAATTGGTGAGGGCTACCATGAGGGAACCATTTGGTCTTTCAACTCTCCTGTTTGCTGGTGGGAGATAGGGACTGTCTTTGGTGTGTTTTATTCTGTGTTTAGCAAGATAGACATCAGTGTCAATACCTTTAAGTTCAGTGCTACCATCCTTGATTAGGAGCTCAGGTTTCCTAAATTTTTCTATGATTTTTTTACTAATAAAACGTCTTACATCATTTCCTTTGTGCTCTTTTGTATTTTGTGATAAAAGCCATATAGTTGCATAGTCAATAGCTGTTATAATGTACTTTTTGCATTTGTTATTGCTGGTCATTGATTTCACATTATCCAGTGATCACACCTTGAAAAGCTGTGAATTAGCACTGGTATTACTGATTTGGGGGGTGCTTTGGAGTGGGTGTACTTTTCACAGACTTTGCATTGATCTAGTACTTCCTTGATGTTGTCTAGCATGTTGGGCCACAAGTAGTGTGTCTTGAGATATTCATGCAATTTCCTGCTACAAGTGTGTCACAGATTACTGTGGTATCAAAGGATTGTGTTAATCTTTTGTGTTGACAGTACGTAGGGTACAGTGTCACCCCTTGGTAATATGCAGTGTAAATGTCAGGGAACCAACCCTGACTGTCCATATTGCTAGCGTTTGTCAGGAAGCCAGCTGTAGGTAGAGGCATTAGGCAGCTTGGGGTGAGGTGCGGTCAAACCGGCGGGTAGGGCCCACCATAGAATGGGTGCTAACTTGATAATATAAGATACGGATTGCCCAAGTATGGACCAGGGTCCGGAGTTGGGGACCACAAAATCCACCAAACCGGTCAAATTAATGCATAGTACTCCAAACAGTTGGGTAGAGGGGGTCTCAGCTGCGGTGGTAGGTTTCAGTGGGAGGTCTGGTCGTGGGGTTAAGGGAGGAGTCATAGGAACAAAGTAGGCAGGCAGATAATTGTACTTGTCTTTGAACAATCTTGGCGGCCTTTTGTACCACTTTCCTTCTTGTCCTATGTATTTGGTTTCTCTAGTCCTAGCCAAGGGGTTGGCAATGAGGATGGTCTCCAAGTTGTACTCTGAATAGGCCGGGTTGGGGGTATTCAGTAAAATGCACAGGTCCAAAGGGAGCTCCCGGGGGACGGTATAATACCTGGGGCAATTTGGCAGATTGGTCTCAGGGGGGTGCAGTGGCCTGGCGGTCTACTTGACTGGAATTAAGATGAAATATCACTAAGAATAGATAGGGTAAGATTTGTTTGAACCAAAGGCTCATAAAACTTTATTATTTAAAATGACAATGGGGTCTTCACCGTACCGCCAGGGTTTTTATACCCTGGGACTTTGCTTCTTCAATTTTTGCAGGGTTCAGGTTTGCAGAAAAGGCACTGGCGGGACGTGGGTCTTGGCTTGGGGTCTCAAGGGCAGCAGATCCAGGTTGTGCCTGTTCTGGCAAATTGGAAAGGCGATGCTTTGTTTTGCTGTACTGTTCACTATGTCACCTGAGTAGTCCAATTGTACTACCCCTTCTGGGCAGGAGACTGGCAGTTGCTGGTGGTCATTGGCAAGGTTAAAAATAGGTTTTGTTTTAACCTCCTTAAAACAAGCTGCAACCTCTGCATAGGTTTGGGTCTTTGGTAGCTCAAGGTTGGCATCAATCTGATGAACATTTAGGGAATTGTCTTTGGGAGGCTGGTGGGTCTCGGAGTAACTTGTTAACTCGGGTTTGCAATTTAACAAGTGGGCGGTCTCCCGTCCACTTTGTGTGACTCAAGTAGTCTTTAGAGGGTCCTCTGTAGTAGGCCGGCAGATTGCAGAGTAATTTACTGGTTTTAGTCTGTTATTTAACAGTTTGGTAGGTCCTGGACTGGTCTGGAGGGTTTGATCCGCCTTCTGGGAACTGGGGATCAACTCTTGGGTTTTCAATACAAGTATTGAAATGTCATTGATGACAGTTGGGGAACTGGCAGGTTGTGGACTGGTTGGGCAGGGCCCACCAAAGGATTGGTGCTAATTTAATGAGGTAGGAAATTGACTTGCCCACCCACAACCACAGACCAGCGGCGGGGACAATAGCATCAATTACTCCCGTGAGAGTAATATATACAATTCCCAAAAGCTTGTTGGTATGGTCCAGTGAGAGTTTGGCAGCGGAGGCAGGCATTGGTTTGGGGGTGACAGGTGGTTCTATGTCCATTTGATAGGCAGGAAGGAATTTGTATTTATCTTTGAACAGGCAGGGCTTGGTAACATACCAAGGGCCTTCTTGGTTGTATCTGATTAACTCTGTAGTTCTGGCCAAGGGATCCCGGGCTAGTATGTTGTTGGCAGTGTGGTCCTTGTAGTCAGGCTTTAAAGGGTACTCTGTGAAATGGACAGGACCAAAGGGGGCACCAGGCAGGCGGTACTTAGCTGGAGGGCTGGCAGGGGGGTCAGATGATCTTTGAGTTAACTGGCAGATGACAAGAATAAAATACAGCAATAGTTGGGGAAACCAATATCTCATAACCTTTATTTAAAAATGACAATGTTGGTTGATCTTGGCCTGGAAGGTATTTATACCACACTTCCAGGCTTCACTACCTGGTTGGATTTTCTGGGCTTGGGCAGGTTAGCATTAGGGGTCTCAGGTGGCAGTGTGACGCTTGGCACTGGCAGTTTACCACTGGCTGCTTCAGGATGAGAAGACTTCAAATCCTTCTGTTTTTCAATTTGGGTATTGGGTACCTCTATGGGTTTAATGCCTCACCCGGGACTTTAGGGGAGTTTATAACAACTCACATGGAGAAATTTGCATATTTCACTAAGCAGACCACCAGTGTCAGGCGTTGGCACCTCAGGGAAATTCTCATCATCTTGCACTGGCGGTTTGCTTACAGAATCCTGCAGGACAGCTAAGGGTTTGGATCCTGGCGGGCTGGTAACAACTTTATTGATTAGTAGTGGTTTATTGGGTTCCCAGCTCACAGGTCTAGCGGTCTGCAAAGGGTTTTGTCCAGGGTTTGACTCTGGTTCTGTATTTTGCGTTTTAGGAGCATCCAAATTGTCATTCCTGGCAGTAAAGTACCATATACGTTTTTGAACAGAGTTTGTTCTTGAGGGCTTTCTTTTGGATGCCCATCATTGTACCTTGTGAGAACCCCTCTTGGAGATTTTCTATTATTAACATGGGCCAATCAGGGTCTTTATCAGTGCATAGAAGATTTTTACCATATAGCCTTGAAAGAGCATCTGCAGTAAGCAATTTTTTGCCTGGTTTGTATTCAATTATCATGGGGTACCTTTGGATAAGGCTCATCCATTCAGCTTGTCTTCTTGATAGGTACTGTTGAGTTTTGAAGAATATAAATGACTTGTTGTCAGTTAGCACTTTGAATATCTGTGCACCTTCCAGGTAGCATTGACACTTCATTAGACATTGGAAAATTGTGAGAGAGGGGGCTAAACTAACTAAGTTTGGCTCCCATCCCAGTGAAACAAACCACCAGGATGCCATCCAGTGCAGAACTGGGATGGCCGCTCGGAGAGGGGACCACAGGGAGGACACCGGGGACAACTGAGGGAAGTAGGCGTTCAAGCCCATCAATATCAGGCCAGTGAGCAACCAAGGGGTGCAGGTGGGAGCGGGAGAGGACACCTTGGAGGGACCAAGGGGTACTGAGGGACTCAGAACCACGCTGGGGAGGGGGCACATTGGAGGCACAGCTTCTTCTGAAATGGGTGAAGTATGATCCACTGTATCCAAATCCAAGTCATCACACGTCAAGCTCTTGACCACAGCCTCTCCTGAAAAGAGAAGGCCGCTAGGGAGGTCCCAAAGACTAGAAGGGTCTCTACCTACAAGCCTGACAGACAAAGAGATTTCCCCCCACAAATTGGGGGAGGTGGACCACAAAAGTAGCAAGAATGGAGCCAGGGAGAAAACCACAAACTTGAGCACTGGGAGTATCATAGGAATATTCCTTGCAAAATTTGCGGCAGGTTAGTATAAACTTCTGGCAAAAATCAGATGAAAAAGGTGCTGATAGGGTAGACTTAGCATAACAAGGTCAAACTGAAGCAGAACTAGTTCAAACAGCTTTACAGTGATTGTGGTGGCCTTGGGGAGAACGGCAAGCAAGAGTGGATTCAAAAACAAGGATTTTAAAAGAAATTTCAGATTAACAGTAGTAATTATAAGAAAAATTAATTTAAAAATTAGAGTTTGAATTCTACTTTCAAAAACAAAAGCAAAAAGGACAACAACTAGGAAAAACAAGCCTAGTATAGGAGGCCAGAAGAGAAGCCGGGTTCAAAACCAGCTAGTACAAGGTAAGCTTAAAGCCAAAACTAACACTTTAATCCTTAGGCTGCTAGAACACAAACTGGGTTCCTGGCAGCAATAATAATTAAAATTTAAGTTGCAAATGACACTAAACTTTAATATATTTGGAAAATGGACAAGCAGCAGACTGAAAGTCCCCTTGCTTGATTAAAAGGAATGGCTTGCAACAAAACTGATCACATGACAGTGGGCTCTGAATCCAATTGGCTGGAGAAAAAACTTTGCTGGGCAGGAGCAGGGAGACTGGAGGGTTTCATTCTAATTTCTGCGGCCAGATCTGATTGGCTGGAGGAGGTACTAATCATTTGGAATTCACTTATGTTGTTTAGTGTCAATGTGGCAGCCTCTGATTGGCTAGCTCTAATAGTTTTTAGAAGTGGACAACACCACACTAATAAATAGTCCAAATTAACCAGCGTTTTTTCCCAGGAGGGAGCCACCAAAGGCAAAGGGTCTGCAGGGTAGGCTAACACAAACCTCTCATCAACCGTGTGTGCTAAATCAGTTAAAGAATGGAGGGGTTTGGCAGGCGTTTTTGGGCCTTTCTTGGTACAACAAGGGAAGATTGTGCGGTCCAATTCCAGAGGTGGCAGTGAATTTACAAAAATAGCTATCAGTTCCTTGTCATTTATTGGATATATGTGCTTGCCATCAGACAGCACTATTGATTCATATGCTACAGAGAGGAAGTCCTTTTCTGCAGTCTGGATTCAGAGTACTAATTCTATTGCATAATTGAAGGCATCAGCTTTAAGTTTGTATATCCCTTTGCAGTTTGGATATTATAATATGAGAGTGGTGAAAATTGGTTCTTTTAACTGTCAAAAGTGTTGGTCTTGTAGAGATGTCTATAAAAATCTTTGTTGTTTTGCCTGTGATTGTGGATAGAGGGGCAGTCAGAGCACTCCAGTCAGGGATAAATCTCCTAACATAGACTACCATTCCTAGTAATGTATGAAGCTCACTTTTATTATGCAGAGCTGACATGTCAGTTATGGCTTGTATCTTTCCTAGGTCTGGATTTACTCCACCTTTGATGATAATGTGTCTCAAGAATGGGAGTTTCATTGAAAAGAAGTTACATTTTGATGGTTTGGAGGATCAGACAGACGTCCTTCCAGTGCTGTTCTATGGTCAGACTATATATGATGATGTTGTTGAGGTATATGATTGCTCTTTTTCTGATATGTCCCTTGAAGACTTAATTCATAAAAGTTAAAAAGGTTCTTGGGGTGTTTGTCATACCACAGTTAAGGAAAACACATTCAAATAAGCCATACTTAGTTCTGAACACAGTTTTGGGAATATCTTCAGGGATCAAATAAATTTTGTGGTAACCTGCTGTCAAAATCAATTTTTGTGAAGACTTGAATCCCCCCAGGGCGTCAAAAAGGTCCTTAATCAGGGGCAGGGGATATCTGCTCTCAATTGTGATCTTGTTGAGCGCCCTGTAGTCTGTGACCAGGTGGAGTCCTCCATCTTTCTTTGCAACAAAAAGGACAGATGCACCAAAAGAAGATTTGGATGAGCATATGAGTCCTTTTTCAAGGGCTTTGTTAAGGTATGCCTTAAGTGTGTTGTCTTCTTGGGGTGTGAGGCAATAGATAGGAGGTGCTTTTGGCACACTCCCTTTAAGGTCAATTTTGTGTTGTATGCCACAGTTGGGTGGTAAACCTGGTAGGGATTCCTGGAAGACAGAGGGGAATTCACTGAATAACTGATCTCAAATGTAGCCTTTCTCACGTCTGGTTTCTGTATTTTTAAAATGAATCACCTCATACACGCAGGTGCTCCAATTGATTTTGATAGGGTCAGTTTCCTCTTCTGTTTCCATCATTTTTACAAACATGTTGTTTCTCATAAGTATATCAAGATGAGTTGGATATACATGGTGGTTTATTGCCTTGTTGTATGGTGAGAGTAGCGCTATCCCAGTCAATATGAGGTTTGATCTTTCTCATCCAGTCCAGGCTAAGTATAACATCATACTTAGGTATTGGTATGATTGGGCCACTAAGCGTAATTTGCACATCTCCTATTTGGGCCCGGAAAGATTTTGCTTCCTTAGTGACTAATAAACTTCTATTATCTAACATGATAATTCTCTTGATATTGCTTTGGACTGTGGGTATTTTCATGAGGTAGGCAAATTTATTTCAACAAGGGATTGGTCTGCTCCAGTGCCACGGCTCATACCAGAGTCTGGCTGGACTCTCACAGGGGAGGCAGGCAGGGCCTGGAAGGCCATGTACACAATAGGTGCTATATGAACCAGGTAGTTTAGAGCAGTGACTAGGGGGGATAACTCCCAGTATGGGGCACAACTTGGTTGTCCAGCTCCAATACTGTGATATAGACAAACCCCAGCTTGCTAAAGTCCTGGGTGGGAGGCGTGTTGAGGAGAAGAGGGGCAGTAGGAATCTCCTTCATAGCTGGTGGCAGATCCAGATGATGGAGATAGAAATACTTCAAGTCAAGGGCGTGGGGTAGTTTGGCAAGGGCAGAAGGAGTATAGCCGGGAGGATATGGATATGCAAGTTTGTATTAAGTAGTGGATTCACAAATGGATGCAAAGAGAATAATTAAATTGGAGCAAAAATAGACAATTCCTGAAATAAGATAATAATTTCTAGGCATACACTCGCTTTATTAAGATGTCATAAGTGAGGAGGGCTTCTCCCCCTCACTACTTATACTTACTGAAGATTCTGTGGCCTTTTGTGCGACCAGAGAACTGATGGCATCATTTTGAGTTAGATTTACAATTTTAACAAGAATTTGCATGCTTGAGCAAGAGGGTGAGATCTCATTGGTTGCTATAACATGAACCTTTTGAAATTTGCAGTATGCCAAGATGCCACAGTTATTTATAGTTCCCACAATAAATCAATTGCGCTCCCAATGTGCCATTTCCCAATAGGTGAGTGGCCCAAATTTGATAACAGGCTCAAAGCCAGGGATTTGAGGCTCATGTGCCTCTCAAATCCCAGGCCATTTGCTAGTCAAAAGGGGGGTTTGCTCTGTAAGGTGCTTTGTGTGGGTTTCCACACTGCATGTTTAATCAACTCTAAGGAGGAAAGATAAATGTCCAAGGCAATCTGGGCCCTGACATCCAGTGTCAAATAGTGATGTGCCCTGATATCTGAAAAAGCAGAAAATATAAATGAAAAGTTTATTTCTAGTTTGGGCAGCAAGCAGTACAAGATTGCTGGATAGTACTTGGATTATAGTAACTGAGTCCACATCCTGTTCCCTGTACAGATTCTGCAAGGTGGGGAAGGGCAGCTTGCCTAAGCACTCCCCTGAGCTTTTCCCTCCTTGGTGGTGTTATCAATGGTCTTTTTTGCTTGAGTGTTACAATTTTTACCTCAAGGTTGGAAGTTTTTGGTTTGGCTGCTCTGCTTGTTAGGTCAAGGGTCCTTCTTTTCTGTGGGACTTTCCTTGCATTTTTTTTGCATGTAGGATTTCATATTTCTTTGCGGTGCACTTTCCTTCCAAGAATACATCTTGGAGATTCTTGCAGTAGGTCACATCAAATTGGCACCTAATGTGTGTGGTAAATCCATTGTAGAAGTCTAATTGTGGTCTATCTTTGTCAAAGTTAATGGTATCAGGAGCTCAGTCATGTAGATCCTTGTAGGCTGCAATGTATTCCTCAATTTTTCCTGTTATTTTGAAAGTTTGGAGTTCTGTCATGATCACCATGTTGGAATCTTTTGTGGCAAACTTTCAAGGAAGGTGGCTTTTAACATCACCCAGCCTTTGCTGTGGTTGGGATGTTGATTGGACCATTTGCTTAAAAAGCGTGAGGCAACCCTAGTGACGTGTAGGGCAATTTTACTGGCCCAGATTTTGTGGGGCAGCCTACTTGTGTTAACTTATTTTGTGTGCTTTGAATCCAGAGGTTGGTGTTTTATCTGTGTAGTCCTGAAAACATCTCAATTTCTGCTGAGAGTAGGCTCTGAAATACAATGTTGGGTATTTCGGTTGTCTGGGTAATCAGAGTTAGAGGTGTGTTCAGGATTCCACATGTGTTGAGAAAATTGTACTGTTTGGTAGAACAAGGACGTTTTTGAAGACAACAAACCCCGCTGGTTTGCCCTGTCCTTATTTGTAGTGTCTCCAGTCTGTGGGGAGTGCCATCTGCCAGGTTCTTTTCTTGAGAGCATTTTTAATTTAATTTGCATAAGTGTGGATAACCTACCTGTGCTACCACTGTTGAGTATATACTTCTGAGAAGTATAATAAACAAGATAAAGGGGAAAATTGAGAAGAGAATGATACTTTACAGTAGTTTTAAAAGCTATGGCAACAAGCAAAAATACTTTGGATCTAAATGAAAAAACTCAGATATAAACAAAATTAAAAATAAATAAATATATTTTAAATTAATATAAATTTATTAGTTTTAATTTTTTTACATCTTAGTTATTTTTGTTTAAATTTGAAGTATTTTTGCTTGTTGCCATTGCTTCTAAAACTACTGTATTTGATATGAATATGGAGAATTATATAGTACCATAGGAAGCCACATACTGTCCATGTATGTCATTGTAGTCATGGGGCTTATCTGAGTAATGTTACATCTATTTAAGGACTGATAATTTAAGACTTGAACTGATATTTCAAATTTTGTTATATATTTATACCAAGTCTTCTGTTTGTTTGTTGGTTTGTTTGTTTGTTTGTTTCTCATTTACCATCTTTGGCCGCATATATTTCCATGAATACTGAACCATTTCAGCCCAAACTAGTGTCAGCCAAAAGCCCTCAAGTCCAGCTTTAAAAATCTAAAATTAAAAATATTTGTTATTTGAAATTATGAGTCAATCTCTCTTAAACAAAATGCCCCTATATCTTCTTTTTGTAGAATTGGGTATAAAAACCCTCACAGTTCTATTTGTGAGAGAGAGGGGCTAAACTAACTAAGTTTGGCTCCCATCCTGGGGCAAGAATCTACCAAGACACCATCCAGTGCAAGACTGAGATGGCTTCTTGAAGGGGCGTCTATAGGGAGGACGTGGCGGATAGACAGAGAAAGTATGAGTCCAAGCCCATCAATAGCATCCCACCAAGCAACCAGGGAGCACACTTGGGACCAAGCTCTTGCCTATCTAAGTCTTTCTCTGGGACCAGTGGGACTGGGATCTCTGAGGGGAGAGAAGGAAAGGGGGTTGGGCTGGGGGTCAAGAATGGGACTGGATCAAGGGCAGTGAGCTCAAGGTTGTCACATGTCAAACTTCTTACAACATTTTTACTGGTGATAATGATATTCTGGGGGCAACCAGGGATGTTCTCCAGTAAGTGCATGAATTGATCTGGGTTAGCACCAACATGGTGAAGGGTATGGGAAATACGCCCCCACAGATCAGGGGTAGTACACCATATCAGTACCAAAGCTGGCACCAAGGTGTAGAGAAAAAAATTGGCAAGGGGCACCAACATTTCTCTTGGTAACAAAGTTTAGGGCCAGCAGCAACAGATTTGGTTCTCCTGAGATTCTCTTATTCCTTTTTGTTTTTTTTTAAAAAAAGGGTCAACCAAAGGACAAGCACAAGCAAGAAAGTCACCTGGGAGGCTGGTGGAATAAAGAGCAGTGACCACGGGATATAAGGCACTTCAAAGGCAGGTTTAAAGGACTTAAAGCATGTAGAAAGTAACAGGCAACTTGAAAGCAAAAGTACAATGGTTTTTTAAAATAAAGTAAGTAATTATAGGGTTTACAATACTAATTTTAAAATTCAAACTAGATTTTATAAAAGTAACTAAGGTAAGTGTTGTAACTGTGCTGTTTTAGCAGAGTTACATGGGGAAAAATATTTAGAAGATAGATAATAATCTTTATTGTGAGATAGTGATTACATAGCTATTGTGAATTGCTGGATAGCAGGAACATGATTGGTGATCACACAGCTGGATGGAAGAGGGGGTGGCTTGATCCTGATAATGAGTCAAGCGCCAATTTGAGATATCCACCTTGAAAGATCATCATCTGTTTGAGTTGATAGATTTGGTAATTCAAGTTGACTTCCTAGTCTGGCTTCAAGCAACCAGGTAATCAGATTGCAGGTCACAATACTGCTTGGTTGGAACCTTGCTGGCAGGTTGGGCCTGCGGTTTTGACACCCCCCTGGCTGAAGGTTGGCCTCTTCTGGAGGCAGGTTGTCAGGGAGGTTGTTGGGAGCCCGGGCGCCATATTGAACCAGTTGTTGCTCAGTGGCAGGCAGGTCGGTTTCTTGTTGTTTCTGTCTTGCCTTGCAGGGCTGTAGGCGGTTGTGGTGTAAGATCTTGTCTTGCTTGTGTTTCCCAAGTCCTTGCACAAGATAAGTGTTATTGTTGTTTACCTTTAGAATGATTGCTGGCCCTACATTTTTGGGTTGTAGTTTGCTTTTGTCAACATTCATGACCCAGACTTTGTCCCCAACTTCATATATTTGACAGATGGGAATGAAGGTCTTTTGTAAGTGTTCCTTTTCTTTGGCTGCTTGTTTGCTTTTGGCCTCTATTACTTGAAGATCTGAGCAAGGGGGGACTTGACTTGGAATTTCCAGTTTGGGTCCTGTCAATGCTTGAATGATATTTGGCTGTGTGCCGTATACCAGTTCAAACAGGCTTTTCCCGGTGGATCTGTTCACTTGGGTTTGGCAAACAAGTAACACAGTTGGTAGCTGCTTATACCAGTCTTTAGGTCTCCCAGCAGTGAGTTTGGCTAGGGCTTGCACGAGGCTACCATTAAGCCGCTCTACACGTCCATTGGCCTGTAGATGGTATGGTGTTGTGACGGTGTGTTTGACCCCATTTTTGGCAAGGTACATATTGGTGTTTTTGGAGGTCAATTCTTTGCTCCCATTGGTTATCAGGAGTTCTGGCTTTCCAAACCTGCTGATTATTTCCTTGCCAATGAATTGTTGGACGTCATTACCAGTGTGCATTTTCACTGCTTGGGCTACTGGCCACCTTGTCGCAAAATTGATGGCTGTGATAATGTATTTTTTGTCGTTGTGTTTTCCTGGCATGGGGCCCACAATGTCAAGAGCCCATACCTTGAACGGCAGTTGGGTTTAAATGGGGAGTACAGACTTAGGTGGGGTTTTGCTCTTGGCAAACTTTTTGCAGACCTCGCACTGTTCTAGCACTTCCTGGACATTGCGGTATAAGGTTGGCCACCAGGCTTTATATTTTAGGAATTTGTATAGATTTTGGCTCTTGGTATGTCCAAGATCTCTGTGGTAGCAAAGAATGGTATTGACTTGTTGATGTGTGGGGATGTAGGGAATGGTTGTGCCATCTGACATCTTTCTGTGAAGAGTCCCGTATACATCAGCAAAGAGGTGTTCATTCTTGATGACTGTCTCTTTGGTGATATTGGTTGTGCCTGCGGGAACCCTTTGTCTTTTTTTGGAGCACTAGGAGAGGCCAGTCTGGGTCAAGCCCATTCTCTCCCCTAGAAGCGCGGACATACAGGTGGGACAGGGTGTCTGCCATGGCAAGTTTGGCCCCGGGCTTATATTAGATGAGCATGTTAAACCTTTCTAAGAATTACATCCACCGCGCTTGGCGACGTAAAAAATTTGCTTGTGTCTTGAAATAGATGAGCAACTTATGATTGGTTAGTGCTGTGAATTCTTCCTGCCATTCCAGATAACAGCGCCATTTGACTAGGCAGTGTACAATGGCCAACAGTTCTTTGTTGTAGATTGGGTATCAACACTTGCCATCCGTCAGTTTGTGCAACTCGTAGGCTACAGGCAGGAAATCACCATCACTATTCTTAATTTGTAGTACTCCCCCAATGTATGCATCTGAAGTGTCGGTTTCCATCTGTTATTCCCCATCTTGTTTGGGGTATTGTAAGATGGGCGCTACCTTGAGCTTTTTCTTGAGACGTCTAAAACAGAGGTCACGTTGGGGGGTCCATACAAACTTGGATTGACGCCTGTTATGGCAGACAAGGGGGCGGTCAAGACGCCGCAGTCAGGTATGAAGTGCTGTACATAGGCTACCATTCCCAAGAAAGTGTGGAGTTCTGATTTGTCCTTGGGAGGTGGCATTTTGCAGATGGCTTGTATCTTCTGGCTGTTGGGTTTGATGCCGTCTTTTGAGACTATATGTCCCAAGAAGGGTAGTTGCTCTCAGAAGAACTGACATTTGGAGGGCTTGGCCAACAGTTTGTGTTGTGCCAGGGTTGCAAAGACTGCCTCCAGGTCTTTGTGGTGCTGTTCCACCAAGGGGCTGTAGACAATAATATTGTCCAGGTATACTAGTGTGTGTTTGCCTATGTGTGGCGCAAACACTTTGTTCATGAAGGTTAAAAAGGTGGACAGGGCGTTGGTCATGCCAAAGTTGAGTACCACACATTTGTAGGAACCGTACTTAGTGCGGAAGGCTGTCTTGGGGATGTCTTCCTCCTTGATGTGAATCTGGTTGTAGCCTGCAGTTAGATCAATCTTGGAGAAGACGGAGGCTCCTCCCAAGGCGTCAAAGAGATTGTCAATTAACAGTAATGGGTAAAAATTCTTAATGGTGAGTTTGTTTAAGGCGCGGTAGTCTGTGACCAGGCGTAAGGTACCGTCCTTTTTAGCCACAAAGAATACGGCAGCCCCAAAGGGAGACTATGAGGGGCGGATAAGTCCTTTTTCCAGTGCCTCCTTGAGATAGGCGCACAGGGTGTTGTCCTTGTTTGGGGTTAGTCAATAGATGGGATGTGCCTTGGGTACGGCCTCCTTGAGCTGGATAGAGTGTTGGATGTGTTTCTCAGGGGGTAGCCCAGGTAATGCCTCCTTAAAGATTTCTGGGTGACCGGCCACAATGTTGCAATCTTGCAGCGTGGAGGTGTCCTGGTGGTCCTTGAAGTGTATGATTTCATACTGACAGGAGTCCCAGTCAATAGTTTTCAGGTTTTCCTTCTCATCCAAAGTCTCCGTGATGCGTACAAAGACGTGATCTCATAGGAGTTGGTCTACAGAGTCCAGGTAGATTTGGTGGTTGACACTTCACACTTGATGGTCAGCACTGAGGTTGCCCAGTCCACGTGAGGGTTGTTTCTCTGTAACCAGTCTAGTCCCAGTACAATGTCAAACTTAGGGAAGTCAATGACGGGACCTTGAATGGTGGAGTGGAGGTTCTCAAGCATGACGGAGAAGGGGGCAGTTTCCTTTGTCACGGCAATGTGATGTTCATCAGCCAGGACCACGTTTTTAATCTGCAAAGGATTAGTGGCCAGCTTGAATTTATCCACAAAGCTGCTGTTGACTAAAGTTTGATCTGTGCCCAAGTCCAAGAGTGCTGAGCCTGTGTAACTGCAAAAGCAGAAAGGGTAAGACACTAATTTATTGGGATGTCTGGTAATGGTGTACAGTACTGGGTCCTCCAAGGGCACTTGGATCATTGGGCATTGGTCCACGTCTTTGGGTTGATATTCACCGTTGGGCAAGTCAGGAGTTGCGTGGGGAGAGCTTGGCTTGCTTAAAGCTCTCCCTGGGCTTTTCCCTCATCTTGGTTGCCTTGGGTGGCAGTGACACGGAAATGGGTACAATTTGATTGGCCGTTGTTTCCATTCCTATTCCCATTCAAACCCGTGGGCTTGTGGTTGTTGTTGTTGCCGTTGCCTCCAGGAGGTGGTTGATAGGAGCACCCACCTGGATGGGAGTCCTTGGGTCTTCCTTGTTTCCCAGTCTGTGCCTTGTGCAGAGCGTTGGATGTTTGTTCTGCTTTTTCCGCTTCACAGTACAGGCTTTGAAGGTTGGTAACCTGGTCCAGGTTCACATGTCTCATCACGTGCAACTTGAGAGCGTTGTAGTACATGAGGTGTGTTGCTGGGGTGTCAAAGGCCATGTCAGATGGGGCGCAGAGACAAGGTCCTCATAGGCGCGGGTGAGTTCTTTAACGGTGCCTGTCTGGGTCAGGTTCTTTACTTGGCGTATGATCATGAGTGCCATATCCTTAAGCACAAATCTTTCCAAGAAGTCCTGTTTGAAGGTGTCCCATTTCTTGTCAGTGTGCTCTTTGTGCCACTTGTTGCACCAGGTGCCAGGGTCATGGGTCAGAAAAATGGAAATCTCCACAATCCAAAATTGCTGTGGGCATTCCATCTGGGCCAGCTTGCTTTGGGCGGACTGGATCCATGCGGCAGCATTGTTGTTGTTGGCCCCTGCAAAGGGCTCCAAGGCAGCGCTGCAAAGTCTTTGTGCAACATAGGCGGGCATGGTGGTTTTGTCAGCTAGTTGTGACATTGAGGAAGGCGTCTGTGAGAACCCTTGGGAAGACAGGGTGTTGAAGGCGGGTAGCGGGATCACCGTGTTTTGGTAGAGAACAAAGCCAATAGGTATCTTGGTACCAGGAGTATACAGCGTCCAGTTGGGCAGGAGGCCAGACATAATTCTGTTGAGGATTTATTGGCCGCGGGGTGTGCAGGCAACAGGCGGAATTTTTCAATATAAGGTAGGATGGAGAGCCTACCTGTGCTAAAATGTTGTAACTGTGCTGTTTTAGCAGAGTTACAGGGGGAAAATTATTTAGAAAATAGATAATAATCTTTATTGTGAGATAGTGATTATATAGCTACTGTGAATCAATGAATAGCAGGAACATGATTGGTGATCACACAGCTGGATGGAAGAGGGGGTGGCTTGATCCTGATAATGAGTCAAGCACCAAATTGAGATATCCACCGTGAAGAATCATCATCTGTTTGAGTTGATAGATTTGGTAATTTGAGTTGACTTCCTAGTCTGGTTTCAAGTGACCAGGTAATCAAAAAGCGGGTCACAAACCTGCTTGGTTGGAACCTTGCTGGCGGGTTGGGCCTGCGGTTTCAACATAAGTATATATAAAACACTAATGTTAACTATAGTAGCTTTGAAAACAGCACCACAAGTCAGGGAAATACAGGGAAGGTAAGGTATAGTAACGTTAATACTTAAAGTCCAGAAAAAAGGAGGAGGACTGATAAAAGGCCCAAAGTTAAACTTCAAGTGAAGGAAAGTTTAAAAAACTTTAATTTGAAAGAATGAGCAAGCAGGGGCTTTCAGTCCCCTGTCTTGCTTTAAGGGTAGGATTTGAATTCAAAGGTCACCTGTCCCAGGGCTGGAGTTTGATTGGTTTGCAGAGAAGTTTTGCAGAGGGAAATCCAAAGGGTTGGAGGGTTCCTCATTAATTTCCGGCTTTAACTCTGATTAGATGGCATTGATGGAGTGAATTAAATCAGCATTCAATCCAGTTGGGTTGGCATTTAAAGAATTGGCAGTAGCGCGACCTGAATGCTTAGACTTAATTAATTTCAAGTGTGGACAGGCCCAAGCCAAAAAATAGTCTAAATTGATCAGAGATTCCTCCCAAGTGGGAACCAAGTTCATCACATTGGTATTTATCACCTGGGAAGGGTATACCAACACAAATTTCTCATCAATTGTATGGGATAAATCCTCAAGGGAATTAAGGGGCTTGGCTGGCTTCTGAGCAGATTTCTTTGTGTGGCGCTGGAAGATTGTCCTATCCAGGGCTAAAGGGGGAGTGAATTTATACTATTATTCCAAGAAAGTAATCTCCTCCTGTTTAGGCTCATCAATAAAGCTATTGTCTCAATTTGAGCCTTATCTTTTGTATTCTTGGGAAATACTAAATTTGCTGGTGATGGTTGAGCACAGGCTTTGATACAACTGCAGCTGTTGTTAAAAAAGTCTGAAGACTTACAATCTAAGTCATGGGGCTTATCCAAATGCTGTTCCAATTAGGACTCAAAAGGTTTGATCCCCATAATAGATGGCAAAATGATAGTAGTACCACCAACTTATTTATTAGTTGGGGAATCATTTGGAGGGTCACTTGGGGGCAACAGTGTCCATGCTGACAATAATAATGTCAACAGTGGCCATATCAACACTTTGTCAACATGGTCACTTTTGACTCAAAACTCTAAATCTCCTATGGTTTTTCTAGTTGTGCTAGCTTAATTCTTTTTTTCAAAGTGTTCAGGGGTGCAAACCCAGAAAACACGACAAAATTGTGGCCATTCTGACACAATTTAATATTAAGCTTAATAAAAAACTCAATTTAACCAGTTTTTCCTTTACTTTTACTAATAAAAATTAGTTTATTTTTTATTTGTTTTCACAACGTAAAAGTCTCAATGTCAACACTTTTTAAGCCAAACTTATTTTTAATACTAAAACTGAAACATCTACAGTAAAAAAATAAGTACGCATTTAAAAATATTTTTTATTAAATTAATATATTGAAAAAACAGTGCACATATATTCAATTGTTGAAATGTTCATCTTATAAATATATATGGCACTTATTCTGGCTTTAATAAGTTAAGTGGATTGGTGTCTAACAGCAATCCAAATATTTTAGGCATGAGTTACTATGTAAGTTACTATAGAATTTATTATTAAAAATAATGTTGACACTCAGAAAGTTGTTTATTTGCTTGTGATCATCTGCTGGGGTGGAGTTAAGCAAATTAGAGTGGTGCAATTAAGCTTAAATTAATATGTCATCTCATATAAAGAATATTGTAAGTGATGTTGTTGACACTTTACCCTTTTCAATACTGAAGACAACTTTCTTAACAACTTCACATATATGCAATGGTAAAATATTATATTACCACTACCCAAATATACTTTTTAATAAAGAATTAAAAAACTTTGGTAATTTTTTAACTTATCTTCATATTTTTTATTTTTATATGTGAACAAAAATACACAGAAAGTTGTTAATTTTTGCTAGCCTGCGTAAATTTAATTAAGCATACTATGTTTTATCATAGTAAATTTTCAAAAAAATGTCAACAGTAAGAATGCTGTCAAAAATAATGTCTAAATTTTTGTAATTTCCAGTGAGAATTCAGCTTTTTTACTAATTGTCACTCATAATGCCAATGCTTTTCAGTTCTCACATATAAAATTTTATGTTTTTGTAAGGGCTGCGACCTCAAAGATAACAAGCCTGGGGATCAAACCCGCAACTCTTGCTGCAAAGCAAAAACGCAGGCAACCGCAAAAACCCGCTGGGGGATTCAAACTGCCCACAAACCACCAGGGCGGGTGGAAACTGACTCTCAAAAGAGAGATTGGTTTAAATTTGTTATTCTTGACAAAAAAGACCCTTATGACCAGGGCCAGTTTGCAAACTGGCCCAGGGGGGCTAGCGGCCCCCAACAGTTGCAGAGCCACCAGCTCCAATGCTATAAATGAGCTGGGTGGCTCCCATCAACTGTTTAACTTCTTTTGCTGGGTTATTCAGCAGATCCAGTATCAACTGGGTCTGTTGAATAGCTTGGAAAACAATTCAGTTCCAGTTCCCAATAATGCCACCAGTTTCAGCAAAACCAAAGTTCCTTCCCCAGTTCCACCTCCCAGTCCTGATTCACTTGCCAACCTGCAACCAACCCCCAATAATAATGCCACCTCACCCACTGATGTAATGAAACATCATCTGCTGGAAAATGTACCAGCTTTCCCCTCCAATCAAACAAACCCAACCAAAGAAGATCCCCAAGCCTTGGAAACCCTCACAATGCCTGCAGTTTCCAACCATTTCATTGGGTCAAGTTCAGAAGAGCAGCCACTCAACCAGGAATATTCACCAGCAGTTAACAATTCCCCTGCCCAGAAGCAGGTCCAAATTGCCAAGCAGCCTCAGCCCTAAATAATTGAGCAGGATATAATTAGCCGCCAATCAGCTATCAGCAATCCTCAGATGAAACCAGATGAGCCAAACCCAGACCCCAGAACTTTCCCCAGCCATGAATTAGGCAGCCAATCCCACAACCCAAGCCCAGAGAACTTCCCATCTACACAGTCCAAAATTCTTGGGACCTTATCCCCTGTTCCTAAGAATGCCTTCTCCACTCCCAAAGTACTTGTGACCAAGGGTTGGACTACTGGAGTCCATCAAGGAGCTGCCAGTAGTTGCTTTCAAGGAAGACCAGATGAATGGTATAAGAACCATTTCCCTCCAATTAAAATTGCAGACAACGTTAAATAAAGTGTATGGTCCACAGAGTAGTCTTTGCCTTCATACCCCATATACTATTATCACCTTGGACAATCCCTTAACAACCAATTCAGTCACCAGCGTTGCCACTAGTAGAAACAGTAGAACCCTTAGCCATGGACTACCAACCAGGGCCCAGCCCTGGATGGACCAGCAGCTTTAACCCTCCTACTCCAACCCCGCAACCTTCTGCTGAAGTCATTCCTTATGACCACAGCAGATATGGGATGGTCATCCTGACTGTCCTTAGTCTAGCCAAAGTTGTAGTACCTCACCTAGGAGCCTATTGCCCACTTGCCGCCAGAATGATGTACCTATCCTGCTCCTTGCCCTTTCTGTATTGGGCCTTGGTGTCAAGATATCCTGATGGATGGACTCCTCCACAGTCTCCTTGGTTTGATGCTACACCCAGCCATGACAGTTTTACATAAATAAAAGCTTCTCATTTTTTGATATATTGTATTTTTAATCTTTCTCTTCCATATTTTTAATTTTTTAAAATAAAATCTATATTTAAATATAATAATTTTTCATACTTCTCTTAAATTTTAATATATTTTTAAAACTATAATAAATTAAAAACTATACAAGTATTTTTTAACTTTTAAATGCCATAAAGCCCATCTAAGATTTACTTTTTATATATTATGTTTTTTAAGTTGTTTTGTTTGTTTTTTACATACATTTCTTTATTTTAAACCCTTTTACTTATTATTTTAGGACAAAAACACCTCTAAGCAGTCCAAATGAACCAAGCATCCTTTAAAGCCAACCACTCCCACCAAGAAGAAGCCTGTCTCATCAAAGAAGGCCACTCCAAAACCATCCACAAAGCCCTCACCAAAGCCCTCCCCTGATTCCTCTCCTGAGAAGAGCCCTGCTCACTCCACTGGGGGAGAGGAATCTGATGGTTCCCTTACAGACCACAGTCTCTACAACTTGGCTTTGGACAAGGAGCCAACCAAGAAGCGGTGTCAAGGCAAAAAGACCCCACCCAAGGATAAGTCTCCTGCACATGAGGATCACCACAATAAGCCCCCTTCTGCTTCCCCCACCACCAAACTCCCCCTTCAAGCTCATCTGGGGATGATTCAAAACCCTGCCCCAATTACTTCCCTGGCTTCCACCATGCCCTTGCTGGCCCCTGGGACCCTCTGTTGGCCCACAACATCTGCAATGTTGATGGCAAATTTAAGGTTCCCTCTTCCTTGCCTAAGTATTTTCCTATTATGAGTGTAAAGGATGGGCTGGCCATGGTAGCCAATGGTTATATTTTCTCTTGTAACCACGCCAACTGGGGCTTCAAGAGCCGGCACTATACCTGTGAGGACCGCTCCTGCCCAGTGCAGCTCAATACTGAGCGCTGGGACTTGGTAAAGATCATCAAGAGTAGCACACTTGTGTGATGCCAAATACCACCATAGCCTGCCTCCTCAAGTGGTATCTGGTGCAGATTATGCCCACCTCTAAAGACCTTTCTACCACCCCGCTGGCTGTGCTTGCTTGCAAGTACCTGTCCCCTACCAACCTCAAGAGGGTCCCTACTCACACCCAGTTGGTCAAGTTTGTGAGTGATAGGTGTCAAGCTTCCAATCCCCTGGCCAAGAGCGCCACTACAAGTGAAGACCTGGTCCTCACAGATGCCCTCAAAAAACTGAGGATGGTGAGATCTTGCTGCTCCATGACAATGGGCAGGAAGTGAAGGATAGGAATATAGTCTATGTCACAACCCAAAATCTGGAGCAGCTCAATAATGCTACCACCTGGCTGTGTGACGGCACATTTGCAACCTGCCCAACCATCTTTAAGCAGCTTTGAGTCCTGCATGGGCAGTTCAATGACCAGGTTATCTCTCTTGTGTTTTTCTCCTTCCTGGTGCCAAGGCTGAAGTCTACATCAGAGCCTTCAAGATCTTCCAGGATGCTTTGTGCTCCCTTCCCACCAACTATCTCCCCCCTCTCACTCACACCACAAGGGCAAATCCCTCCTCCACTGAGAAGGATGAGTTGACCCTAGCTGCTGAGCAGCTAGCTCATGCGCGCTCATTTGGGCCAAAGGTTATCATAATGAACTTTGAGCAAGCTCAGTTCAGAGCTTCAAGGCCACCTTCAATAGAAAAGTACAGGGCTGCTTCTTCTATTTTAGGCAGGCCCTCATCAAACACCTCAAGAGCAAGAAAGAGCTTTTTGAGAAGTATCTTAATGATGGTAAGGGGAAGTGCCACTTTGCCATCACCCAGTTTGCTGCCTTGGCTTTTGTGCGCCCAGAGCATACTGGGATTGACTTAGAGGTCCTCCTGGAGGACTCTTATATCAAGAAGAACTCCACCATCTTCAAGGGCTACCTTGATTACTTTGAGCGCCAATGGGTGGGCAAGAAGGTGACTGCCTGGAGAGGAAAGAGCGGGGCCACTGTCCCTTGGAATTGTCAGGGCGCCTGCCTCAAGGGGGAGATGAAGACCACCTCCAGCCTGGAAGTGTGGCACAAGCACCTGGAGGTGAAGTTTGGGTCAAACCCCAAATACAAAAAGTTCTTCTCTAAGCTGCAGGAGGAGAAGGCCTGTAATGTCTCCAAGTTTTGCAACCTGGTAAACCAGGTGGCCCCCAAGAAGCAAAAGTCAAAGGAGCAGGATTACCAAGAGGACGTTCAGAAGGTGGTGAAGAAGAAGTACAAGGTGGCAGAGATCAAGAAGTACCTTGAGGACTCTGCCACTGCTCTTGCTGGTGGCTTTAATTATCACAATAAACCTTGCTTTGCTTTTCCTGTATATTTTTTACTTTTAAACTTTTGATTTTTTGATTTATTTATATTGTACTAATCTTTTTAGGTATAAATGGTAAGTTTCAGATACAGTTTCAGTATGGTTTAGTAAGAAATATCTTATATTTTGTTAATTTATCTTTAAGGTATGAGATATTTTCAGTTATGTTAATATAAAGTATAATCAATTAAAATTAGAATTTACTTATATTTTGTAGTTATTATGATATATAAAATATCTTTATTTTTGGTTCATTGGAATTTTAATTTTTATGGGAATAAAAACTAATTTTATAATAAAGAGTGTAATTTACATAGTAAACTAAAAAATATTTGCTTATATCTCCTATTTCTTATTATTTATAGTAATTATTTATTGCATTTTTGAACTCTCTGGGGTCATTTTAGTATAATAAAGTATTTAAAAATTCATATATATATATTAAAAATGCTCAGGGTAAAGTGTGCTGTTACTTAAAAAAGTGTCAACATCCAGGAGACAACATTAAGTAAAACAGGTTGTCACTTTACTATGGTGTCAACATTAAAAGTGTTGACAATAAAAGTGTTGACATGGTGTTGCAGATTAAATGGATTAGACATTAAGTTGTCCATCTAGGAATTGAGCAACAGAACAATTGCGCAATTGCACTATTGCATCCTGATTCTACTAGTGATAAAGACATTTAAAACGCCCCAAAAATGGGTGTTTGATTTGCCTTTCAAATGCGCACAAGGCATGGGCTTAACTTCTGGGATTATAAATAGAACAACAAAGTTATTTATATCTACCTCCTTAAGGAAAGCCGCAAGGAAGCAGTTGTTCTCTTGTGCAGGACTTTTAGCTGTGCTAATCCACTCTCCTCCATTAGGGAAGTCCTTCTGTCTGTGCCTCCCTGCCTCTGGTGGCAATTCCCTGCCTCACACTATATAAGTGCAATACTATCTAAATAAACACCAGTTTTGTCTTCTTATCTTCTTATATTCTTCTGTCCTTACCCAGGCTGTCACTATACCACAACAGGTATAGTATTAAGATAAATAAGTAGTATAATAACTATTTGTAGAAATCAGCACCCAGGCTACATATTTTATGACATTGGCGCTCATGGCTTCTGCAAACCACAGCTTCCTCTCTTCCTTCCCCTGCATCCCTGTTTTTGTGGAGGGAGAGATGTCCTTGCCTATACCTGCAACTTCTTCTGCCCAACCAACTCCAGGATCAACCTTCACTTCTTCTGGATCTCTATCTGGTAGACTCCATGGCTCTTCCTATGGTCAACCAGTACTAAGCCGGTGGTTGCCTAACTGCCAACAACTTTTGGAAATTGCCAGCTCTCAATAAAGTATGATCTCCTGGATGAACTCCATTGAAAAAGCCCTTACCTCCTTGATACCAATCCAGCCTGACCCCATGGCTGAAGCAGCTGGCATGAACCGCGTCTCCTGCTCCTTAGAGCCTGCCTTGGTGAAGGAAGTATGCTGTCAATATTCTCCTCCTTCTCCTTCTGGTTGACCTCCCAATGGAATCTCCCTCAATTCTGGCACCCTCCAAACTGTTAGCTGCTCTGGCCCCTGCTCTGGCCCCCCAAACCTTGCTCAAAATATATCAGAAGATGTTCACTCCCACTCTGAAATGGCTCTATGGATGAGCAAGATAGAACATGTACTTTCTTCCTTTGTATCCACCCAGATGAATCAGCATGTCGCCCTGGAGTTCTATGATCATCAACAGAAAACTCTTAAGCCATAAGACATCCATAATAGCTTCACCATGGGATTCTCTGCTCTTCAGGATACTATAAAGGCTCAAGAGAGACAGATGGGGTTTCTGGAAGAGGAATTAGTTCTGGCCTTTTAGGAAAAGAAAGAGTGGCTAGATGAGTTGGATGCTCAACGTGCTCTCCTTGACTCTCTTCAGGACCAACTAAGCAAACACCTTGAAGATGCCTCAGCAATTAGTACCCCTGATACTCTAATGGGATTGCATGGTAATGCTAAAGCTGATAGTTCTCCCTCTCAGAAGATCCATACTAGATTGCCCCTTCCTGACTACCATCACTTTCACAGAAGCAATGAAGAGGATGTCTCCTTCACTGCACTTTCAGAAGGTACCCTGGAGTCTCCCTGGGAACCTGATAGCAATCTCTCCATCACCCCTGATGGTTCTGAAGCAACTAAACCTCAGGATAGTCAGAGCAAGGAAGAATTCACTGATGATTTGGGCATCAAGGAGTACAATGAGGATCACTCAAAAACTACTAAGCAGCCAGGACAAGGAGAAATCCTTGGCTGCATTTGTGGTTTCACCTCCCTCCTCTCCCCCCATTATTCTCCCCCCTGACAAGCCTGTGCCTGACCCTGGCACTTGTTGTTCCTTTACAACATAGCCTTCTGATGCCCCTCTGCTGGTTGGCTTTGCCTCTCAATCAGAAACGTTGTATTCTTGCACTATAAGAATGCCAGAAGATCTTGTCTATTGGGTCCCCACATCCAAGTTCTTCTTGGCCATGGACCTGATACCTGGCTACTGGCAGATTGATCTCCCTCCAGATGACCCAGAGAATTGTGTCATTCTTGGCAACCAAAGGCTGTTTCAACCTACCAGGATGCCTCAGGGTCTCTCTAATGCCCCAGCCAGCTTCCAAGAAGCTATGGACGCTGTGATGGGGGACCTCAAGCCCTCATGTACCCTGGTCTATCTGGATGACATTAAAGTCTTCTCTTGCATCTATAACAAACACCTGGAACACCTGGAACCCCTGGAAGAAGTGTTCAAAAGTCTGCACTGCATCAATCTGGAGTACGCCAATAGAGAGCTTTAGTTGCTTATACACTGCATAGTAAGAAGTTCAAGGTGCTACCTCTCTCAATTGTGGAAGCCAAGGGTATCCCATTCTACGCCTCCTGTAATGTGACTATCCCACCTGGCGCTCAGGTGATCCACAATACGGGCCTCTTGCTGGCTCTACCAGCTGGCACTCATGGAGAAATCTTTGGCATCCCTAATGCCTCCAGACTAGAACCATGGGTTGCACCAGGCATCCTCATGCCAAGTGAGAAGGAGGTACTATACTCTTGGCCAATATGAGTTGTGAAGCTATGGTTGTCTCCAAACACCAACTTCTGGCTTATATACGGCTGGAAGAGCATGACAACCTGCAAGAGACTGCCCCCTTTGCGGACTTCTCTGAGTTGGGTCTACCCTGTGAGCAACCACTGGTGCTATCAGTCATAAGCCGCAACTCTCTATCTGGCCTCTCCAAAGAACAGAAGGATCAAGCTATGGATCTCTTTGCCCAGTATAAGGATGTGTTTGCCAAGGATGATTATGACCTGGGCAATGTCACGGTAGGTTCCATAATGCCAGGTATTGTCTGCCCAAGTAAGAAGGCTCGTAAGGCCAGAAAACCTGTATTAAAATTGACCAAGTTAACGGATTTTAACCAAACGGTTGATTGAAAATGGGTCACGGCTGCTCCAGTATGCCAGCTGAAACCAGCTCCCCCTTGTAAGCTGATATTGATAAATTGACGTAATATGAGGGTCACCTAATATAAGCTCATTAATTGGCATGGTTGTCAGAAACTGGTCACACAAGGGTTCTTTGCAACCTGGTCTAGATACTTGCTTGAAGATGCCAAAGGAATAGGAGATCAAGACTCAGGTGGTATTGCTTAGTCAATTTTTCTGGTATATATTGAATAATTTTCCCTGTTTCAACTCTAAGAGTTGAGTCCTTCTAAATTTACTCAATAAAAATCAATTATCCCAAGTTCTAATTTTAAATTTTAAAAATGCATCCTGTGCTTGGGTTGTTGCGGTATATCCCGTACAATCTGATTCTGAACAGAATCATTTCAGGAAGATGGGGCCCAGCATCTGGAACTTTGTTGTCGGCACCACAAAATGTTAATTTCATGCCAGCTGATTTTGTAGCTCCTCCCCCCATTCTGGAAAATGAAAATTGTGTCACTTCTCAATGCCCAGAATTCTACGCTGAAGATGCATTGATGCTTTCCCAGGTCATTTATCTTGGTTTACTCTGGTTAGGATCAATTGTTCTACTTAATCCTGGAGTTTCAATTGGAAATTTCACAAAAAGATATTTAAATATGTGTTGGTGGTTAATCATCAATTCTATGTGGATTTGGGTGGTAATTCCCCATCATTTAGAAACGGCTTCATATTATCCAGTGATTTCTGTCACATTACTCAACTCTTCTACGTCTGAGTTTTTGGAAGCAGTTCATCATGAATTTGTGTTTCTTTTCTCCTGCTCCGTCAAGATATCTGCATTTACCATGTTTATTTGCATCAGTTCATTTCTGAGTTTTCAGTTTGGACTTTTCTTTAATTTTTGGTTTCCATCTCTGGTTGCAGTTGTAGAGACTGGATCCTCTGTTTCCTATTTCCGTTGCGTCATGTCATTCTGGCGTCCAGATTATTTTCCTGCCCCACCCACTGATGAAATTTTGCGTGAAGTTTTGTCAGCATTATCATTTTATTCCGGCTCTAGTCTTAGTCACAAATCCCAAGTTTACCATGTGATGACAAAGGTTTCCAAAGATGCTCGAGAATGGTTGTTGTCTGCGGTGGAGCGCAATCCACATGTTTTAACTGAAAGTGCATCTCTATATCCTTTGTTAAAAAATTTGTGTGTATCTATTGAGGGGCTCAAAGTATATTGTAAGCTGTACGCTTTCCGTCAGGGTACAACTCCGCTTTTGGTATTCCTTCCTCAGTTTCTTACCTACTGCCGTACAATTGATGTTCCTGAGGTGAACAAACTCTCAGTGTTGTGATTAGCAGTTGACCAGACTGCCCAGGATTTGGTGGTTTGGGATTCCCTGGTAACCACAACTGAGGCGCTGGTAAGCCAAATTCTTTCTCTGGTCTCAAATCTGTCTACTTCCAAACAAGGTACTTTGGTAATTGAGGATGAACCTGCTGCGCACTCTTGGTTTTCTGGTCCTTGCTCCTTGGTAGTTTCTTCCAACCAAAGCCAAGATTGTTCTCCCCTTAGCTTGTCTCAACTACAATTGGCGGTGGTGAACAAACCCAGTGATGTAAAGAAGTCCCCCGTAGTGTCCGTTCCTGATAGTTCCTTGGCAATGCTTCAGCACGTTGTACCTGCAAAATCTTCTGTTATTACGTCCAAAGAGTAGCCTCTTGTTCCCATTGATTGTGATAACCCCGTTCTTCCAGCTGCCATCCAAGAAATGATTGAGCGTTACTTCCAGGAGCATCCTGCTTCCTTAGCTGCCGTCTGTACTGCCAATGAAAAACAAGACCCTGCCAAGAATGCTACCTTTGCTGCAAATAAATCCACTTCTGGTTACTTCTTGTTTCATGGTAGTATTGATAATGGTCAGACTATCTATCAGCCAGCTATCTTGTTAGATACAGGTGCTTCCAAAAAATTTATGATTGTGGAGACTACTGACTTGCTACAACTCAAGTACCATCCGGGAATGCTTGTTAGGTGTGGAAATTGTCAAATGTTTCCCTCTTTCCAGCTGAAGAAGCCAGTTACTTTTGTAGTAGCAGGCCAGTCTTTTACCGCAAGGTTTTCTGTTTGCCCTACCCTTATGTATCCTATTATTTTGGGAGTAAGTTGGTGGAGAGATCATAATGTATCAACCTTACTGGAGAAAAATGAGCTACAGGTGGAACACTCCTCAGGTATAACTATTTGTATTCCGCTGTTGGATATGTCTGAATTGGAGCAATCATCACAGACCATACAATTGTTTCCTGTCCCTGTCCCCGTAAGTTTGAATTTACCGGCATGTTTGCAACCCTGGTCTGCGCCATTTGCTGCTACCAGAGGCAAGGTCCTTCCCAAGCACACTCAGTTTGACTTTGACTTTAAGATCACTGTTGATCTGATCAGAATTGTGTCTCCTATTTACCCTTTAACCTTGAAGGAAGATGCATGTTTGGAAGAGTGGACTTGTGACATGTTGGCAAAAGGCTACATTTTTGAGAAGGCTTTATTGATCTGCTCTCCGTTATTGTTTGTTCAAAAGTCTGATGGGTCCCTTTGTCCTTGTATTGACTACAGAAATTTGAATAACATTACAATTCCGGATCCTTATCCTTTACCTCTCAAAGCACAGATCTCTAGATGTGTTGAGAAGGCCAAGGTATTCTCAAAACTTGATCTGTTGAATGCTTTCAATCAAATCAGGATTGCAGAAGGAATGGAATGGTTAACAGCATTCAGAACTAAGAAGGGTATCTTCCAATTCTGTGTTATGCCTTTTAGATTGAAGAATACTCTGTCTTGCTTTCAGCAGTTAATTGATTTGGTCCTGGGAGATCTCCTAGGTGTTTGTGCAATTGCATATATGGATGACATCTTGGTTTTTTCTCCGGATGAGGAGTCCCATATGGCCCACTTGTTAGCAGTTGTAGAGCACATTCTCCAAGCAAACTTGATTATCAAAAGGAGTAAGTGTGAATTCTTTAAATTTAAGGTTACCTTTCTGGGTAATATTATCTTTGAGGATGGCCACACCATTGCCCCTGACAAGGAAGCTGTGGTTTGAGAGTATGCTACGCCTGTGACAGTATCTCAACTTTGTAGTTTCTTGGGTACATGTACATTCTTGAAGAAGTTCACTCCACACTTGTCTGAGGTGGCCGCCCCTTTATATTTGGCTAGTGGAAAGACAACTTTAGTCTGGATGCCTGAGTGCGCAAGTGCCTTCTCAGCAGTCAAGGTTCTTTTGTTGTCCTCTCCAGTGTTAAGACATTTGGATCCTGAGCTTCCTTTTGTGGTTTCCACCAATGCATCTAAATATGCTGTGGCTGGTGTGCTGTTGCAGACAGCTAGTGACAGGATTGAGAGACCTGTAGGGTATTTCTTCCGGAAGATGGAGGCTTGAATTCAACTACATGATTTACAACAAGGAATTGTTGGCTGTAGTGTTTTTGTTAAAGCATTGGCATCACCATCTCATGTTGGCATGTCATCCATTTGTAGTAAGAACTGACCACAAAGCTCTTCTATATTATCAACAACCCAGGGCTTTGTTGGGTTGCCAATCCAGATGGCATGCTGATCTGACAAGATACAAGTTCTGCTACAAGTTTATTAAGGGTTCTGACAATCACTTGGCTGATGCTCTAAGCAGGAATCTCTCCCATCTCCCAGATGCTAGTATGGACGCCAAGTTTAACACACATACTATGATTCCAGACAAGACTGTGGTGCCTTTTGTATTGTCTCTACTGGCTATGTTGGCCACCATGTTGTTAGCCAAGGGCGCAGACCTGGACTTGTATTCCAAGGTTAAGTTTCCGCAACCTTTGTCCAAAGGTTATGATAGGCTATTAGAGCTAGCATGTGCAAACCCAGTGGGTCAGCCTCAGGGTTATCATAAGATTGGTCCAGTCATATATCATCAAGGTTGCTTGTGGGTTCCTGAAGGCACTATTTGGGATGAAATCATGGAGGCTAATCATACCTGTCCAACAGCTGGTCATACAGGGAAAAACAAAACAGTGGAACTTATCTGTTGCCAGTTTTCCTGGAAAGGTTTGACTGTGCAGGTAGCCGCTTTTGTTCAAGATTGCCTGGTATGTGTTTGATCCAAGGCCATTTGGAATAAGACTACTGGTTTAATGGTCCCACTTCAGCCTGCTGTGGGCCCTTGGACGTCTGTGTCAGTGGATTTCATTGGCAAGCTTCCCAATTCCAATGGGTTTAACGTAATCATGGTAGTAGTTGATTGTTTCACAAAGATGGCACACTTTGTACCTTTCTCAACCACAATTACTTCAGTAGAAGCTGCTAGGTTATTTGTGAACATAATCTTCTCTCTACATGGCATCCCAATGGAGATTGTAAGTGACTGTGGTCCTCAATTTATTGCTCAGTTCTGGGAAGCTTTTACTGGAATCCTTGGTATCAAATTGTGCCGCTCTACTGCTTTCCACCCCCAATCCAATGGACAAACAGAGAGGGTAAACCAAAGTTTGGAGGTCTACCTACGCTGCTACACCAATGCGCGACAAGATGACTGGTGTGATAATCTACCCATGGCAGAGTTCACATATAATAACGCCCCGCACATGTCAACTCAAGTATCACCGTTTTATGCCAATGTGGGCTACAATCCTTCTTCCAACATGGGCCCTTGTTTGGTTAGAAACGTGGAAGCTGCAACTGATCAAGACGCTGAATTGAAGCAGGTCCATCAGGAGCTTCAAGTTACTCTTGCTGCCGCCGTGACAACTTACAAGGAATACGTAGATTGCAAGCGCCAGGAAGGTCCAACTTACAGGCCAGGTGATTTAGTCATGGTTGATGCTCTCAATATGAAACTTAAGTTTCTCTGTAGCTAATTGGGTCCCAAGCAAGTTGGTCCCTTCAAGGTAGAACGTCAGATTGGTCCTTCTGCCTATCAGCTGGATTTACCTCCTGTTTTCAGGTTTTTCACACTTTCCATGAATGTCTCCTTACTCCCTTCAAAGGAACAGAGAGACCCTCTTCCCAACCCATTCTTGTGGAAGGAGAACCTGAGTACAATTTAAATTGTATTCTGGCTTCCCACAAGAATTGCCGCTGTTTGGAATATTTGGTATCTTGGAAAGGTTATCCTGATTCTGAAAACTCCTGGGTTCCCCACTATGATTGTTCAAATTCCTCTGATCTGATCCACGAGTTCTACAAGCGCAATCCCACTGCTATTGGTCACCCTGAACTTACCCTCACTGCAATGAAACTCCCATCTGCCCATAAGAATTTCTCTTTATTCTATCTCCCAGATGGTGGTATTGTGCCCAGGGCTAAAGAGGAGGGTAATGTCACAGTAAGTTCCATAATGCCGGGTATTGTCTGTCCAAGTAAGAAGGCACGGAAGGCCGGAAAACCTATATCAAAGTTGACCAAGTTAACAGATTTAAACCAAACAGTCAATCAAAAATGGGTCACAGCTACTCCTGTTTACCAGCTGAAACCAGCTCCCCCTTGTAAGCTGATGTTGATAAATTGACGTAATATGAGGGTCACCTGATATAAGCTCATTAATCAGCATGGTTGTCAGAAACTGTCACGCAAGGGTTCTTTGCAACCTGGTCTAGATACTTGCTTGAAGATGCCAAAGGAATAGGAGATCAAGACTCAGGTGGTATTGCTTAGTCAATTTTTCTGGTATATATTGAATAATTTTCCCTGTTTCAACTCTAAGAGTTGAGTCCTTCTAAATTTACTCAATAAAAATCAATTATCCCAAGTTCTAATTTTAAATTTTAAAAATGCATCCTGTGCTTGGGTTGTTGCGGTATATCCCGTACAATCTGATTCTGAACAGAATCATTTCAGGAAGATGGGGCCCAGCATCTGGAACTTTGTTGTCGGCACCACAAAATGTTAATTTCATGCCAGCTGATTTTGTAGCTCCTCCCCCCATTCTGGAAAATGAAAATTGTGTCACTTCTCAATGCCCAGAATTCTACGCTGAAGATGCATTGATGCTTTCCCAGGTCATTTATCTTGGTTTACTCTGGTTAGGATTGATTGTTCTACTTAATCCTAGAGTTTCAATTGGAAATTTCACAAAAAGATATTTAAATATGTGTTGGTGGTTAATCATCAATTCTATGTGGATTTGGGTGGTAATTCCCCATCATTTAGAAACAGCTTCATATTATCCAGTGATTTCTGTCACAGGCAAGGCTGCAGATGTTGCTCATCATATTGACACCCAAGGCAGTCCACCTATCCGCTCCAGACCTATACAGTGCAGTCAAGCCAATAATACTGTGGCTAACAAGGAGCTTCAGAAGCTATTAGGATCCAGCTTATTGGTCCCCAGTAAAAGCCTTTGGGCTTCCCCTCTCCTGATTGTCAAAAAGAAGGATGGCAGCAACCATGTGGTGATTGACTACCGTCAACTGAATGCTGTTACCAAGAAGGATTCATATCCCTTCCCTTGTATTAACAATACCTTGGACCAACTGGGTTGCGCCAAGTTCTTCAGCGCCATGGTCCTTATCAGTGGGTACTGGCAGATTGATCTACCCCCTGCTGATCAAGAAAAATGTGCAATCATCACTGACCAAGGGCTATTCCAACCCACAAGAATGCCTCAAGGTCTGTCTAATGCCCCAGCTACCTTCCAACGGGCTATGGATGCAGTGATGGGCGACCTCAAACTCACCAGTGTCTTAGTCTACCTGGATGACATTAATGTGTTCTTCTGAACCTTTAATAATCACCTACGACACTTGGAGGAAGTTTTCCAGAGGTTAATTGCAGCTAATCTAAAGCTCAAGCCACGCAAGTGCAACTTCTTCAAGGAGCACCTTGAGTTCTTGGGGTTCATCATTAGCCAAGATAGACTCTGCCCTGTACCTCTGAAGTTGGAAGCCATTGAGTAAATGCAGATCCTGGCCAATAAGAAGGGACGTGCAGGTCTTCCTGGGGATGATTGGGTACTACCGCCGCTTCATCCCCAACTTTGCATCACTGGGTGACCCCCTTTTTCAACTCCTCTGAGCTGATAAGGAATTCTTCTGGAGCCCAGCGTGGCAATTGGCCTTCAATGCTCTCAAAGAAACACTGACTGCAGCTCCTGTGCTGGCCTACCCTGACTTTGCCAAGCCATTTGTGGTTCATACAGATGCTAGTCTGACGGCAATTGGGGGTGTTCTCTCCCAACTGGACTCCGACGGACTTGAACACCCTGTTGGATACTGCTCATGTACGCTTAATTTTCACAAGAGGAACTACACTGTCACCAAACAAGAGTGTCTGACATGATATACTCCTACCAACAATTCAGAGTCTATCTCCATGGGGTACATTTCACAGTTGTAACAGACCATGCCTCCTTGCAATGGCTAAAGACCCTCAAGGACCCTGAAGGACGTCTGGCGTGTTGGGCCATTAAACTTCAGGGTTATGACTATGAGATCATTCATCAAGCCAGGGCAGCCCACCAGAATGCTGACTGTCTCTCCTGCCTTCCCACTGTTGCCTTAGTATCCCCCATGGCTGACATTCTCTATGACAAGCTTATGAAGGATCCTTTTTTGTGGGGGGGAGCCAGTAGAGATACAGAGAGCTCTTAAGAAGCTAACTGTTGATACCAAGGTCTCTAAGGGACAACTCCTGAAGCTTTGTGGAGACTCTTGGCTACCCTATATACGCCCATCCCTATGCATGGACTCAGTGATGGCCGCTCACAAGACTACTGGCCATGGTGGCATACAGAAGATGTTAGCTCTGCTACAGCAGCACTGCTTCTGGGAAGGAATGCACACTGACGTAGTGGATATGCTAGCCAACTGTCATGACTGCAACATTGAGAGGCCTAAGGTTGCCAAGTTTCAACACAGACTGGTACGTCCTGGGTTTGCCTTCCACACTGTAGCCATTGACATAGTGGGGGCCCTGCCAGCTACCAATAGTCGCAACAAGTTCATCATTGTGGCGGTTGACCATCTGACTAAATGGGTAGAGGCCATGGCAATTCCCAACCAATCTGCACTGGTGACAGCCACGTTCATCCTGGAGAATATCATATACAAACATGGTTGCCCCCCAGATCCTGCTGACAGACAATGGTACCAACTTCACCAGTTATATCATCCCCCGCCTCAACCAACTGATGGGAATCTGTGGGACACTATCCACTCCTTATCACCCACAGACAAATGGCATGGTAGAGCGCACTAATGGGAGCCTGGTCCAGATACTCCAGAAGCTCAGTCATCAACATGAGACTGAATGAGATACCTTCCTGCCTGCGGCCACCTTTGTATATAACATTGGGTACCATTGGGCCACTGACAAGCCACCCTTCCAACTGCTCTACAGCCGGCAACCAGGACTTCCCCCTTTACTATATTCCTTTGTAAAGCCCAGCCTGGCTTTTTCCCCAGAGGCATACCTCAACAAGCTGATTCAAACTCTTATTTGCTTGCAATCAGAGGCCTACACCGTAAACTTAAACCATAAGTTGCAGGACCTAGAACAAACTGCATCCAAATGCCCTGCCTTACCCACTTACCTGGGAGGAGACTCAGTCTACTTCTTCAGCAATAGAGGATACGGCTGCAAATCCAAACTTGCCTCCCTTTAGCAAGGCCCAGTTCAAGTTATCCAGAAGACTGGCCCCAACTCCTACACCCTTAAAGAGCCCCATTCTGGTCAATTGATCACTAGAGTACACACTCAGTATATGTGTGCTGCTCCTAGTGACCAAGAGTAAGCCCCAATGAGGACAACAACCCAAAAAAACAAAATCCTAATTAAAAAATTCCCTGGGTTGTTGTCCTGTTTGCAATAGTGTTGCACCAAAGTATGAGGAATAAGAATGAAAGAACAAGGCGTTTATTGGAGACTAACAAGACCCTTCCAGTACCGCACCAACTGTTCTACCACCTGAATGACAGCCAAGAAACACAACTGGTTGCCTACAGATCCACAAAGCTGATGACCAAGGATTGGGCAACAAACCCCCACCTAACAAGACATGTGAATTGACCCCAACACTATAGCTGCTACCTAGAGACGCCAAGCCATTATTGACCCTTTTTTCTAATCCATTGGAGGGGAACGTTGCAGATTAAATGGATTAGACATTAAGTTGTCCATCTAGGAATTGAGCAACAGAACAATTGCGCAATTGCGCTATTGCATCCTGATTCTACTAGTGATAAAGACATTTAAAATGCCACAAAAACAGGTGGTTTTGCCTTTCAAATGCGCACAAGGCACGGGCTTTACTTCTGGGATTATAAATAGAACAACAAAGTTATTTATATCTACCTCCTTAAGGAAAGCCGCGAGGAAGCGGTAGTTCTCTCACGCGGGACTTTTAGCTGTGCCAATCCACTCTCCTCCATTAGGGAAGTCCTTCTGTCTGTGCCTCCCTGCCTCTGGTGGCAATTCCCTGCCTCACACTATATAAGTGCAATACTATCTAAATAAACACCAGTTTTGTCTTCTTATCTTCTTATATTCTTCTGTCCTTACCCAGGCTGTCACTATACCACAACAGGTATAGTATTAAGGTAAAGAAGTAGTAAACTAACTATTTGTAGAAATCAGCACCCAGGCTACATATTTTACAACACATGGCCACTGTTAACCTTATTATTGTTGACATGGGCGCTGTTGCCACTTGGGAAATTGCTTTCCCAAGAGGGATTAATTAAATTTTTGTAACAGTAGTGAAAATTTTAGCTGGAATTGATTGCCTGAAGAGAAAACACCATGCAAAAAGAGAGGCAGTCAAGCCCTTAAAACTAGTCAATAATTTATTTTTAGTTATTGATGTCAAGTATATGTTACTCTTAAGTATAAAAAACAAGATAAATGTGAGGTTTGAGAGGAGAATTATATTTTATTTTGATTTGAAGATGGACAGTATATAACTCCTTGTGATACTATATACTGTCCATGTACATCATGACAGTCATGTGACTTATCCAAGTAATTGTCATGGTACTAATTTCTGGGTGTTCTCAGAGAGCCAGCATGTAGCAGGTTCAGGAGAACTTGTGTGTGCATGCCCCACAGGCCTGGAGGGAAGGACCCATCACAGAATTGAGCTAACTTTACAATATAGGAAGACAATTTTCCAAGCAAGGCTCAAGGCCCATTAGTGGGCACCATAGAATCAACTAGTCAAGTGAGTTTTATGCAGAGGACGCTTAATAACTGGGTTGAGGTTGATTCATTAGCAGCCACAGTTTCTTGTGGGCAGTTGGGACCTGGGATCACTGGGGAATCATAGGCACTAAGTAGGCAGGCAGATAGTTATATTTATCCCAGAATAGTAATGGTTCATTAATATATCATGTGCCTTTACTTCCTATGAGTTCAGGTTCTCTAGTTCTAGATTTGGGGTCATGTATTAGAATTTCTTCTAGGGTAAACTCTGAATAGGCAGGATTGAGAGGATATTCTGTGAAACGTACTGGGCTGTAAGATTCCCCTGGTAGATGATATATGTAAGAATAAAAAGGCAAACTGAGCAATTTAAAGAAAAATGATGAGAGTAGATTAAAAACCATCATTTGCTCAAAAATTACCAAGTCAAAATGAGATATAGGGTTGATAAGTTTTGCGCCAAGATGGGTGTAGTGGAAAACTGACTTGAGGACTAAAATGGAGAACATCATTCTCAAAGGAAAATCTGAGAAATATATCAAGGTGGAGGCTTGGTACAGGGCTGGCCAAGGCACCACCAGGGACTCTGTAGCAAGCATCAAGAGGGAGGAAATTAGGCAATCAACAACTGGGGTCAGAAGGCCTAAGTGCTCAATCATAATGTAGTTTTGAAGCCTCATTGATTTATTTTCTTGGTGATAATAAGCTATCTAGAAACAAGTTTCTAGAGTGGGATGTGGAAAGTCTTAAGGTGATTTGGGATGAGGGTGGGGGGATTTTACAGCATCTAAAGGGCTGGTAAAGATCTTATGAGCAGTTTGGGGGCCTGCTTTTGAATTTGCCTCAATGTCATCATAATTTGAAAACTTTTGGCAACCAGTGGGCCAAGCGCTGCCATCCACAAATAGTGTATAGCACATTATTTTCTTGTCGTAAATATTTGGGGAGAAATAAGGCAAGTTCAGATTTTCCAGGGCTATTTGGGAAACCCCATCTTTGGCCTGTTTTTTGTTAATGATGGTGTTTAAGTCATCTATTTCTATCAAGGGTTTTGCAGTGGTTCTTTGCTGGTTTCTGGTTCTACAAGGACGCACTATACCTTTCATTTGATTTCCTACTGTAACAGTATAACTTGGGCAACTTTTCTACAGTTTTCTTGGGGTTAGCTGGTGAAAGAGGCAGAGCCAGAGAAATCAATCTGTAAATAAAAAGTGCTAAAATTAGGTGTGATGACCTGAAAGAACCAGAGGTCTATAAGACTTTATTGCAAAAATGGCAATGGGCAACTTTCTGGAAGTCCCAGAGTATAAGTATGTCCATCTATCATAGAAATTTTTTGAATAATTCTTTAGGCCATGTGGTAGCATTTACCAGTGGCTTAAAATATTTGGTGGCATCTGGAATTGTTGGCGAGTCATTGGCTGGATTCAGGTGAAGAATCTTGATTTCCCTCTTTGAGACATCATATTTTTTCATCATCTGGCAGGCCTTGTTTTTGGGGTAATCTGTGTAACACTCTATTGGCAGGGGCCAGTTGATCACAGAAATAATATTTGGTATGTCACTTATATTGACTAAGATAGGGGGTTTATATAAGGATGTGTTTCAAATGTAGTTTGCGCCTCATTGGTTGGTTTTGAAGGCTTCTCCAAAGTCAAATATATTCCTGGTTTAAACCCAAAAAATGTGGGCAGCAGGGCCTGCTGTCTGGCGGCCTTTGGGGGTTTGGGATTCAGATCTTGGTAATGTGGTTCTGTCTTGTGAATAAAGTGCAGATGGCTGTCACTTGTGACAGGAGGGATGTTATTTGATATGAGTGGCAGGAAAGAAGGCAGGGCCCACTGCTTGATAGGGGCCAATTTAATAATGTAAGGGAATGATTTACTGAGCAGAGACTAAGGGCCTGAATTAGGAACCATGGAGTCCACCAAGCCAGTTAGAGTTATATACAATACTCTGAAAAGCTGGGTGGAAGTATCAACAATTTAATTCTGCGGGTGATTGGGCTGTGGAGTTAATGGGGGTCATTGGTACTAGATAGGCAGGCAGATAATTATAATTATTTCAGAAGAGTCAGGGCTTTACTGTGTAGTGATTTCTTTTTCCTTGAGGGTTTCTATTTTCTCTAGTTCTTGCCAATAGGTTTACAATTAAGATTTTTTCAAGGGTGAATTCAGAGTAGGTTGAATTTAGAGGGTAGTCAGTGAAATAGACAGGTCTAAAAGGTGCTACTGTTGGACAAAATAACATGGACATAGGGACCACAGAATTGGTAGAAGGACTGGAAGGGGCTTGGGAGCCTACAGGAATAGTTTGTAGATAGTGAAAGATAAGAACTAAATATGGTATAATTTCTGTGTCTCAAAGTGTCAGGATTATGTTTTTAGCTGCTACTATGTAGTAATTTCAACTTTGCTGTCACCACTTTTTAAGATGCCCTCCTTAAACCCAACCCTTTTGGATTAATTACATCTTTTTTTAGACTTTATTTTTTTGGGGGGGTTTGTCCCAAGCACTATTTATAAAAATTAATTCTTAGTATGGACTTACCTTTCTTATTGCATGCTGCTCAATTCTCAATTCTGTTGGCTTTTTTGCATTTTGGTCGGGGTCTCCTGCTTTTCCCAAGTGACATTTACCTAATATTGATTCCCAAGATGGAATCCCACCCCCAGGATTCAAAACCTGACCCCCAGCTGCTAACATTTTTTGAAATAGATTCAAGGGAAGATTTGACTTTGGAAAAGCTCTGAAACCAACCTATGAGGCGCAATTCATGGTCCAATTCTGCCACCTCACAAATCCCTTCTAGCCTATCCAATGAAGGTGCTCACTTGAATAGTATTCCTGTGATCAACTGAACCTCTGCAAATGGTGCATTGAATGAATTACCCCCAAAAACAAGGCCCACCATATGATAATAAATCTGATGTCTCAAAGATAAAGAGCCAAGATTCTCCACATGAATCCAGCCAACAACATGACAACAACTTCTGATGCCACCAAGGATTTCAAAGCCTGTTAAATGCTATCACATTGACCAAAGAATTCTGCAAGAGGTTTTCTATGATAGAGGGGCATGCTTATACTCTGGGGCTTTCAGAAAGTTGTCCATTGTCATTTTTACAATAAAGTGTTATTAACCTCTGGTTCTCTCAGGTCATCACACCTAATTTTAGCGCTTTTTAATTCACAGATTGATTTCTCTGACTCTGCCCCTTTTACTAGCTAACCCCAAGAAATTTCAGAGAAGCTGTCCAAGTTATACTGTCCTCCCAGGAGAACTTTACAGCCCAGTAGATTTCACATAATCTCCTCCCAAACCTGTCTATTCAGAGTTCACCTTAACAGAATTCTAATCTATAACCCTGAATCCAGAACCAGAGAGCCTGAAATCATTGGAAGTGAAGGCACCTGGTATATTAAGGAGCTTTTACTATTCTTGGATAAATATAACTATCTGCCTGTCTACTTGGTACCTATGATTCCCCTGTGACCCCAGGTCCCAACTGCCCACAAGAAACTGTGGCCGTCAATGAATCAACTTCAACTGTCACAGCCCATATCAGAGGTCAACTGGAATCCCACAGGGGAGTCAGGCTGGGCCTGGAAGGACATGTACACAGTTGCTTCTATTCTGACTAATTAATTCACAGCTTTAGCTAGGGCATGCAAACTTCCATTATGGGGAGCAACCTGATTAGCTAGCCCCAATACTGCAACGTATAAAAAATCCAACTTGCTGAAATCCTGGGAAGGAGGCACGTTTGGCAGGGGGAGTAAGAGGAATCTCCTTCATGGAGGGCAGAATGGTCACTATAGGGTGACCAGGAGGGAGATCCAGGTGGTGAGGATAGAAGAACTCCAAATCAAAGGCGCTAGGTGGCTTGACCAAGGTGACAGGAGTAGAACCAGGAAGGAACATATAGGTGTGTTTAAAATGTGTAGTAGATTCACAAATAGATGCAAACAGAATAAGTATATTGATGCAAAAAAATCCTTCAAGAAAATAATGAGTCCTGGGCATAAAGTCATTTATTTTATGATTTCAAAAGTGATGAGGTAATTTTCTACTTGATAATTATACTTACTGGGGAATATGTAGCCTTTTGTGCCACCAGATATCTAGTGGCATCATTTTCAACAATACTTGCAATTTGGCCTGGAAAATTGCACACTTGAGCCTGGTTATGGATAGTTTTTGGCTAGTATAACAAGAACCTTGGTTTAGCTTCAGCATGCTGAGATGCCACAGCTATTAATAAAACCCCAAGCATTCAAGTGCCCAATTGCTCAATTGAACAATTATGCTCCTAATGTACCGTTTCCTGATAGTAAAAAAGGCCAAATTTGTTAATAGAATTGATGCCAGGGATTTGAGGCTTGTGGGCCTCTCAAATCCAAAGACCATTTATTATTTGAAAGGAGGGCTTCTCTCTGGAAGGCAGTTGGTAATGATTCCCATGCTGTGGATGGTTTTGTCTCTAGGATAGCTAGTTGATTGCCCAGGGCATTCTGGGCCCTGACATCAACCCAGTTAATCAGTGTCCTCTATATAACCCTTACTGGACTAGTTGATTCCATGGTGCCTACCAATGGTTCTTGGGCCAGCTTAGAAACTTTATCCCTTTATTTTTAAGTTAGTCCCCATCCTGTGGTGGGCCCTTCCCTCTGGGCCCAGGGGCCGTCTGCCTGCAAGTTATCATGAACCTGCTGCAGGCTGGCTCCCTGGCACTGCTCTACAACATAGTACTATCTCTTGTGTCATCTTTCCTGCCTAAAACCTTATCTTCTTCTCCTTCAGGTTGATTTTATCTTTTTTGGGTTAGATTTTTTATACAATTTATTTAACTTCAAATAGTTAAGTAGTACTTTCCAAGATTATGGTATGAAACTTCATTCTCCTCATAGAATAAGTTCTCTAAGCTTAATCATTTTTGGTTTATGCTCTTCTCCTCCCTTTTTGCCTCAAATTTCATTGAACTCTATAAATACTTTTTACTTTCACTATCAACTTCAAGTTGAGATTGTTTTACTTTCACACCAGTAAGGTACTTGTTGGGTTTTTAATCTTGCTTTAGTATTTCCTTTTCATTTCAATTCAAAAAACTTTACCTTCTTGTCTATTACTATTTCCAATATCCCTTTTGATTTTCTGTATTATCATATAAGCAGCTTTTTACAGTAACACACAGGCTTTAATTTTAGATAGTTTTAACCCTACAACTGATGCAGATCTATGTTCATATTTAGAAGTTAATTTTTTAAATCAATTTTTCATTGTGAAGACTAGTCTCTATTTTATCTTCTTAGGTTTAATAAATTATCTTAGTTCCAAATTTTAAGTCCTAAAAATTTCTAGGAGCTTTGATACAATTACTTTTAAAAACTCTACTAACCTTTTTATATTTAAATAACATAAATATATTAAGCCAAAAGCATTAGTTTAAACCTTCTTCTAAAGGGCTCCAAGCCTTATATTATCTCAATTTTACATGGCAATATGACTTATTTAATTTTTTTCATTTTCATATATCCTTTTATTTGACTTTTTGATTACCATACTATGCATCTTATCTCTGTTTATTTGGTCTATTATCTTCTCTTCTTTTCTGTAAGAGCAATATACAATCTAATACATAAAATTCTGAGAATGTTTCTAATACCCATAGTCAGATGGTTATATTTGTCAGTAATGACAAATTTCCCTCTCAAAACCCAAGGTATGGAGCAGGGTTTGAACTCTGGTCACAACTTCCCACAGGCTGCTAGCCCTGAGGACTAGGGGGTTATATGCCCTACATTTTTTTCAAATCCTTGTTGTGAATCCCATTATTTATACTTTACCATTTTTTCCTTTAGAGGAGCCGCATTTTAAAAGCAAAATCCTTCAGTTCCCTTTCTTAACTTGAAATGGGTCTCACTCCTAATAGGTTAAAGGACTCATTTGCATTCTGACTGATGAAATGAGTGATTCTTGACCCACTTATGGGAGTGGCCAGTGATCTATCTGACCTTCAATTGCTTTGTGGTAAACATTTGCCAAATAAAAATCATTTATATTGATAAGGAGCAACTTTTAGGGAAGCTTTAAATATGAAATTAAGAAGGAGAGAAGTATATTTTATTGGATGACACTTTAGGCTTATACAGCTTTAGCTGTGCCAGAGATTTAGTTAGATTGAACCTAGGGGTTGGTCATGTGCAGGATGGGTTTGAGTTGCTGGATACTTGGACAGTCATGTAATATTGCTTTTTTACCTTTTTTGGCAAGTCAAACTGTATATTAGAAAGGCACCAAATTGGGAAATGACTGAATTTTGAGTAGGTTGGCAGTAGCCAAAATGCTTGTACATCCAGATCCTTGACACACACTCCCTTAAGGGGTTACCCTGGTACATCAGGAGGGAGCTTTGTCTTGACAGCTGCCGCCTGATGTTCCTGGAGTTGTTTACTAGTTGGTACCAGTTGGGTCAAGTGTTTTTATTTGCTAAGGCAGAGGCAGGATCTGTGATACTTCTTGATGATGGTCTCTTTGGCGCCCTGGAACTAAACCAAGTAGGTATTCCTGTCTGGTCTGTATTTGATGATTCTTCCTGGCCCCCTGTTTACTGAGTCTAGCTTCTTTCTGTTCCCAGCCAGGACCCAGACAGGGGAGTTGATGGGGAGTGGTTCCTCTGTAGAGGTTATCTTTTGTGCTTTGAGCCTTTTTGCTTCTTCTATTTTAGCTTTGAGGCGTATGTGTTGTAGAGTTGGTGCTTTTTATACTGTGGGAGGTTTTCATGGGTGGATTTTCATGTATAGTTGGTTGTTGCAGGTAACTATCTCTGGTTTGTATCTGTATGTTAGTTCAAATGATGAGTAGCCTGTCCCTTGATTGGTGCGGACCCGGGATACTAATAATGAATGTTTCACATATAGTGATCATGTGTCTTTGGATTTGCCATCCATTATTTTCTCAATGGTTCTGATAAGGCTGCCGCTTGGGTGTTCAACTCTGCTGTTGACCTGTGGCCTATAGGGCAAGGTTGTATAATGTTTAATGTTTTTGGTTTTTAAATTGTTGTTTACTACGTGACCTGATAGCTATGTGGCTCCATATGTTATAATGTAGTCTGGAGTACTGTAGTCAGCTCTGATTGGTTTGTTAATAAATCAATTTACTATTTCTGCCTTGTGATTCTTTGTTGCCCAAAAGGTAGGCCAGCATGTAGCAAAGTCAATGGCTACAATTAGGAACTGTTGCTTTGTTTTATTTTCTGGAAATAGTCCCACTACAACCAGCCCCCAACCCTTGAATGGTTCAGGGCCAGGTACTGGGTTAACTTTTGGCTGAGAAGCCTTGGTGCTGGCGTATTTCTCACACACTGTGCACTTTTTCAGAAACATTAATTATATCTTGTTTAAGATTGGGCCACCATACTATCTCTTTTAAAGCGAGGTATAGGTTGTTAGCCTTTGTATGTCCTAATAGACAGTGAGCTCTTAGGATAGTGTCAACTCTTTGTGCAAGTGGGATGTAGGGAATATGTTTGTCTTTAATGATTTGGTATACAGTGCCATTTGATACATGGAAATATTTTTCATTCCTTAATAACGTATCATGGGTTAGTTGGTGTGTTGAGGGGTCTTTCCTTTGGTTTTATACTCAGTATTGTATAGGTTTGGCCAGTAAGGGTCCAGGTGGTCAGAATGATCCTCTCATGGCTGACATAGCCTAGAGAGAGCATCAGCCATGACCAGCTCTGTACCCTTTTTGTATTGGATGTCCAAATTGAGCTGCTCTAGCAGGGACATCCATTTGGCTTGTTGCCGTACAAGTGCATTCTGAGTTTTGAAATAGATTAAGGATTTATGATCAGTTAGTACTCCGACGTTTAAATGTCCTTCTAGGTAACATCTCCAGTTCTTGCATGCATGATATATTGCTAGCCATTCCTTATTGTTTATTGGGTATCTCTGCTCAGTATTAGTTAGTTTTCTGCTTTTGTAACATACTGGCAGGAAATCTTGCTGCCCTGGCTTGCAGATGCGCAGGACTGCGCCAATGGTGGTGTCACTGGCATCTGACTCAAGCTTGTAGCACCTGTTATTGTTAGGGTATTGTAAGATTGGTGCTTCAATCAGGGCTTGTTTTAATGAATGGAAATTCTTGTCATATTCTGGAGTCCAGATGAATTTCTTTTTGACATTACCCTTGGTTAATTCATTGATTTGTGTGATTAGTTTTCTGCAGTTTTTGATGTAATTCCTTAGGTAAGCTACCATTCCAAAAAAGCATCTAACTTGTTTGGCAGAGGTGGGGCATTGCATGTTATTTATGGCTTTTATTTTTTCTGGATCTGCTTTGATGCCACCGTCAGAGACAATGTGGCCCAAGAACAGTAGTTCCTTTTCCATAAATTGGCACTTACTTGGTTTTGCATAAAGTTTGTGCTTTGCAAGTCAATTGAGTGTCTTGCGGACATGCGTGAGGTGTTTCTCTTTGGTTTTTGAGAATATGATGATATCATCAAGGTAGCATAATGTATTTGAGAGACCGTTTAGTGCTTGGTTCATCATGATGACAAACGTCACAGGAGCGTTGGTCATCCCAAAATCCATTACCCTACACTCAAAGGATCCAAATTGTGTACAAAACGCGGTTTTTGGTATGTCCTTTTCCTTTACTTCAACTTGGTTGTAGCCTGAGGTGAGGTCAATTTTGGAGAAAAATTTGGCTCCTGAGAGTCTTGCAAACAGATCCTCTATAGTGAAAGGGGTATTTATTATTTACTGTGCTTGCATTTAGTGCTCTGTAGTCAGTTACTAGACGCAGAGTGCCTTCCCTTTTCTTTACAAAGAACACTGCTGCCCTCATGGGGATTCAGACGGGCAAATGAATCACTTTGCTAGATTGTCCTCAATATGGTTTTTGAGGGTTTGGGTCACCATGGGGGAGAGTCTGTAGAGGGGTGCAGGTTTGGGCATGGCTTTGCATAGGTCAATGCCATGCTTGAACTCCCGTTTGGGGGATAGCTTGGTGAGTTCTTCTTTGAATACATGAGCTTATTCATTTAGGAGTGCCACAAGTTCTGGACACTGGATTTTGGCTGTTTGTATGTTATTGAATTCAGTGTACCTCATTATGTGAAGGGTACTATCTTTGGTTAGATGTTCTGAGTCATCTTGGTTTATGACCTGGACAAATACTGTGTCTCTTAGGATGAGGTCATTGGATTCTTTGAGAATGTTAAAATTGACTCCATTGTGTTTTATTGTCATGGTTTTTGTTTTCCAACATACGCTGGGGTTCACTCGGGTGAACCAGTCCATGCCTGCTACAATGTTGTAGTTTATGTTGTTCATGACAAGTCCTTTGATGGACGTTTGTATGACTTGCAGGTCAATTCTGAAGGGAGTTGTTTTGCCTTCAAGTAGAACCTTTGATTTGTCTGCTGTTTTGGCGTACTTGAAGTTGGATTTGACAACTGGTATCTTGTACTTGGTTACAACAGGTTTGCTAACCATAGTGTGTTGTGCACCAGAGTTGACTAAGATTTTATGTGTATGTGATTTGTAAGTGCATGGATAGACAAGAAGTTGTGAGTGATCTTTGATTTTTACATTCATAAAAATGGAGGATTGCTGGGCATGAGGGATGCGAGCAGCAAATTTTGTGCCTTGGTACAGTTTCTTGTTGTGTTGGGGGGAGACAGAGGCACTTAAGCCTGTTCCCCCTCCTCTTTTCCCTGTTCCTTTGTTTTGAGACCTTCAAGGTCAGAGAATATGGGATCAGATTCATAGCGGGTTGCTGTTTCAGCATTGTTTACTTTGGCGGTGTCCTCCTTCTTGGGACGGGAGCAGTTTGTGCTTTGGCTGCAATTGCTGTTGTTGCAATTGGATCTTCTGTTGCTATTATTGGTGTTTTTTGGCTTTTTTGCCATTGGAGTTTTCTCTACCATTGCCATTTGAGGAGCAATTGCTGTTGTGTGCAGCATATCCCATGTTTGCGTGTTTTTCTGTGTGCTTGGCTTCTGCAATAAGTGCAGGGGCATGGAGGTATTAGCCTCTGGGCAGATGAGGGCAGCAACAGAGGGTTTCATTCTGTTGATAAACGAGGCTCTGGTATGTACGTTGTCAGCTTGTGCTGGGTTTTGGATTTTGCAGCCTATTTCCTCAAATTTATTGGCGTAAGCTGCAATAGTGGTCTTCTGAGAAAGATCACTGAGCTGTATTGCAATGTCTTGGAGGGATTTGGTGATATGGAAATTGTGTGTGATGTCCGCTTTGAACTCTTCCCAGTTGTCAAGCTGGCTGTCAGTTTGTGAGCCAACCCAGGTGGCAAACCAGTTAGCTGCGGCCTTGTACAGGCACTTGCTGGCTTTCTGGACCCATTTCTCATGGAGGATGCAGCTGGCACAGAGTTTAGCGGCTGTGTGGTCTAGCCAGTTGATGACGTTTTCTTTGTTTTTACCAAAGAACTTGTCAATACCAATATATTTGGTGTTGGTAACTTCACCTGTGATAGCTGGTTGTGTGTTTTTTTGTGGTTGAAGAGAGCTACTGTATTGAATTATCTTGGCGCATGCTTTGGGCATGACCAGACCTTCAAATATAGTGCATCCAATAGGTAGATCTTTGTTGATGTCGTGGGCGTGGAAGTATGTCTTCCAGGTCTCCTGGGATGTGGCCTGGTTGAGTACGTGAGCAAAGGTGGGCGGGTTTTGGTCAGTCATTTTCTCTCTCATGGGTGTGATCAAAAACCCGTAGCTGCTACCAGTGATAAGGAGCGCCTTTTGGGGAAGCTTCAAATATGGAATTAAGAAAGAAGAGAAGTATATTTTATTGGATAATACTTTAGACTTATATAGACTTGACTGTGGCGGGGATTTAGTTGGATTGAACCTAAGGGTTGGTCATGTGTGAGATGGGTTCGAGCCACTGGATACTTGGACAGTCATGTGATATTGCTTGGTTACCATTCTCGGTATGTCAAATGGTATATTGGAAGGGCACCAAATCAGATGATGGCTAGATGTTAAGTAGGTTGGCAGTAGCCAGAATGCTTGTACATCCAGACCCTCAACAAAAGTATCATTATCTTCTTAATTTCCCCCTTTATCTTGTTTATTATACTTCCTAGAAGTATATACTTGACACATCCATGTTCTACATGGATGGAATGTGGCTTACCAGGTAACTATATAATACTAATCTTTTATGATTAGTGGAGATATCGGTCTCTTCTTAACTTCCCCTTTGTTTCGTGTTATATACTTCCCAGAAGTGTTCTTTGATATATATAAGGGATTCCGAGGATAGGTTTTGTTTGAACCTAATGGTGGAAAGTTTGTCAATGTCGTCTTTTAATAGCATGGCAGAAGCATAGGCGATGGGACATATGTTTCAAGGTTTATATGATCGAGCCAGATTGCGTTTGTGTTCCGTGCATGAAGTTTTTTTTGGCAATGGTCGGCAACCAGATCTGAGATTGGCTTTGCCTGATGGCTTGTTAGAGCATTGATGTAATTTAACGTGGTTCTTTACGATAAGTGCATGTGGTGATGAGATACATTACCGCCGATGTAGCTTTTTGTTGGATGACATTGAATATTTTTAGATTGGATAGGTAATGGTTAGTTTTATCAAGTGAAAGAGTGCTTCGGTAGGTGGATGCTAAATTGGGATTAGTTGCAGCTGCTAAGTAATTGAGTATAATGGGTTTGAAAAGCTTAATTCTTTATCGGCAGGGGACAGTGAAATGTGATAATCAAACTTATCGCGGGTTGAAGTTGAGAGGGAATTGATAAGATTTATATAAGCGGATTGTTATCTTCGGCATTATTTATCAGGGATGCTCAATACAATGTGGACACAGGGTGGTGATTGGCAAGCGGGTTTTGGTGGAGAATTAAGGCTCAGGGTTAAAGATGATATAAATTTGTATTTGGACGGAGCAATTGTGGAGATGAGGGCGTAACTAATCATTTCAGCTTCTTGACTTTAATTAAGGCGGGGAGCCACGAGATTGACTTTAACCAGTCTGCATAAGACTAGGTTGAAAACATTTGATTGTGGAATCGGATGATGTTATCAACCAATTGGCGCTAGTGAAGTTGATTCCAAATTGAAAGTCACTAACTCAAAAGAGACCGTTGTACATTTCCTGCTTGGCCTGGAGGCCAGGTTTAAGTGTGGGTTCCGTGACTGGCAGAGAACATTCCACAACTGGTTTTTTTGTCTGGAAGCGAGGATAAATCCGGCTGCAAACGTTAAATCAAGCCTGTGAGTCTAAACTTCTCGATTCACTTGCTGCGGCAATATCAAAAAAGTATTTTTAGTTTCAATTACAAGGTCCAACTCCGCCAAAAATCATTCGGCATGATTATTTCTGTTTAGTCGCTAATGTTTGCAGCCTGCGTCATGTCGGAATTGTCGCTTGGGAAGCCCCAGGTGTTTAGCACCCGATAGAATCAAACGTTGTTTAGCAGTTATTATTTTAACGGAAGCAAGTTAAGCACACCCACTACTGCCGTTAAATGGATTTACTGGGGTAAATCACCCTACAGCAGCTTCTAATCCGAGCATGCGCCACTCGAGCCAATCATATTCTATCCGCCATCAAGGACTTTCCCCGACTAGCCCGCGCCTAAATTAACTATTTCATTTCGGCCAAATTAAAGACCAATCATGCCATAATACCACCAGCACTGTGAATGCCCCACCAGAATCAATATACACTGCCTCTCAACCACACCTAGCATCGCTAATCAATAAAGACTGCCTCTCAAGTACACCTAGCATCGCTAAAAACTTGGCTGCTCACAATGGATATTTGGTGTGCCAATGGCAGCTCTTACTACGATGGTGGTGAAATAGCTCCAAAGGTAGTCAGCGGCTCCTCGCGGCTGTACCTGCTCCTAGTATCCACCACTACCTTCCTTGGCCCGCTCTTTAGTCTAGCTAGCATCAGTAGTGGGTGGTTCATGGACAAGCAAGTCATCCCAAAAACCTTCAACCCATACGATTTAGCTGCTATAGCTGCCATTCCTAGTCCTGAAGGTAGGAAAATAAATTCCAATCTTTTAATTTTTATCCAGGCCCAGATAAGCTCCCATATGGCTACAATGAAGTGTATTTGGGTCCACACTTTATTACTCTGGCTTCCGGTATTTAAAAAAGTAGAACATTGCTGACCGTTTGAGATGTCTATGCTCTTGTTGCAATCGCCTACGTCCTTTCCCTACTAGCTAATGCCACCTTTCCAATGAAAATGTTGGGTCCTTGGAGGATCCGAACTTCCTGCTTCCCAATGTTCATCTATCTCTTTCAAGGTATGACAAGTTCAACTACTCAGCTAAAAATATCCCAGGAATTTTCATACTCACCGCCCTGGTCATCTTCCACATGTTTAAACTGCCAGATATTCCTTCCTCTCGAATAGTGTTCAGCACGAGCTATTACTCGGCTGTCATCAGCTGTACCTTGAGCTTTGTTTCGGCACTGTTCCTTGGAATTGATTTCATCGTTCTATCCAGGCTGTTTCAAAACCGAAAAGGTAGCAAGTTAACTAACAGGACGGCTGATATCTTTAGGCGTTGGTTGTTCACCAACCATGATGGTCCTGGCCAGCTGCCTAGTCATACCCTCTCTCTGGTGTCATTTTGGAGCCTTTGTTTATCATCTGATTGAGAAGTGGCCTCCCATCCTTGGCTTTTATTTTAGTCTAGGTATTTTCAATTGGTTGCCTTGGCGCTAAAACAATCCCAACAGCAACCATAACAACCATTGGCTTTGGCGATTTTCGTGCCGAGTCTCACCAAGGGCGAACTTTCCTTTTTTTCCACACCCTGATTGGAATTATCCTGATGGTTGGATTGGCCACCTCAGTCAAGAGCGCCTTCAAAAACGTGTTTCGGTCAGGAAGAGCTGAGCGTATTAGGAGAAAAAGCCTCAGTGTTCAGGCCAACCATAATATTGATCAGGCAAAGAATGGGTTTGGCTCGCGTCAGTTTGCCTTGGATCTGGGAACTCTAAGGACCCACTTTCTGATTGCTGGATTGAATTTTCTTCTACTGTGGTAATCATTCGACCTTGTCCAAGACTAATGTTGATCAGGGCCATCGGAGCGGCTATCTTCATGTACCTTGAAAGATGGTCTTACTTTGACGCTCTTTACTTTAGCTTTGTCACCTTTTCTACAATAGGTAAATAGTTTTTATGTCGATTGATTTAACATTTAGGTTATGGCGATATCGTGCTTAAATCGTATCCGGGGCTGCTGGCCTTTGCTTGTTACTCGGTCTATGGCATGGTTGCCATGTCCTATTTTATTTCCGTGGTGGCCGAAGGTTGGGTTCAAAAGTTTGCCTTTCGTAGCAACAAGATCGACATTAAATGGTGGGATAAGCTCAATCGAACCCCTCCGACATGGACTGGTCTGGGACTGTCCTCGGCCACCGCGAATCTGGAAAACGGCTCTGAAGGCCAAGCGGGGACAAAGCCTTCGCGTTATGCGCTCTTCCTTAAGCGCAAGGCGCAATCTCGGGCGGAAGGTAACCGAGTGCGTAAACGTTTTTTAATTCTTGGCTCAGGTTCCTTGGAAAGGTTTGAACTGTGATAGCTCCTTTCCGCTTCCCCCGTGTTTAGAGCTGGTTCGTGGATTTCATTTCTCCTAAGCTTCATACTCCATTCATCCTCATTTTATTCATTCATCCCTCAAAAGTATTTCTAAATTAAATGTTCATAATTAATATTTGCATATAAACCATTTTCCACCCAATTCGCTTGTTGAGCGTACTCTATTGCAGCTCAATAACCTACCACTATCTTTTCAGCAGTACCAGATGAAACCATCCATACATTTTACTTGTCCACCTCAATAAGTCTAACTGCCCATTTCAAACCTATACTTTTGACCACCAATTGGCCAACTTAAAATCCACAGTATCCAGAGAAGTTTAGATTGATAACTCTACTCTGTGGGTGGTAAACCACAACACAGCAATTGCATGTGCCAAGGTGTGAGTCCTTGGAATACATCCAGCCGAGTGACACATACAGTAGTTTTCAAACCTGTTGAGATAAACGTATAATCTCAGTCTAAAAACGTATAAAATTTGGTCTAAAAATGAAATAAGAAATTAAAATTTATATTAAATTACTTTAGATTTGGATCCACTTTGATTTCTTTTTATGACTGTGTTGCATTTGTTTTTAGATTGAGATTATATGTTTATCTCAACAGGTTTGAAAACTACTGTACTCAATGTCGTGAACCATGATATCCATGCTCTTTTGATTTCCCCTTTAGTGGAGTCACATTTCAGATGTGAAGTTCTTCAGTTCCCTTTTGCAACTCAAAATAGGGTTCACTCCAAATTGGGTGAAGGGCTCATTTACATTCCAACCGATGACATGAGTGATCCTTGACCCACTTATGAGAGCAGCCAGTGAGCTACCTGTCCGTCTACTGTTTTGTGGTAAACAACTGCCATATAAGAATCAATTAGATTCGCCTAATAAAATTTAATCTCTATCCACATTTTCTCGCTGTGATTATCTTTGTACTTCAGCACCATCTCCCCAGTTCTGGCTAGAGGAGATTTCTGATAGCTATCATTCCCAGGGCCTTAAGCAAATCCCTTATCCATCCCTGAAGGCCAGCCTCCGGCTTAGTACAGGCCCAATTGTCATGTGTGACACTTGCCTACTGACCAAAAAAGGGATGGTGTCCCACCTGTGTGACTTGAAGCTCAATCTTAATAACAAATCACTGCTGATCAACAAAGAAGCAGCGTCTCGCTCCCAGGTTTGACCCCTGAATTCCTAGAAACCGCCCGCCTGCGGGCCATTGAACCTGAACCAGGAGCCGGCCCAACTTCAGAGAAATCATTGACCCTGGCTAATGAAACACTGACCACTTGCAAATTGTGCCTGGACAGGAAACCATCCCATCTAGTGATTAGAGCCCAAAATTGGGTAGTTTTTTGTGGTCTGCCAGCACTCAGCCAATGAGGGTGTCACAAAATCTGACCCAAGGCTAACACCTGTGTCTGTGGCCCAGCGGGCTGCGGGATGATGACAAATTCTCTAAGACTAGGTTGGAAGCCAGAACTCTTTATCCAAGCTCAGCCAATAACACACCTTCACTGCCAGTTGAGGCCACCAAGATTTCTCAAGCCCAGGTAGGTTCCAGCATCTGGCTCAAGGGAAGCAGCAAAAGGGTTTTCATGGCAGATGAGCATACTTATACCCTGGAGTTTCCAGAAAGTTGCTCATAGCCATCCTTGCAATAAAAGCATTATGAACCTTTGGTTCTTCCAAGTTATCCTGTACTCACTCTTAGCACTTTTACGTTCACATAGCAATTACTCTGACCCTGCCTCGCCGGCCTACCATTTACCAGAAGCAGCTGTCAAGCCGACCAAATCACTCTGACTCCCAGTAATTCCCTACAGCCCAGCTTATTCCTCTGAGTATTCTCCCAAGACAACTTACTCTTTACACATGACACCACCAGTGACCCCCAGATCCAGTTGCCTGTAGAAACACAAGACCGCTGCTAATACAATCTCTACCCAGTTGTTTAGCATCATTTATATTGCACTTGCTGGCCTTGCTGATTTCATGATAACCGCTAACAGTCTCTTGGCCCTACTAGGCAAATAATTCTCCTACATTGTGAAGTTAGCACCCATCCTGTGGTGAGAACTTCTCTCATGACTGTGGGGCGTCCTTCTGCTGACCAGCCTGAACCCACTACAGGCTGGCTCCCTGACACTAATCCTACCGTTAGGATTTCTTGTAGTGTTCCTTGGCTGTACCCAAGAACATGACACTCAATAACTCCCTAGGGGTAAAAAAAGCTCAAAGAACTCTACTCTGTGGGTGGAAAAAAAAATTCACACAGCAGTTGTGTCAGGAAACGCCCTGACACATCTTGTGTTACAAAAATGCCTTGGGAAGGCTTTACTGTTCTCCACAATCCTAATGCTAGTTTGATGACTCTTCTAGCTGCTCTAGACAATGAGTTATGGCTTCTTAAAGTTTGGCCGCCAGCCAAACTTCCTAACCAGTGCAAAATGACAAAAATATGTGGCCAAGGCACCAGAATTGATGCAAATCTTAATTTGAGCATAACCCAGAAACCGCTGGATGGATTTGGACGTCCAAACACGCATTTTGAAGCCAAAAACCAGGAGAGTTGATCTATGCTATTTTTAGACAAAATATGGATGCAAAGCCCGATGTGTGGGATTTTTCAAAGAAACATGAGTCATGCTGTTCAGAAGATGCCCCAAAACCCCATCCTGATGCCACCAGCAGAGTCCCTAAGACTGTCTAGAAGATTTAGAAAGATTCTAAAGAATCAAATGGAATAATATATAAAGGTATTGCTCACAATGATCCTCTTATGATCATTCTAAGTTTAGCCCAATAAAATAAAGTTGAATTTAGTTGATTTTGAAAAGTTTATATTAAATCTGTGTAAGTTGTTTCCTATGGAAACCTGTCAAGACCTACTAGGCTCTGAAAAATTGTGCATGTCAAGGTGCAAGTCCTTGGGATACACCCAGTTGAGTGACACATACTTAATAACTTCTTTTGGAAGAGGGGGTAAAACAAAACCCCAAAGAGCTCTATACGCTAACATCACTATTCAGATTAACCCTTACTAAAAACCAAGACCAGCCAATGTAACAGATGCTAGCATTCAGTTATTAACCGCTAGATCTTTACAAGATCCAGCCAACAATTTAAATACCTAGACCCTCACTTCCAGGCCCAACCAGGCACTTTGCAGCCACCCAGACTCAACCAACACTCATTTCCGTCCCCACCTAATCACGCCCATGGTTGCTCTGATCCTGAAATGCTCATCAACCACACCTTGCCAAACACTTCTACAAGATTAAACATCCTGCTACCATACCTAGCAGAGAATTTCAAGGCCCAAGCCAACTGTTTACCCAACCCCCTTCAATTCAGCTAGCAGGCTTCTGGAAAATACTCTTTTCAAAGCACCAGTACCAAAGATACTTCTAGATTGCTTACCAGGGGTTAGTGTCATGGATAAGACATCTTAGCTGGCATTGTTTGGCCTAAGAAAACCAAGAATAAGGGAGCCATTAATAAGAAGAAGCCTGTGAAACCTTACACTGACCTAAATTAAGCAACTGATAGGAGGTGGGTGAAGCCAATCAGGTACTCCTTAAAACAGGATCCAAAAATTGGCTGATTAAAGTCTGAACTCCCAGAAACCAGGTAATTTTGTGGGGTTCTGCCCAAAAGTGGATTCAGGACGCCATAAAATTTCTGATTGCTTCTGAAGGCTTGGTTGTTGGGATTCAAGCTGCGGATGCTGGCATTCCCACCTGATCTATATGGGCTGGCTTGTAGCACACAACTACCTTAGTAGTTGAATAAACCCATATTATACCTCAGATGGTACTTTATATATTCCTGGCAAGTAAAAACCTATGCAACTCAAACTCCTGCTCCCATACACATGGTTGCGTTGCAGGGGGTTGATTTTGTGCTGTCTGCAGCAATCACACTGTTGTTTGTGATGCCCCTAATTGAGGTTGAAAAGTTTGTGGAACCCATTGCTAAGTGATTTGTTTGCAGAATCTGGTTTCCCTTTTCTGATGATTACCATTTTTGTATTTTTGTTCTTGTTTTCATAGACTGCATTTTGCCTGTAACTTTTCTTGGAGTCTTTCACTTACAAATTTTGAATTTAAGAGTTCTTTTGCTGCTTAATATGTTTAGCCTTTGGTTCTGCATTCCCAGACCTCTTAATATTTTCAGATTTCAAAGTAGCTTCACCTGTAAAGTTACTTCCCCCTGTGGCCTTGCACCAGACAATTTCCCCCAAAATAATAAAAAATCACTGCTAATTTCTGCCAAAAAATTGAATTATCTAGAGGATCTGGCACATACCATCAATAAAATATTTGTTATGTCTTACCTGTTCCAGGCTCCACCATCCTTGCTCACTTCCTCCGGCCCATCAGTGGAGAAATCACTGATCAATTTGGATTGTTATCTAGAATGATGTCATCTGCTTCAGAAATTATCAGGTCTTCCCAATCAAAAGGCAACACATTGGTTTCAGAAAATTGTCAGGAATGATAATTTAGATGCTCCTGAATCCCAAAGTACAGAACCAGAGTCAAACCCTGGACAAAACTCTTTGCAGACCACCAGACCCAAAGGCCAGGAACCCAATAGCCCACTTCCAATTGGTAAAGTTGTGATCAACCCACCAGGACCCAAACCTTTAACCACCACACAAGATTCTGCAAGAAACCTGCCAGTGCAAGGTGCCAAGAATTCCCCCAAGGTGCTAATACCTGGCACCAGCGGTGTCAGGGACCCACTTGAGGGGTAACAAGTTCCCAATATAGTAAGCCAAAGCCCCAATGTTAAGTCCTGCTATGATCAAATCAATGGGTACTGTGACCATGGAAAGGTGGCCAAAGTGGCCCAGATAGACAAATATGCCCATCATAGAGCTGAACCAACCCAGAAGATAGTATCCTACCATGTACATTAACAGGTAGAATGATGTGTTGGGTCTAACCAGCAAGGGATCAACTGGAGGAGGAGGATTGGTAGTGCAATAATAACAGAACTTTCTTCCCCAGTGGCCTGAGGGGTACTTGAACCATCCATTGGCCAAGGACTCCTTCTGGTGGGAATTATTGGGGGAGGATTTGTGCCAGTTGGTGGTGGGAGTGAGATTTTCAAGGCGCAATACCACTGTAAGCAGAAGAACTAGAAACCAGAACAGGAATAAAATCCTTTCATGGTTTCAAAAAAAGGATCAAAAGATAAGTGTAGGCAGGTATAGAGTAGAATAAGTCTTTATTGTTAGAACAAGTGATAATAATAAAGATTGCTCACTTAAATACCCCAGAATAGAGGGTGGAACATTTAAGAGGTGCAATGAATAGAAGAGGATTTGACGAGGTCTTACTAAAATAATGACTGAAGAAATTATGTTTGCCATTTGGGTTTCTATCAGCAGCTTAATACTATTGATTATCAATTTTAGAAACCAGAGGTAAAAAGAGGCAGAAACAAGAGCCTCCATATTAAAGAGGTGGCTGTAGTGAAGATGAAAGTTAAACAAGGCTGGAGCCTGCACCAAAGATAGATTGAGCAGGTCTCAGAGCTTCAAAGCCAGTTTACGCAGCCAATCAGATGCAAGGCGGTAAGTGAAATTGTATAATAGATTTTTAAACTTTTCAAAGTTGTTTTCAAATTCAAAAGCAAAAACCAAATCAATTGGTTTAACATAAATAGGTAATGTATGTAAACTGCTTGACTTTTGACTAATGTTAACACTGTTCTTAGGGTTCCAGGTTTGATCCCTGTCTGGGTCAGACCCAGAGTTAACCTAGGTGTCTAAAATTTGATTTCTGGTGTCATTTTGTTTGGTGTTTGTTTCCAAGTTACCCATACAAGTGATGTAGTCAGGGAAGAATTCCCTGACAAGCGGTTTGCTTGGTGAAATGCACAAGTTCCCCAATGAGAGTTATTCAAAACTCACTCAAAGCCCAGGAAGTGGCGCTGAACCTGAAGAGGCACCCAATAACCAAGTCATCAAACAGAAGGATTTGAAGCCTTCTCTTTCCATAGAAACAGTGGCAACCCGCCAGTGCTGAGCGCCACACTGCCATCTAAGACCCCCAATTCCAAACCGCCTGAGCTCAGGAAACCCAACCAGGAAATGAAGCCTGGCAGTGTGGTTTAAATACCTGCTAGGCCAGGATCAATCCCCATTGACATTTTTAAATAAAGGTTATGAGATATTGGTTTCCTCAATTATTGCTGTATTTTATTCTTGTCATCTGCCAGTTAACTTGAAGATCATCTGACCCTCCTGCCAGGCATGTACCACCCTCCAGGTGTCCCCTTTGGTCATGTCTATTTCACAGAGTACCACTTAAAGCCTGAGTACAAGGATGTAAAGACCTAACAATTGGGGAAGTATTTTAGCCAAGTAGGGTACCAAGTTTGTAACTTGGAACCCAGTGAGCCTGATCACAATGGGATAGACTGTCATCATTCATTAGAAGACCTTAGTGTGTACGTTATAAGATCCAAAATTACTGGAAAAATATGTGAGTATGTAGTATATAAAGGTGTATATAGATACAGACTGTGTGGAGTGGGACAAAACCAGCATGGGCCAGGAGTACTGCTCAGAGGAGTTGAGCTGCGCTGGCTCCTTGTAAAAGTACTTGCCGGATGAATTGTTGAATGGATCATGCGGTTGTTGATATTGGTGGCCCTGAATCCCTAGGCAGGCTGTAAGGACAGCTGAGAAGATCAGGTGGTTCATCTTATAATCCTGGGGAAGGGCAGACAAAGATTAATGTCTTAACTTTTCTAGAGGATAAAAGTTGTGATTGATTTATGTGATAAAAATTGAGGGGTAATTTGCTCAACAATAGCACAAACTACCACCAAGTGATTAAGCTTTGTTATATACTATCATTATTGTGGGGCATGAATAGTGAAAAACAATGGACATGGAACTCCAAAAATTTGGTGTTGTCTGGAATTCCCTTTTGGGCAGGGGATTGGAAAGGTTGTGCAGATAATGAATTGTTACTCTCTGGCTTGCATTGGCTTGGCACCTTATTGGATGTTTTCATGCATCCAAATTCAACTTCTGCAGTTAATGCACTAATTGTTGTGCTGGGCAACTTTTCAACCCCCTATAAATTTGGTAGGGCCCAAATTTGGGCAGCAGTTCCCTCATTTTTGGGCTTAGGGAAATTTCCTTTTTGGGATTCCCAATTTGACAATTTCCCCATCTGGCGGGGGTAAACAGTCCTGCCGTGAGGGGTGCACTGTCCCCTGACAGCTGGCTGTCTGGCAGGCTGGGTGTGCGCCTGGAGGTTGGCTGTACGGTTTGCAGGCAGCTGGGGTATAAACCCCCGGTTTAAAAAACTTTTGAATTTTTAAAACCTTTTTTGTCTGCTGGTTGTTTTGTGGCAGTTTCCCCAATAAGGGGGAACTGCTGCAATGTTTTGTTTTGACTTTTAAGATTAATTGTGCACAAAATCTTGTCTTGCAAAAGGTTTTTGTCAGGAATATACTGCCAAAAACATACTAGCCCGGGATCCCTTGGCTAGAACTACAGAGTTAACCATATACAACCAGAAAGGCCCTTGGTATGTTACCAAGCCCCGCCTGTTCAGAGATAAATACAACTTTTTTTCCTGCCTACCAACTAGACATGGAACCACCTGTTGCCCCCAAACCAATGCCTGCCTCCACTGCTGAGCTTCCCCTGGATCACACCAATAAGCTATAGGGATTGTATATATTACTCTCACAGGAGTGATATATAAAATTGTTCCCACCACCAGTTTGTGGTCATGGGTGGGCAAGTCAATGTCCTACCTCATTAAGTTAGCACCAATTCTTTGGTGGGTCCTGCCCATCCAATCCGCAACCTTCCAGTCCCCAAACACTAGTGAGTTGGCAGATCAGGGTTGGTTCCCTGACAAAAATGCTGGTGTAAAAAGCCCAAAACCTCAACAGGAATTCCTTATAGGCACCAGAAAATCAGATCCATCTCAGGAAGTTAATTTGAAACTCTTCAGTCTCCCTTGCATTGGCCAGCAAAAATTATCCACTAGCCAATCAAGAGGATCCGCTACTTCTGATGGCATTGGTACCTCAAATTGAACTCCCTAAAACCCAAGCAGGCCAATTATGGGTCCCTGCTTATCTATTCTTTCAAATAAATGGTTGATTTTAGCAAAGCAACTTTAGAATAGAGACTACAGTCCTTGGAGTCCTTCTGGTGAATTTTATTAGTTCAAATTATCAACTTTATTATCTTTTATTATTTTCTTTGGTGGCCTCTGGGTCCCCTGGTTTGCCTAACTTTAAAGTTAGCGTCAAGGCATATACACTTACCTATTTTGCTTTGAAATTCAGTTTTGAACTTAATTTTAAGCTAGATTCAGTTATAAATACTTACTTTAAACTTGAAATTGAAGTGTTTTTGCTTTGAAATGCCCTGACAAGTGTATATTACACTCTTAAAGGCTTCCCAGTTCCAATCAAAGGTCTTCTGATCAAGTTTAAGAAAGTTTTTTCTCCTAAATTTTCTTGTGATGGCCCTGGTCCCTCTATCTTATACCAGTTTACCTTATCCCACTAACACTAAAAATATCAGAATTTACTTGGAAATCCAGTCATGCTGCTCTCAGCTTTCATACTTGCAATTTTTACTCTGGCTCCTACTCTGCTCCTAATCTGATCCACCTCCCCAGAACTCTGGGACCCAATTTCTTCTTCAACATACCTGGCTGGAGGGCAAAAGTGGCAAAATTTACTGTAGAAATGCAAAAGTGAGAATTCAAAAGTGAGAATCTAAAAGTGGCCAAGCCAATAATTTTAAAACTTCAAAATTAAATTAAAATAACTCATCTGGAATTAAAAATTATTATAGCCAGATAAAATACTTTGTATTCATTCTCTCAACTAAAAAAATCAAGGAAAAGTAGTTATTTTATTATAAAAAGCCATTTTGAAAATTTAATAAGTGTTGACTTGGCCACTTTTAGATTCTCACTTTTGAATTCTCACTTTTGCATTCCTACGGTCAATTTTGCCACTGTTGCCGGCTGGAGAGAAGCCCTCCCAACTGTTGTATACCCTAGATGACCTCCCTGGCAAGACCAAAACTTTTATATCTACAGGAAAAAATATGGTCTGTGCTCTGAACAGAAAAATTATGGAATATGCTCTGCTCTCAAGCTTCCAGTAGGAAAGCAGGCTGAGGTGGTTCAGCAGCCCTGTTTTGTGGAGATAGAGGACCTTCTTTCCCATCTTAAAATGCCTGTGAGTCCTGAGTTTGGCTCAAGCGCACTTCAGGGCTATCTCAGATATTCTCCTTATGGGGCTGAACGTCTACCTTCTTCAACTATCCCCTGTTGTGTCCTTGTGAACGCCTGTTTGAGTGATATTTCTGTCTTGCACTAGATGGCATTCTGGTGGTTCATCTCTCCAGTATGGGAGCCAAACTTAGTTAGGTTTGTCCCCACTCTCACACCAATAGTATACATGGCCTTTCAGGCCTGCCTGCCTGCCCTCTTATTGCAAGGTCAGCCAACTCTGATACCAGACGTGGCAATATGCAAGTATAACCCTAAACCAGATCTGCTTATTCATCAGCTATTTATTTGTTTATCTAAACCCAAAAAACCTTTTTGAACCCTGCTGGTATATCTATAAAAATCTCTATCAGAAAAAGATAAAGACAGTAAGAGCTTCTATCCCAAGCCGTCAGAGCATGGAAATGGCCAACTTGTAGGGCTGAACCATATAGTTTAGGGAACTGGTAGGCTTCCCAAGTAAAGCTTAAAAGCACCCAATGCTACCTTGGCAAGGCAACCATCAGAACTATCTCATACATTGTGAACATCCTCTATGTTGACAATTCTCAAATTATTTTCTTATTTTTTATAGTAAAGGATGTTTCTTTCAGTCTTAAATGATTGATAATGATTATAAGAACCATGCTTAAATTTTACTTCAAGGTTTTAAATAAAAAAATAATATATAAAATAAAATAATTATTGAAGCTGTTGACATGGAGGATGTTTCATACTGTATGGGTAAGTTCTGGAAGTTACTGCTGATAGGGGGCTTTAAGGAGCCTATAAACGTCTGGCCCTAAAAATAATATTGACAGAATTGTTTATAATGTGACTGAGAAAACAGTAGATTATCTAATCTATCCTTGAATGTGGCTTTTAAGATCTGTTTGCATACATGCACATGAATAGCCATATTGTGGCTGTAATTTTTTGGCCCTGGAATGTTGAACTAGCCATTTGAGGCTTAAGATTCAAGAATCAGGTAATCTGATTCCTTTTGACCAAAACATAACTATGATGTCACAAACCTTTTGGTGTCTTTAAATGGATTAGTAAAAAGTATCCATATGGAATCATTAAGCAATACTAAGCCCATATGAGCTAGGATAAAGCTCAAGACTACTGCAGTAGTTCTGTAAACAATATTAGTTAACTCTTATTTTTTTGGTAAGCTTACTTCATGAAAATGAAGCTGTTGTTGTTATATATTTATTTTTGATTACTTGCAGATTGAAGCATTAATTTTGTGGTGTGTGCAGCATCTTTGCTGGTGTTGGCAATTCAACCAACCAGAATTGAGGTGATCCTAAGACTGGCTTTTAAAATCAAGTAATTACAAAGTTATGCTTCCCTTGACCAAACCATGGCTTTTTGCTCTTTTCTCCTGGTTTTCTTTGGGTGTAACTTTCTTATGCCTCTTCTTAGAGCTTATCATCTTAGAGTTTCAACATAAGGATCACTTTTGAGTATCAAAGCTCTTGGCATTTGATTCTTTAGGCCTCACTCACTCAGCACCTCTGAATTTCAAAAAGACATCATAGTAAAAGCTTTCAATATCAAGCATAATAATTTTTGGGTAATTGTGAGAACTTGTTGAATATTGTCATCTTATACTATTTTTTCCTTGGTCTTGAAAACAATACTTTCTATCTTTTTAACTTAGTCTGCTTGCCCCTGTTAGCTATTTAATTACCATATTAATTGGTAAAAAGATATGTTGCCATGCAAATCTAACTTATATTTATATTCAAAAAATCCCATATAATATTAAATCTATTTCAACCAGCTTCAAATATGGATATCACTATCTAAACTTTTACCCCCAAATAAAATAATTCAATCTGGGAAATCTTTCTGGTAACTTCAGTACTCATGTTTTTTCTATTTAACAAGTAGATATAATTACTGAACCTTTCTTTGCCTTGGTTTAGCCAAATAAATTTTTCTATGTCATCTAACTGTGGATAGTGTGGATTTCAGAGCTTTTTTTAATAATATTCCCAACAGATGCTTTTAGGCAAACAAGCTAAATTTCAGCCCAAATTTTAGGCTACCTAAATATAAAACCATACATCCTAGATAATATCATATCAGCCTTCCAAAGACACCAGATCTTCTACCTCAAGGCTTCATTAAACTCAATCAATGGTTCTAGGTTTTCTGCATTGGCAGAGATAGCCCTTTATATACTAGTGATAAAGCAATCCTAAATATATATATTCTCCAGCTAAGTACATTCCTGTATAGGCCATATTGACTTTATGCATCATGTTTGAAATTTCCAACAGCTTATAATCCAAGGCATATCACCAATTGAAAGTCTAACTTTATGATTGAAATTAAATTACAGAAGCATTTTTAGAAATTTCATCAGGGTGAAATTGCCAGGCATACTCATCCCACTGTCATAAGTATCTATTAGAAAGGTATGTATCCAAGACATCTACATATGCTCTCTCTCACAAATCAGACACCAGAAAGAGATAATTAAGTTGCCAATGATGGTATCCCATAATGGTATCTGTATTAAAAACTTAATTTTAAAATGATACTTAGTGGATTTTGTTGGGTTTTGTTATTTTAGAACACCAAATGATAGGTATAGTATGCCCTTGCTGAACCAGAAACTATCAAGTTCTGATAGTCACACCCTTGACTATGTTAGAAAATTAAAATTTTGCTATTGAAAAAGACTGGATTAAAGTAGGAGCTGCCCAAATACCCTTTGTAAATTTGGATTTCCTCTCTTTTTGTTGTCAAAACAGCAGGCTTGACCCGCCAGCAAGGTTCCAAGTAAGAGGGTTTGTGACCCACAATCCAATTACCCTGTCATGAATGCTTCTTTAAACATTTTTGACAACAATTTATCTTCATTTAAAGAGGCATAATTGTTTGTTCCTTCATTTGCTTCTGAATCTTCTAAAGGGAATGGGTTAGTATGTAATATCTGCTCTTTATTACCTTCTACTTTAATCCCAGAAATGGCTTCTGAGCCATTGTTTTCAGCAACAAATTTCAAACCCAGGTCATTTTTCAACTTGGTTGAGATAGATTTATCTAAAACAAACGTTAATTCAACTCTGAACCAATCATTACCTTTTGAACTGGTCTCTAGCCAATCAATGGTCAACAATGATGATTTGAAACGTTTGGGATCTACACCTGGTGACGTTGGCACTAATGACAAAGCAGGTGACCTTCTGTGTCTGGTTTTGGGTCTTTTAGTGGCTGTTCCTTCTGTTGTGCCTGTCAATGTCACCTCCTGGCCCTCCAGCTTCTGTGGGGTTGAGTTTCTACCAGCCATGCCAGAGAATGAAGGTTTGAAGTAAGGAAAATATGGTACCTTGCTAAGAAAGAGTTTAAAAACCATAAGGAAATAATTTATAATCTCCAGTTTTGAAGATTCCAACTGCCAAATCTCCATGTTATCTCCAACCTTCCCAAACTCCTTTTTTATATTATTTCTGCTACCATGCCATAAAAAGCTGGTAAGCTCCATTTCAGTATTTGTTCAATCAATAAAGTCTACATTTCACCCAAGTGATTGTTTGCTAATATTTTATTTGACTTAAATCTCTAAATTTCAAAAACCATGAAATTACCCAATACTTGTCTTATGGAGTTGCTTGGGTATAAATGGTTACTCTGGATAGTCTTCACTATGACAGTGTTCTCCAGCGCTTCCATAGGTTCACACGCTGATTTGGATACAACACCAGATTCTCAATTCCCTGATAGCTCCTGGCGCCATGTGATCCTGGACGTTTGGTATACTGCAACTCCTCTCTCAAACAATCCACCTGTCCAGGAAGAAACCAAGGTTTATGGTTCCACCACCCAGGTTACCAAGCCTCAAGTGTTCTGTCCATTGGCTTTGGCCTTTTTATTGTGTTATCTAGGAGCGTACTTCTTCTTGGGGCGTTTTAATCCCCTGCTAGGCAGGTACCAACTCCTTGGAGAGTTATTCCATCTAGGGATGGTCTCCTTGCCTGTGGGATCCCTGGTGACGGGCTTGAATCCCTCTGCAATCATTCACCACTTAGGGAGTTTACTCCCTAGTGGTGGGTGCCTGACATACCCAGTCACTTGAAGCCAAACTAGGAAGTTGACTCAAATTTCCAAATCCAGCAATATGAACAAATGATGATCCCTTACACTGGATACCTTGTTTTGGCGCTTGACTCATTACCAGGATCAAGCCACCCCCTTCATCATCCAACCATGTGATCAACACAATTATGTTCCTGTTACCCTTGATTCACAATGACTATATATTCACTATCTCTCAATAAAGATTATTATCTAGTTTCTAAATATTTTTCCCCTGTAACTCTGCTAAAACATCACAGCTGCAACCTTGTCAATTAATTATGTTAAGTTAATTACGTGTTATTTGCTGATCAACAAGGACATGGCATGACCTGCAGGGTAATTTTTTGAATTAATATATTGTTGAGTTGAATCCTAATGCATGCTCTCCAAACACTTAAAATATTTTACCCAGCCAATCAGAATCATTGGAAATCCTTCCTTCCTAACCCAGATCCCCTTAAAACTTTCATACCCCCCCACTCTATAAGCTTGTTTATAGATAGTTTATCATCCCTGGTGAAAATTAAATAAAGGAAGTCAACTCCCCATGTTTGAATACCTTGGTGTCAAGATTCTTTATTCTTGAAGAAAATTTTATGTCTATTATGGAGATAGTTAGACATCTTATGGGTGGTTGATATAAGCTGAATCTGTATATAAAAATATGTGCTTCCTATAGGCAATAGCAGGATTGGGTAGTGACTGGTGGAGCTTCATTGGAAGGTCACTGGAGGTAACTCTGGAAGAGATTCTCTTTGTCAGGAACCCACCCTGTTGGAAATAACTTCCTAACACACAGAATTAATGCAGAAGTATTCAAACCTGTAACCATGGAACTAGTTGGCAAAAAAACCACAAATAAATATACCAATTCCCCAAGGATCTGATATCTGCCTAATAACAGATTGAAGCAACCCAGGAAGGCATAGACACCTAGATACACAAGCAAGGAGGCAGAGGAAAAGGGCAGAAGGGACGAGTAGGAACAGGACTGGTGGACACAGTTAGAGTTTTCTGTTTAGTGAGAGGGGTTGAGGAGAACAAGGATGCAGTATACCATTTCACTGGTACAAGGTAACAGTCAGCATTTAAACTGTCTGTGTGTTGACACTTTTTCAACATGAAGACAGTTGACTTTAATTTGGCACTTAGGCCTAAGCCTACTAGAAAATTGGTAAATAAACTAATTTTTTATATTGCATCCCAAAGTTGGAATTGATAATCAATGAGAAAACAAAGCCAATTCAGTGAAATGTATCAGGCCAAAGGGTGCTCCTGGTGGACAATATAATTTGGGCAGCCAGTCCACAGTTTCTTGGGGTTGATGGGTGTGAGAAACAGAGCCGCTGGAGTTAGACTGCAAATGAAATAGAATTATAATCAAATATGGAATAACCTGGTTGAACCAAAGGTTCATGTATGTAAGAGAGGGGGCTAAACTAACTAAGTTTGGCTCCCATCCTGGGGGAAGGACCTACCAGGACACCATCCAGTGCAGGACTGGTATGGCCGCTCAAGGGGGCGTCCATAGAGAGGACATGGCAGATAGCCAGGGAAAATAAGAGTACAAATCCGTCAGAATCATTCCGCCAAGGAGACAGGGAGCGCACTTGGGGGAGGACTCTTGAGTACCCAAGCCTTCTTCTGGGACCAAGATAATTGGGTCCTCAAAAAGGGGGGAATAGGACAGGGTACGTCTGGGGGAGTAATGTGAGCAGTTCCAACAACAGGGAACTCAAGATCATCACAGGAAAGACTTCTCACAACGTTCTCACTGGTAGTGTAGATCTCCTGAGCGCGTACAGGGATGCCCTCAAAGATATTTAAAAGCTGGTCAGGGTTGGTACCAACGTGGAGAAAGGAATATGAGATATGGTCTCAAAGATCTGGGGAGGCAGACCATATCATTACCAAGGCTGGTGCCAAGTTAAAAACCACAAAATTGAATAGGGGCACCAACATTCTTAGAAAACTGAAGCAAAATTTTCACCAAAGACCCAGATAATTTTGTAGGATATTGATTTCTAGGCTGGTATAGGAGACTCTGCAGTAAGCAGAATGGCTCTAAATCACAGAGAATGGGTTGAGAACGGCAGCCAAAAGCAAACAGGTTGGAAAGTGCAACAGAAGCTTTGCAGAGTGTATATGAAGCGTAAAAGCAAGCAAGAGCAAAGCAAAAACAAAATTGAACTTAAAATAGGTAATTATATAGAAATTATTACTAATTTTTAAAATCAAATTGAAAGCTTTAAAGCAAAAGGGGTAAGCTTTAACCTGAACTGCAACAATATAGTTAAGACCTTTAGGAAGCTGCTGGAGGACCAGAAAGAAAGGGGATAAGGTAAGAAAGAACAGAACTTTTACTAACACTTTAGAAAATAAAAAGGACCAAGCAAAGGCCCCCAAAATCAACTAGTAAATTTAAGTTTTGGTAAGTCCAAACTTTATTTGTAAGGATGAGCAAGCAGGGGACTGAAATTCCCCTGTCTTGCTTTAAGGAAGGAGTTTAGAATTCAGGGTCACATGACCCAAGGCGCGAAATTGATTGGCTGCAGGAGAAATTTTGCAAGGTGAATCCAGTGAGTTGGAGGGGTTTGCAATAATTTCCAACTTTGACTCTGATTGGCTGACATTGCTGAGGTGATTTGAATCAGCATCCAATCCAGTTGGATTGAAATTTGATGAATTAGCACTAGCGCAACCTGATTGTTTAGGCTTAATTAATTTCAAGTGGGGTTGAGCCCAAGCCAAAAAATAGTCTAAATTAATCAGAGATTCCTCCCAAGTGGGAACCAAGTTTAACACATTGGTATTTACCACCTGGGAAGGGTATGTCAATACAAATATCTCATCAATTGTATGGGCTAAATCCTTAAGGGAATTAAGGGGCTTGGCTGGCTTCTGAGGAGATTTCTTGATGCAACGTGAGAAGATTGTCCTGTCCAAGGCCAAAGGGGGGAGTGACTTTACAATATCACTCTATTGCAAGAATAGCAATGGGTACCTTTCTGGCAGCCAAGGGTATAAGTTTGCCCTCTGCTATAGGAAAACTTTGTGATCCCCTCAGGCTGGATGGTATCATTTACCAGGGTTTAGAAACCCTTGGTGGCAGCTTGCATGGGGGATCTCTCATTGGCTGAATTGAAATGGGAAGTGTGAGAGAGGGGGGGCTAAACTAACTAAGTTTGGCTCCCATCCCGGTGAAATGAACCACCAGGATACCGCCCAGTGGAGTACTGGGATGGCCGCTTGGAGGGGGGACCAAGGGGGAGGACACTGGGGACAACTGAGGGAAGTAAGCATTCAGCCCATCAGTGCTAGTCCGGCAAGCAACCAGGGTGTACAAGTGGGAGCAGGAGGCAGCTTCACAGGTGTTTGGAGGGGTACTGAGTTGTTCCCATCTAAGCTAGGAGGGGTAGGCATCAGCATTTACTCCAATGTGAGGGCAAGCTCAGTATAATCATCAGTGTGGAGGTCCAAGTCATCACAGGTTAAACTCTTGACAACGGCCTCCCCGGAGACAAAGAGTTTGCCAGGGAAGTGTAGGAGACTGGAAGGGTTGTCCCCCACAAGGGGGGAAGAAGAAGAGAGGCAAGACCATAAGTTGGGGGAGATGGTGCAAAGGAGTAGCAAAAAGGGGGCCAGTGAAAACACCACAAATTTCAGGACAGGGAGGATCATAATTGAATTCACCAGAAAATTCCGAGTTTTAGGGTGCGGTTTTTGTCTCTGGAACAATTAAAAATTATGGAAAATGTAGGTGTCATAAGTAAAACCAACAGAAAGCAGCAGAATAATTTTTCAGAGCCTTGGAGGTGGTCTCAGGCAACTTGGGAGGATGGACAACAAAAAGCGGGTTTGAAAACAAAAAAAATTAAAGGAAATTCAAAATAAGAATAGGTATTATATTAAAAATTGATTAAAATTTTAGGTTCAAGAGCTGCTTTCAAAAGCAAAAGTGTAAAGAAGCAAAGACTATACTCTAAAGCTTCTTCTGAAGATCCCAGAAGAGGTTCCAGGTTCAAAACAGGACAACACAAGGTAAGGTTTAACAAAACAACTAACACTTTAATCTTTAGGTGATAGGAACTCAAACAGAGGTCCCAAACAACTACAATTAAAAACAAAGTGCAATAAGTTCCCAAACTTTAATAAATTGGAGAATTGACAAGCAGGGGACCCAAAGTCCCCTGGCATTGTTAAAAGGGGATGAGTTGCTAAGGAATGATCACCTGACCATTGTGACTTGCATTTGATTGGGTGGGTGAGAAATTTTGCTGGCCAAAGGTCAGGGGCACTGGAAGGTTTCAAGCTAATTTCTGCGGCTCCACCTGACTGGCTAGAAGCCACCCCAAGCATTTGGGATTCACTTGACTTTCTGGTTATTGATGTGACGTCATTTGATTGGGTATTTGTGATAGTTTTTAAGAGAGGGCAACACCATGACAACAAATAGTCCAAATTGATCAGCGTTTCTTCCCAGGCTGGGATAACCAGAGCCAGAGGGTCTGCAGGGTAGGCCAGAAAAAATCTCTCATTGACAGTATGAGCTAAATCTCCTAGAGAATTAAGTGGTTTGGCTGTAACTTTTGGGCCTTTTTTGGTGCAGCGGGGAAAAACAGTTTAATCCAAGGCCAAAGATGGCAGTGGATTTACAGGAAGACTTGAATTCCCACTTTGAGCTGCAGGATTTGTCATCCTCAGGTGGCTCACGCTCTAAGGGAAGCTTCTTCAATTCCCCAACAGCAGTGGCCCCAGTTATCTTGGGATTGTCAACCAGGCCCTCACTCTCATTGGCAAGATTAACAGGACATTTTTGCAGGTGAGGCGCCAGAGTAGGTAGCACTAGGTTAGTAGGTCTCAAGAGTTTCACCAAAATTGAATTCAACTCTGGTGTGAACCCAGAAAAACGCGGCTGGGCTTGTGGGCTGGAGGTCTGTAGGGTTTCAGGGTTAAATCCTGTACTTGGGATTCTACCACTTGTATTGTTAACAGAAACTTGTCACTCATGACAATATGGCACTATTATAAAAAAGCAGTCATCTGTCTCAGATCTGGAAACAGTTCTGTAAATTATCTTGGATACAATTTTTCCGGTTGTAGCTGTACATGTCCACTGGAGGATGTTTATATATATATAAACATTATTTACATTCTTCAAATTTAAAACTATAAAATATAATAGTTCAAATTCGATTCCGGTTCAAAAATAAAAATTATTATAATATATACATAGTTTGGATTTCCTGGAAAAAAGAAAGCCGTCTACAACCGTTTTTTAAATTGGAATCTTTTGACATGAGGGAATCCAAAAAAGCGAGAAAAATGTGGCTTGGTTGCGACAGTTATGGGGAATGCTGGGATTGCTGCGTTTTTGATCTGCCGCAGCCCTAGGCACCGCTATGACAACTGTGCTATTTACCATGAGATAAAAAATTGACTGGGATTTGTATCGTGAGTAGTTTTTATTGTACTAAAGGTAGCGGTGAGAAAACTTGATGTTGAGGCATAAATAGAATATATATCTTCAAGCAACTTAATATTGATTTTGTTGAAGTAATTGCTTGGATGCAATGGCTAGAGGAGCTGTCAAAGAAGCAAAGCTGTTATGGAGGACTTGCATCTTTATTTAGTGGGTGGTTGATAAAAATTAAAAGTGGGGTTTTATCCGAGGTTGATGCCATACTTTGGGATGATACCGCGCATCTTTCCTCCCAAAAGTTTATAGTTTTGTACTCAACCCGTTATGGGCTTGAGTGAGCGCCCATTGCTGGAGCTACTTTTTAACCCGGCAAGTTTCACCTCGAACTAGGTCACTTTCATTCTCGAACCCCCGCCGACGCCAATTGGTTCTTATTCCTTGCTTCACCACCCAGAGTCAGAATTATGTTTCACCTTCTATGCTTACAATTCAACAAACCCCCTGAAGTCTGACGTCGCTGCATAGCCGAATTATAACGATGCTTTATTTAGCGGATAACCCCATTGAGTCAGGTACCTTATAAGGTTACCGCTTGAACCTGTTCATTTGGAGTTTATTAAGCCGGGCGTCTACTGGTTCTGATTGGCTATATCAGCAACACTTAACCAGGGATAACATCATACCCAATCACGTCGATCCCTGAAGATGAAAAGGAAGGTTTAGCCGTGCCAAACGTGATCCGGATCACAAAGTATTTTCATGAAAGGGTTGTCAGCCGACGATCCCTCCCTTCTTTGTTCTCCAAGTACGAACAAAGATAGAACGTTTAAATGAAGATGGCGAAACTTCAACGCACCAAGCCGAAAAATCCCAACATTGCGTTGGTTCTACTAGAATGAAAACGTCGTGCAAAGAGGTCCCCATCCCAGTTTACAGGATGTCATCGGAGGAGTTCCAAATGTTCTACCGTGGGGGTGGGCCTGATCCAGTCGAGGTACAGTAACTTGAAAGTAAATATTTGGGCTATTAGAAAACTATTAAATCAATATATTAAATAATTATTACATAAGATGTGTTTTAACTTGAGTAGGTTGAGAACAAAGTAGAGCTTGAATCTGGCTTGGACAGCTGTAACTCTTTACGAAGAGAAGACTTGATTATTCAGTATTGCAGAGCAGATTCCATGGTTGTATGCAAGGAAGTCATTGTATCTAGACGGATTATGACACCCCGACTATGCCGTGGAAATGCCATGTTCATGCAAGCCAAGAAACTAGCTCCTCGGAAACAGCGACATGTGATTCCTATGATAAGGCGACGGAAGATAGTTTCCCTCGCCCCAATAAAGTCAAAAGAAACCAACTGCATTGGTCTGACATACTTCTCTCACCAGATACTATAACTCGCAAAGAAAGTACGTAATTCTCTTTGCAACTAAACAGTGTAGATATTACATCACCTAGGGTGATACTTTACGATCCCAAATTCATTGTCCCTAAATCCATCCTCGACAACGATATGCCTGGAACCATTTATGTCTATTCAATCAAAACTCCTGCTGAATACCCCGGAAACCCAGTCTACTACTACAAGATAGGGAATGCTATTGACGTGAAAGCAGCTGGATTATCCCATTTCAACCTCTGCTCCAAGTTTCGTGAGCTGAGATTCAAGAAATATTATCCAAGCGTCACAAGGCTTCATAGCTACCCCACAAACCGTTTCTATACTCTTACGTACCAAATTCATGGAAACCTTGCCAAGAATGGGTTTGAAGTTCTCGGAACAAAAAAGGTAAGTCTAATAATGGACTAAGCTAAAGCATCAGTCGGCCACGTGTATAGGATGTCATGGCTCCCACATGGAATGGTACTCAATAACCAAAGAGAAGGGCGATGGTCTGAAATCAGAAAAGAATCCAAATGCACTGTTTCCAGGATGGCATTTTATTCATGTTCTTATCATGCAACTCATTGGAATTCTCCAAGAAGATTCTTCTACCGTAGACAGATAAACTTGAAGGTAACAACAAGAAGCCGTTAATAAAGAGGGACTACCTATTGCCCATTTTTAACAATAGTTACTATTTTCAAATGTTTTTTATCAATACCGCTTATGATACCAAATAAAAACTACGTGCTTAGTAATCAAAGAAGTAAAACATCAATCGAACGTGCAAAATAGACACTTTAATCTGCCTCAATCCCAAGATGTTCCAAGCACTACAGTCCCAATGAAATCAAGAAGCGGTACATCAATCATACACCCACATATATGAATCTACTATCTTTAAAAACAAAAAACCCAACAAGTATCCTCTTAACTGGGGCTTCGTAAGATTTCTCCGAGTGGTTGCTTTCAATATGAACCCCTCAGAAAACTCCCAAGCCCGATTCCACGGAAGCAGGCTTCATCCACAGGAGTGGGCCTTAGCAACACCTGGCTTGAGGACTGATCCGAAACAGGCACCATCCATGACTGATCGTCTCATACCCCACTCCGTTTAGAATCCAACCTCTGAACCAACACCACATCGATGTACCAAAAAACTTTCATTGATCCCATCACTTGGCATCAATTACTCCCTGATTAACCCATTATCTCTCCTAGAATCCCAATTCAGAGCTTGGAAACAAGCCCAAGTTTCCAGAATACTATACTAGTGGCGTAACTTTGCCGTTTTAGCAGTGCTACACAAGGAAAAATGATTAGAAGCTAGATAGATATCTTTATTTGGAGATATTGCTTATACAGAATGAATGAATTGTGGATATCAGGAGCATGGTTATGGCAATCACTCAGCTGGATGGTTAGGGGGTGGCTTGATCCTGGTAACAAGTCAACCGCTAAATCAAGCCATCCACTGTATGGGATCATTGTTTGCTCATGTTGCTGTTTCTGGAAATTTGAGCTGACTTCTGCATTTGGCTACAGGTCGCTGAGAAGTCAGATTGTGGGTCACAAATCCGTTTAGTTGGAATCTTTCTGGGGGCAACCTGGTTGTTTTGACAATAGCATGCACTACCTTACAACTACCCCAGTATTTAACCAATAGTCTCCCATACTGCCAGTAGTTTTGAAAACCTTTAAATTTTAATGAAACTTGCGCTGCAGCTACTGCCCAGATTTTGGGTTCTTGAGGAAGAAACAATATATTTATTAGAGCATTTTGAAATTTTGTTTGTGTTGATAGAAAGGAATCTGTATGAGGACAGATGTGCCTCCAACCAGTGTTATTGTTAATGCAGCAACCAGCGGGGTCCAAGTCACTAGAGCCAAGTAATCAGAGAGGTCATGTGGTCAATAGAAGCTGTGGAGCTCTAAACTATGGATGGAAGATAGTTGGTTGGTTGACAGACTACAACAGTTGGTGGCAAGGGGATAAGTATGGTTTATCATTCAATCAAGAAAAAAGATACTATACAAGTTGGAATCCAGACAAGTTCTTTGTAGCAACAATTATAAGGACTGGTTAAGGACAACAAAGGGTTTGAACAATAGCAACAGCAATTGTTCAAAAGCAACTCCTCAAATAGAGACTGGATAGTTTAACTAGTTGGCACAATAGTCAGCTTTTAGGAGACTAGCCTTTGTAATCCCTACAGTTATACACTCAAAGAAATATTCAGTGGTGTAGCTAAAAGAAGAGGGGTGTAACATATGTATTTATCTGAAGAAGAAAGTTGGTCTTAAATACCACAACTTACTTGATGAATCAAGGTAAGTTGGTCATAATGTGGGGAAAGGGAAGAAGAAAAATGAAAGATAGACAGTAGGTGATTGAAACAGGGATCCAGGAGGAAATTATAACAGCCCCAGCAACATGAGGTTGTGATTGAGGGCTAAACCTGGGGCTGATTGATTAGTACCGTGCATCTGTTAACTAATTGGTTGATTAATTAACCTCTCACTTGGTGTGTCATTTGATCCAGAAGCTAGTTGGTACGCCCAAGCAATACAGAATGACTTTGAGTCTAAGAGACAATAAGGAACATCATGTGATTCCAGAAGTAACTCAACAAACAATCAGGATTGACCATCCAACTGGTGGTGAGTTTCACCACAGATGCCACACCAGCAGCTTCAGGCAGAGATGGGCTGGCGGGAAAGGTAAATTATCAACAGTCTGCTCCTATTGGATACTTGTCACTACTACTTTTTGATGAGCAGTAATGTGGGTTGATACAATTATCTTCCTTACAAGTGATCTTAGAAGGACTTTTTATAGAATAAGCAGGCTACTGTCACAGTAGATTCCATCATGCCAGGAATTATCCAGCCAAGTAGAAAGAAACAAAAAGCCAGGAAACCCTTACCAAAATTGACTGAATTAACGGACTTAAACCAAACAGTTGAGTGGAAATGGGTTACAGCTGCTCCAGTCTTCCAGCTGAAACCAATTCCTCCTTGCAAATTGACATTGGTAAATTGACATAATTTGAGGGTCACCCAATATGAGCTTATTAATCAGCATGGTCATCAGAAATTGGTCACTCAAGGGTTCTTTGCAACTTGGACCAGATACTTATTTGACACTGTAGAAGGAAAAGGAGCCTGGGATCCAGGTGGTATTGCTTAGTCAATTTTGATATATATTGAATAATTTTCACTGTTTCAACTCTAAGAGTTGAGTCCTCCCAAAATTTTACTCAATAAAAATCAAATATCCCTTGGTATCAGGATTGTCAATTCTTCCTCTCTGGAAACCTGGGCCCAGGAGCAGGAATTGAACCCCAACCCTGGACCCCCCCAGGCCGCTGGGCCTGTGGACCGCAGGACTGCCCGCCTGCGCCTTTCTGGGATTGATAACCCACAAACTGATACCAAGAATGTTGGCCCATGCAGTGAAACAAGCCAAACCAAGAAAATTATTGCACCAAATGGAAGACTAATCACAGCGCCTAATGGAGGTACTGATTTGGAAACTATTAGCTTCATGAACTTGAAGTCTACACCAGCAACTAATCAGGAGCCAAC
>QTSX02006555.1:0-192835 GCA_014839935.2 Entomophthora muscae | reverse complement strand
CTTGACTCTGTGCATCTCACTTGCCCCACTCATGCTTGTGACAAGTGATCCTACCATCCTGGTAGTGTTTTGTGGTATCAACAACCACTATATATTCCTTTTCCTAATTCACCAATAAAATTAAGTTCTATTCACATTTTTGTCTTTGTGTTGTCCAGTACTTCCGCGCCTCTCTCTAGCCACAACTAGTAGAGATTATTCTTCCAGGGCCGCAAGGTAATTACATAGCCTTCCCTGTCATCTAACCAATACTTAGTACAAATCCAATCCTAAGGTTAGGATTCCCCATTGTGTGTCTGTGCCGCGCCTCAGAACACAACAGCTTTGATTGGGTTTTCTGCTTTACTCCAAGCATTGGGTGTAACTGTTATCTTTGAACACATGTTAACAAATGATACTGGGGTCAAGGCCCCAATACCTTCTGGGAACTGTGCTCTCAGAGTTTCTGCATTTTACTACAGTAGCACGCCACTTCCTTCTGTCATTCTCTGCTATAAGTGGTCCTATATGAGAGTTTCTTTGGGATGCTTCTTTGGTAGCTCCAAAACAGTTGATTGCCAAAGATTTGGCTACCTTCAGCTTTCTTGCCGCCTTTTTCTTTCCTTTGCTAGGGACATCTGGGGTCTTGTTCACTGGTGCTAGCTTTTATGCCTGTGCCTCCTTCTCACTCAACTCCTTCAACTTTTCCAAAGCTATGGCTGATTTTGCTTCAACTTCTTTCCCTCCTCTACTCTCTTCCTTCTCTCCTCCTTAGCCTCCACACTTACTAGGCACTTTGCTCTGATGTGTCCCTTTAAACTGCAGTGAAAGCACCTGTCCAAGGGGCAGAGTGGGAGTTTCAACCACCTACACACAATGAACCTGGTAGCTTGTTAACTGCTTTTACCAGTTCCACCTTAAGAACATAGTCCCCATTTTCTGTGACAAACTTCTTCTGTGTTCCGTCAGATTATTTAATACTTAACAACTTTTGGTTCTCTACACAACTGGTTACCCTGCCCAAGTCTTTTGTCTTTTCTTTGATTTCTGTTGCATTGATTACTGGCAGTACTTTTTGTATCAAAAGTTTTCCAACTATGATCCCCATGTCACAAACTTTCAGTTCCTCTTTCTTTGTCACTAACTCTGTTTGCAGGACCAACTCCTTCTGGGCCTTTGTCTGAAAAGTTAGTAATTTGGTTCCCTTACCTAGTTTCAAGATGTGTATGGGTGCAAAACCACACTTCTCTATTACTCTGCAAAAGAGCCAATCACTAATCACCCCCATTGTTGCTTCTATTGAATGGAGCCTGTGTAAGCTTTTGATCACACTAGCCAGTAGGTCTTTATATGGTTCTACGTTTCCACACTCTATTTGCCATTCCTTTGATATTGCTGCCGCCTTTTATGCCCACAATAATAGCACAGTTTGTGAGAAGGTTGCAATTTTTCCCTTATTATGGGGTCTGTTTGTGTTGTCTTTTATCCCTTGGGAGAGGGGAGCATAGCTCCCTCCTCTTGCTTGTCCAATTGTTTTTTCTGGTCTGTTAGAGGCAGTACTGTTCCCATTTTGGTTTTTGTTAGCAGGCTATGGTTATTCATTCTAGTGGCACACCCAGACCTGTCTAGAATATAGTAAATTTAAGGCATGAACTCACCACCACATAGTTAATATGCCTGTCCTTTCAGAGCAGGCAAGAGTGTCCCCTCTGTTATGCTGGGCAGTCTACGCACATCCATGCCAGGTCTAGTTATCAAAGTAACTATACAACCCAGCCAGCCTTATAGCAGAGCATTGTGACATACAATACGCCCAACTCCCACTCTCCCTTTGATATGACTTCATTTCCTTCATTCTGAAATCCAGTGTTGCAGCCCCCTTGAGTGGGGAGTCTCATGCCCATTGCTGCAAACGCTTCACCTCTGCTAGGCCATTACCAGACCCCATTAAGATGTTGCCCCTTGTTACTGCTTATTGGCCGGAAATCACCATGATATCAGTAGATACCACAGGAAAGTCATGCAGCTAAACTATCAACTCCACAGGTATCTAATCATCTTTAATCCCCAACTTTTGTCCTTGATCAATAAATTGTCCTTGTCAAATGCTTTTGCAGAAGTTAGTCTTCACAAATCCAAGAATTTAACTTCTAGAAACAAAATATTAATGACCTCAAACAACCCTATTCATCATTCCTTCAGTTTTGAAAGCCTACAAAATAAAGCCAAAGTCCTATTTTACTATTCCATGCTAATTTATTCAGGCATAAAGCCTGCTTTGAACACTCTAATTTTTTCAAAGTAATCATCCCTAGCCCTCTCTGAGGAGAAATGACAAAGACACTACCAGTAAAGGCAGCACCAATGCCCAAAGACCAGAGATATAAACTAATGGAACCTGAAAAGCCAGCCTGAACCTAACATAAATGCCAAGAACTGAAACTAACCCTCTGATGTTCTAAAAAATTGTTTATAGGCGTTTTAACTGCAACAACTTTAATATATGCTATTGGAGCTGGAATTACCACAGCTGCTGGCACCAGACTTGCACTCCAATTTTTCCTTGTTAATAGTTTTAATTTGTACTTATTATAATTCTATTACCTTAAAGGCAATATATTTTTATTTATTTTCACTACCTCCCTGTATCAGAATTGAGTCATTTGTGCTCCTGCTGCCTTCCTTGAATGTGGTAGCCATTTCTCAGGCTTCCTCTCTAGAATCAAACCCTTATTCCCTGTCACTTGTAAAAACCATGGTAAGTCACTACCCTACCGTTGAAAGTTGATAGGGAAGAATTTTTTATGATATGTTGCAATAAATTGCAATCAGTAAAGTTACCATGAATCACCAAAAAATTGTTTGCCCACATTAGTTTTTTATCTAATAAATACAACACTCCCAGAAGTTGGATCTTTGCATATATGTATAGTAGTTTTAAAAGCTATAGAAACAACCAAAAATACCTCAGATTTGAAAAAAATGATTTCAGATTTAAGCAAATTCCAACTATCAGTTTAAAATATACACTCTGTTAACAGGGATTTTTGGCGTTAATGGACAAAATGTGAAAACACAGCAACAAATTGCTCACATTTTGCAACCAAGCTTACAGACTTGTCTGTCAACGTATCTTACAATACACACGGGGCACTCAATGAGTTGCCCATTGACATTTCTAACAACATGAACCAATCTGATGGCAATGTCAAACTGTGGGCACTTTCTCCTAATTAGGAGCGCTGCCAATTCAACTTGCTGATCCCCACATGAGTTATTCCTTGGCTTCAAATCCTACATGGAAGATGCCACCATACCACCCTCTTGTGGCCCAGTGGCTTTCCCCATATAGTATATTAATTACAATATTCTGCAATAAAAAACATCTTATTCTCATAATTCCTGTCCTTTCCATTGGACTGTTGTCTTCCCCAAATCAAATACTGAATTCTCATTGGTTCAGTTGCAACAGTGGTAGCAGAAGTAGGTTCACAACCTACCTAAAAAAACCTTCCTGTCAATCCCCATGGGGGACATCCCCAACGGGTATGTCATCTATCAAGATCAACTGGCACTTACAAGCGTGTACAATTGACTCTGCCTTGGGCAGCAGGACGCAAGCATCACCCCACCCTAATAGGACCTTTCTCAACGCATGCTCAACCTTCAGCTTGAATCTTTTTCAGGAGGTGTCAAAGGAGCTGACATTTTCAGTTGGCTCCATTCTACCAAAACTTGCCTCTGTATCTGTCAAGTACCAGAGACCATGTGGGTTGTCACTGCTTCAGGCCACCTTACAGGACCTGTTGCAGTCTGGTTCACCAACTGGCCGGCCAAGAAATAGAAATTACCTGGGAGTTGTTCAGGGATGCTGCAAAGTCCCGCTACAGTGAAACATTTTCACCCATTGTGGTGGGAACTCCCCTCCTGGCCATCAAACAAGCTGGGCCCGCCCCTAAATACCTTGCTGCATGGCAGCAAGCCCTTGCCGCCGCCTCCAGAAGCCATGACCAATGGGAATGCCATACTCTTTACCTTGATAGTTAATGAGCTTAAACCCCATATCTACAAGTGGGTTCCCGTAGGTTGCTGCACCTCCATCAACAACTGCTACAAGGTCATTGTGGAGGCTAATAATCAGGCTTCAATGGGCTTCTGCAGATCCAATGACACACCATCCCAACCTTGTCCCACGCCTGGCAGTGCCCACAATCAATTAGGCTGCTGCCAGCCCCGCTAACAGAAAAATGGGGTTAAGCGCCCCTGCAAAGGGGAACTCCAGCTAGCACAAATTGAGGACCAGGGAAAAGCCTGGGGGTTGTAGTTAAGAGAGGTTCTACAACCCCACTTGACCCTTCCTCTCAATCCCTGCTTCCAAAGAATCCCTGCAATTACAATGTGCATGAAGTTGAAGCCCTTGATGTATTCCAGGTCCACAGCAACAACCCTGTTCTCCAAGCAAGCCATTCTTCAAATAAAGTAACTTGCTTGGCCTATCCATTCTGTTTTTGTGGGAACACTCACAAACTATTGGTAGATATGGGGTTGATTGCACTATGGTTAACCAGGCGTTCACTGACACTCAACAATTAGACCAAGTGCCAAGCAGGTTCAAGGCAGTACAAGTTGCTGACTCCCGTAGAGTGGCAATTACCCATGAGACGGTACCCTTCTCTGTGAGGATGGGGAGCATCCAGCTTAAGATCTCTGGACCAATCATGGCAGGGCTCAGCCACAATGTCATTGCTGGCCTTGAATGGCTTTGTCACAGCTGTCCCTACATTGATTGGGATATGTCTGTAATCACCCTCAATATAAATGGCGTGGTTTTCTAGATATACCCCGTTGAAATGAGCAAGTTGCTTCACAATACCATGTTTGTCCAAATAACAGAAACAGGTTCATATGATTTTAAGGGGGAACTAGACTTCAATCAATGCTCAGTCAAAGTTATACGCACCAAACCACCTGTGGCTCTCCCCTTGACCACTCCACCTCCACCTGCACTTGCCACACTCCTCAAGGAATATAAGGATGTTTCCAGTGAAACACTGGACCAACTAACCCCCTCCCCAAGAGATCCAGCATGCTGTGCAACTGCAAGGGTTGCTGCCCAAGGCAAGCCTCTTCTATTGCTTGACACCCAAGGAAGAAAAAACTCTCTGCCAACACCTTGTGGACGCACTCAATAAGGGCTTCATTTCCCCCTCCCTCTCATCATACAGGACTGCAGTCTTCTTTGTAGCCAAGAAGGACAGGTCCCTCCAACTGGCAACCAACTACTGTGCTCTAAACAAGGTGACTGTCAAAAACAAATACCCCTTACCGCTAATTGAAAACTTGTTTGATACACTTGCGGGTGCAAAGGTCTTCAGTAAGATTGATCTTACTGCAGGGTACAACCAGGTCCACATTGCACCAGGGGATGAAGCAAAAACTGCCTTCTGCACACGCTACAAGATGTTCAAGTATTGAGTCATGAACTTTGGAATGATCAACACTCCTTCCACCTTTGGCATGTTAATGAACTTAGCATTTGAGGAACTTATTGGAAAATGTATGGTTGTGTACCTTGACAAAATTATTGTCTTCAGCCAAGATCAGTCCACGCACCTCTAACACCTCCGTGCTATCCTCAACACCCTTTGGAAAAACCAGCTAAAAGCTAAACCCTCCAAATGAAAGTTCCTCAAGCTGGAGCTGTTATTCCTTGGGCACACCATCTCTGCCCAAGTAATAAAGCCTGACCCCGCCAAAATCAAGGCAATAACAAGCATGCCACCCCCCACCAATGTGGGCCATGTGTGTACCTTCTTAGGCATGGTTGCCTACATGTGCAAGTTTATTCCCAATTATGGGGAACTAATTGCATCCCTCACTGAGCTCCTGAACACTAAACAGTGCTTCCATTGGACCCCTGCCAGAGATCAAGCCTTTGAGATGTTGAAGCAAAGACTTACAACTGCGCCAGTACTGCAATTCCCCAATTGGAACCGCCAGTACAAACTTAGGGCTGATGCCTCTGAAAGAGCCATAGGGGGTGTGTTATGGGTGGACACTGGCAAGGGCATCTTCCTCCCTGTGGCATACAAATCCAGGAAGCTCACTGACTCAGAAAAACATTACCTGATACATGATAAAGAATTAGCGGCAATTGTGCACTGCGTCAAGAAGTGGCAATGTTACCTGGACGGGGCCACCTTTCCACCCCACTTCCTGACTGATCACAAGTCACTCCAGTACTTTAACATGCTGTCCCACTTGATGCGCTGCCAAGCAGGCTGGGTTGAGTGTCTATCCCCCTATCAGTTGCACATCAAATACAAGCCTGGGAAGATACTTGTTATGGCAGACACCCTCTCAAGTCTCTACATAGCGTCCATCACCAGGGATAATGGCTTGGACTCAGGTTGGCCAATGCTTTACCTCCATCCTGTAGAAACCTGTTACATAGGCCTTAATTTGGTAACCATCTCTAAGCTAAAGGACAACAAAATTTAATTCACCACCAATTCTGGCAACGTCTGCCACCGGGCAGAAACAGATGAAAAGACGCCCTACATTTCCACCACACAACAGGGCAACACTGTACTACATTACCACCACACCCTGGGTCATATCAGAGGATGTAACCTCTTCAGAATCATGAAACACAAGGTTTGGTGGCCATGTATGCGCTAAGACATCTTAGGACTCCTTGAAACATGTGTGTTGTGTGAAAAGGACACATTTAAACCTGCACCCCCAAGTCTGTCCTGCCCATTAAGGCCATGGAACCCTTTGAAGAGTGGGCCCTCAATATTGTTGGGCCCCTCCCTGAAGACAGACTAGGGAAGAAGTATATCATAACAGCCATTGATTAATTCACCCGCTGGCCAGTAGCATGGGCAACCACTAATCACACTGCCACCATCATCACTTGCTTCATTGGTAAGGAAATTGTGGCCTGTTTTGGACGCCCCAAACACCTCATTACAGACAGGGGTCCCAAACTTGTTAGAAATGTCATGAAAGCGTACTGCGCCAAGAATGCCCTCCAAAAAATAGTCACAACTCCCTATCATCTGCAAGCCAATGGACGCGTAGAGCAATTGAATGTTTCACTGGTCCAACTGATTGCCAAACTCTCACAGAAACATCCTAATACCGCATGAACTGAACACTTGCCCAATGCCCTGCTCATTTTATGAGCAAGGATCAACTGGGGCATCAGGTTCAGCCCCAGCACCCTGGCCTTTGGGACACCTGACAGCTTGGCAGGAGTGGAACAAGGGAAATTACAGTTCACAGTTCCCGGGAAACCCCCCTTGTTGACTACTCTCTCCCTGAGCCAGTGGCGTGCCAAGGCCCAAGACATTGAACACAAGCAAATTAAGGGAGGAACAAAACACCTCAAGGTTAAATACGCCGTAGGTGACCCCATCTACACCCTCAACCCCAATTCTGCCAAATTAGAACCGAATCACTTGAGACCCTTCAAAGTAGCTGCAGTCTATGACAACCACACCTACCAACTTGAAGATGCCCAAGGAAACGCCAAGAAGCTTCACCACAATTGCTTGTGCCCCTGCTGTGCCATCCCCACACAAAGGTTGTTTATGTGGACCTTCCCAGATCTTCTGCAGACTCCAATCCTAGTGTCTGACAAAAAGCAAGGGGAAAGGGAGGGTGTTACAACCAAGTTTTCAGATTCATCTGCCAATATATCTTACAATAAACAGGGGGCGCCTGATGAGTTGCCCCTTGACGTGTCTAACAACATGAACCAATCTAATGGCAATGTCAAACTGCAGGCACTTTCTCCTAATTAGGAGCGCTACCAATTCAACCTGCTGATCCCCACACAAGTATTCCTTGGCTTCAAATCCTACATGGAAGATGCCAAGATGTCACCCTCTTGTGGCCCAGTGGCTTTCCCCATATGGTATATCAATTATGATATTCTTTAATAAACAACATATTATTCTCATAATTCCTGTTCTTTCTATTAGACTGTTGTCTTCCCCAAATTAAATACTGAATCCTCATTGGTTTAGTTGCAAAACACACACCAAGCAAGACTATTCAAAATACAAATCAAAATACAAGGATTCACAAACAAATGGTGTGAGTTGACCTTTGGTGTACACATGCTTACTATGTAAATTGGTGATGAAATACACCCACGTGCAGTGAGTCAAAACTCAATCAAAAAAAACACAATAACAACTCAATATGTAAATAAAACTACTCAATCAGTGTTTACAATGGATTGTAATCAAGTATGATACCAAGATATCTAAAAGAAGAAACACAATCTGAAACAAAAATTTCAAAAAGGTTGTGCTGGGTACTTAAATTGATGTAAATCTGGGGGAAATGGTGGAAATTATTTTGGGTGTTCTAAAAGGGTGTTATAAAACCAAAAACAACTAATTAAGAAATAAGAAATCTATAATTGGGATATTGGGTGGAAAAAAATATTAATTAAATATCCATATTCATATAAAAGCAGAAATTAAAATTAGAGAGTAACCTAACTGAAATATATTTAGTATTTTATTAAATTTTTAAAATAGAAGGAACACAACAACAGAGTACCAATGCACCTATTGTGAACTGCAGTTGTGGTTGCCCTACAGATTAAAAAATCAAGTCAGTGCAACCCAAATGCCTACTCAGAAAGGAGATGGAGGAGATATCAATAGTGACGCTGCACTGACACAGCTGGTTCAAGGAGCACAAGCTGCTAGGGTGCAGAGCATCAACCCTTGAGTCCCCAAGCTGATTTTGAAGCCCACCAAGGTTACCACAACCAAAACAGTTAGAAACAAAAAGATCAAACTTACCTCCTATGTGTTTGACGCTGTGTACCGCCAGGAAGCAGTCCCAGCAGCCATGATGGAGAAGGTGAAGCCTGTGCTTGACGCCAGCTAAGAGCCTTATGTCAGTGATGGCAACCAGGAAGAGAATGAGGAGCCTGAGTTTTATAAAACTGAGGAGGGACAGCTGATTCTAAAGAAGTTTGCATCCCTCTATAACAAGATGCCTATGCCTTGCAAACCATTCACCAATCAGGATCCTGGCTTGTCTGAACCCACAAAACCTGCTCAGAAGTGCATTCCAGACATTAAGTGCATTATCCTGCTCAGACTCATGTGTGAATCTGGAGACTACAAGGCGGCTGCGGCTCTTGTTGGGGTGGATCTCAAGTACGCCAGCAAGGTATTCAACATCTTCATTGATACTGGCCAAGTCCTTGCCGCAGAGAAATCCTTGTGTGTTTCCACTATGCTCACCAAGGAGCACAAATGGGCAATATGCCAGTGGATAACCTGAGATTTCTTTTTGAACTGGTAAATATACAGGCCATGGTCAAGTCTAATTTTGGGGTTGAGTCTTCAATTTCCTTCTACTACTATTTGGTGAAGGGTATGCGCTTTTCCTGAAAAAAACTTGGGGTATCCCCCTACAATAGAAACAGTCCTGACAATATTGAGGTCCGGAAAAACTACACAGAGGCATACACTGCCCTCAAAGCCAAGGGGATAGTGAAACTCTACTATGTTGACAAATTGGTGTTTACCTTGTCTATTCAGAATGCCTATGGCTATGTCCCAAAGGCTCAAATGACAGGTTAGCTTGGTGTGCTGCAGTCTGCGCCACAGGATATTCTATGGTGGCTCTCCTTGGTCCAAAGGGGATCAAGCTCTATCAAATGATACTAGGCACCCACAAAAGCCAGACCTTTTTTTTGAAATTCCTCTTATTGGTCTAGGAGAATCTATGGCACACAAGCTCAGGCTTCATCAAACAATTGTACTAGATAACGTCACACTCCAGAAGGTGGCAGATATTCTTGAGGAATTTCCGATGATCAATACAGGCATTGCAGTTGTCCCCCAACAATTGGCCACAGCAAATTTGTGCCTCCTATTTCTTCCTGTATATTCCCCATTCCTAAACCCTATCAAGGAGGTCTTTGGGTGGCTCAAGAAAGTTGCCAAAAAGGGGACACCAACTGGGCCCAATGATTTGTTCAATTTGCTGCAGGCTGGGATCCACACCCTTCCAGCAGAGACTGTGGCTAAATTCTATGGCCACATTGATTTGTTTCTTCCTGCATGCCTATCCAAGCAGCCAATCAATTAAAGGCTTAGCTATTACAAATTTTTTATTCTGTATTTTTTAAAAAAAATTATTTAGTTTAATTTGTATTGACATCTTTCTGTGATTCCACTTATAAACTGGCAGGTATAATAAAAATTAACAAAGCAAAGCCAAATGATGAAATAATACAGTAATTTTAAAAGCTATGGCAACAACCAAAAATACCTCAGATTTAAACAAAATGATTTCAGATTTAAAAAATTCAACTATCAGGTTAAAAATACACTGTCAACAGGGTTTATTGGCGTTAATAGGCAAAATGAGTCAACACAGCAAATAAGTGCTCGCACGCAAAGAAAAACCATTCAAAATACAATCCAAAATACATTGATTCACAAAAAAATGGTGTGAGCTGATTTTGGTGTACATATGTTTACTATGTGAATTGGTGACAAAATACACCCAAGAAAAGTGAATCAAAACTCAATCTAAAAACAAAACACAATAGCAACTCACTATGTAAACAAAATCACTCACTCAGTGTGTGCAATGGATTGTAATCAAGAATGATACCAAGGTATCTAAAATAAGATACAAGATCCAAAACAAAAATTTCAAAAATATTGTGTTGGGCGCTTAATTTGGTGTAAAATCTGGGAAAAGGGGTGGAAATTATGTTGGGTATTCTAAAATGGGTGTTGTAAAACCTGAAACAACTAATTAAGAAATAAAACATCTATAATTGGGATATTGAGTGGAAAAAATATTAATTAAATATCCATATTCATATAAAAGCAAAAATTAAAATTAGGGAGTAATATAATGAATTTTATTTAATATTTTATTAAATTCTCAAAAAGGAAGGAACACAACAACAGAGTACCAATGCACCCATTGTGCGCCGCGGTTGCAGTTGCCCCGTGGGTCAAAGAATAGAGTTAGTGCAACCCAAATGCCTACTCAGAAAGGAGACGGGAGAGGAGAGTTCAATAGTGATGCTGCACTGACACAGCTGGTTCAAGGAGCACAAGCTGCTAGGGTGCAGAGCATAAACCCTTGGGTCCCCAAGCTGACCTGGAAGCCCACCAAGGTTATCTTCACCAAGAAAGTTGGAAACAAGGAGGTAGAACTTACTTTGTATGTGTTCAACGTTGTGTACTGGCAAGAGTTAGTCCCATCAGCCATGCTGGAGAAGGTGAAGCCTGTACTTGATACTAGCTACAAGCCCTACGTCAGTGATGGCAATCAGGAAGAGGGCAAGGAGCCTGATGTTCTTCAGAACTGATGAGAGACAGTTAGTTCTAAAGAAAGTTGCTTTGTTCTACACCAAGGTACCCATGCCCTGTGTTGTGCCCAATGCCAACGAGTCAATCCTCACCGCTAAAAAGCCTGCCCAGAAGCGCATCTCTGACATCAAATGTATCATCCTGCTTAAGCTAATGTGTGAATTGGGTGATTACAAGGCGGCCACAGACCTTGTTGGGGTGGATCCCAAGTACACCTTGAAGACATTCAACATCTTCATCAATACTGGCCAAGTCCTTGCCACGGAGAAATCCTTGCGTGTTTCTACCATGCTCACCAAGGAGCAAAAATGGGCAATCCGCCAGTAGATAACCTGGGACTGCCATCTTGAACTGGCAAATATACAGGCCATGGTAAAATCCACTTTTGGGGTTGAGGCCTCAATTTTCTTTTACTACCATCTGCTCAAGGAAATGCGCTTTTCCTGGAAAAATCTTGGGGTATCCCCCTACAAATGTAATAGTCCCTCCAATGTCAAGACCCAGAAAAAATATGCAGAGGCGTACACTGCCCTCAAAGCCAAGGGGATAGTCAAATTCTACTACATTGACAAATCAGCATTGGCCTTGTCAATATGCAATGGGTATGGGTATGTCCCCAAAGGCTCAAATGACGGGATGGCTCAGCATGCTGCAGTCCGTGCCACAGCCTACTCAATGGTGGCTCTCCTTGGTCCAAAGGGAATCAAGCTCTACCAAATGATATTGGGATCTCACAATAGCTGGACCTTTCTATCATTTCTCCAATTAGTCCAGGAGTACCTGAGGCGCACGAGCCCGGGCTTCACCAATGTAATTGTGCTGGCCAATGTTAGTCTCCATAAAGTGGCTGATATTCTCAAGGAATTCTCAATGATTGACACCAGCATTGAAGTGGGCCCCCAGCAATTGGCCACAGCAAATTTGCACTTTCTCTTCCTTCCTGCCTATTTGCCCTTCTTAAATCCTGTCAAGGAAGTCTTTGGGTGGCTCAAGCAAGTTGTCAAGAAAGGAACCCCAACTGGGACTGAGGACCTCTTTGATTTTCTGCAGGCCAGGATCCACACCCTCCAAGCTGAGACAATGGCCAAATTCTGTGGCCATGCTGATTTGTTCATCCCCACGTACCTTGCCAAACAGCCAATCAATTAAAGGCTTAGCTTGTCCAGCTTTTTTATATTCTCTAATTTACTATTTAAAACTTATTAATTATAATTTTATATTTAGAAGCTTCTAAGCCCACAATCACATTCAGCAGGACCATCCTTGAAGGTTAGTAATTTATTTATAGTTTTTTTATTATGCCATCTGAGGTTATCCTAAACACTTGATACTGGATTATGCAAATATATTTATTTCACTTTTTCAAATAAAAATAAAAATCAAATTAAAAAAAGTTAAATGTATAAGGTACAAAATAGAATTGTATTTTATTAACATATATTATTATGCTTTTATGAAGACCTTCTCTGGAATATATTTTGCAAATCTTGTTTGCTAAAATAAACATTAGAAAAATTAATTATAATAAAAATAATCTAAAGTATAAAGATTTTTATTGGTATAGAGAATAAATTAGGAGTGCCTATAGTGGGTTTGGCGGTATGTACCCACCCCACAATGGAGGTGGCGCACAACCTCCACTGCCACACTGTGAACAGTGGATACACCCTTATTAAAGTATTCTTGCCTGCTGGTAAAAGGGAGGATGATGAGATGGGAGTGAAGCAGCAGCTTTTCAGGCGGGGCTGCAGATCCATAAATTCCGGCCAGGACCAGGGTGTCTTGGATTACATGGTCAACCAAGTTGTACCAAGGGGGACCTTCTTCCTGTCCAGTGAGAGCTGGGCCTTGTTGATCCTGAGAAGAACCCTGTCTAGGTCCTCTACACTGGTGCTCATCCCAAAGAAAAAAATATACCCAAGGTGAACAATAAGGTGAAGCCTTTGTCCAGCAAAGGCTTCAGTAAACTTGCACAGTTTGTTGTATACTGCGCTTATTTTTTCTCATGTTTAGTTTTTCCAAAGGTAAGATCCATTGCCAAGGGGAGCCCTGTCTCATCTGTACTCCAGGACAGCCCAAAGTCTGCCAGGAGAATCTTATTTTTCTTGATGGCTGTTGTGTCTTCAACAGCCAATTTTAACACCATGCGCCCAAAGTTGTCCAGAAGGTAAGATAGAGTGTGCTCCACTGGGAAGCAAAAGCAAGCAGCCACATGGGCCTGGCCCATCTCTGGTATATTATTGAATGGGAGCGTTGCCAGGACGTCCCAAACAAGCTCAATGAAGTTTACACAGTAAACTCCACTGAGAACCACTGGGTCCAGGTGGACCAGTTGGGCATCCTTGTAGGCAGTAACTGCCCACTCAGATGCCCCCTTGGCATGTGTTAGCTCAGCCAATGCCTCCCGTGACATCATAAAGGTACCATGGATCCTGTCTTCAAGCTCTCACAATACAAGGGGGGACAGATACAGCTTCTTGACCACGTGGGTGGCATAATTTACATAAAAGGTGGGGGGACAAAATGAACCAGGACCCAGTGAAGTTCACTGTCAATGTTTTCTAACAAAAAAAGTAAGTAATTGGAAATTAATATATAAAAGTGAGTCTGTCTGTCTGTAATGTCACCTCAATTGGGCTCAAGCTGTAAGGGATTTGACTGAATTAATTTTTATTTAAATTTGATTTTAAAAGTTGATTGTTAAGCCAAAAGCTTAATTTGGCTCATCCTTACATTCAATCCCTTACATGCATCTTTGAAAGTACACAGATTACATTCAGTATAGTGTGGGCTAAATCATGTTGAACTGAAATATAAGCCACTTGAACTTTAATAAATTTGTATTTGATTACTTGCATTTTAAATTAGTTGCTAACCCTATTCAACCATATCAAAGTGGCTTATCTTTCTAGATTACCCGACTCTAGAATGGGTGGATTAAAACTGGAAGAGAAGTAGCAATTGTTTTAGATTGTTTTACACGATTGGATGGTTATGCTCTGTGCTGACAATAAAATTGATGATGAAAAGAGAGCTTGGTCAATCTAAAGTGATACGGTTTAAATTATAAATATAAATATTAGTTTAAACAAGTAGATGGTTGGCTTGGACATTTTGAAATCCTTATTATTCAAGTGAAATAATAAAATATTCCAATTGGATCCATCACCTGATCCAAGTGGCTACATATTGTTCAGAGTAGACCTTGCTTGCCACAGCTTCATCCCAAAAGAACATCAGTGTAGTAAACTAGCTATGATAAAATTATGTTTCCATATGATGATTTTCATGAAATTTAGAGGACGTAGATCAATTTTTCAGATGATTCCGATCAAAATGGCACCAAACATGATACCTCTAGCTGCTCTAGATGCTGAGATATACAGTTAAGTGCTGGAATCAGGTTCACGTCATAATCAAAGGCTCAGACTCAATTTAGAATTATCCAAATTTACTTTTAATACACACTACAAAAACTAAAATCAATGTATCTCAGTGAACACTAAGCCGATTTTGATGTCCAATAGCTTATTTAAAAGCTGCAGACCAGCTCTACATTTTTAAAGACATTAAAAATCAATTACTAAATTTTAAAATAATTAGTTTAGCCTTACTAAACTTAATAGTGATACCATACTTATTTAGGTTTAGTTTTTATTTATACTTGGAGTATACAATTTTAATTTTAATTTTAAATAAATATGGTTGAAATTACTTTTTAATAAAGCAATTAAATAAAATTTTAATTAAACATACAATAATTAATACAAGCCTAAAAAGACAGTAAAATAAATTTAATTGATTTATTAAATTCAACTTTAATTCTGTTCTTGGACAGGACAACCACCTAGTTTTTATTAATTATGATTATTAGGTTACCTTCTACAGTCTCCTCCTTGTCCGCAGCCTCAGCCGGCTTGGCCATTCTTGGCGCAAGCAGCTGTGCGGGCATCTCAGTGTCATCCTTGTGGGCCCTCTTGGTTGGTTTAAGATGTTCATACATCTCAGGATCATTGGTCCAGACAGAGGTGCAAAAAGAGCGTAGGACTTGAATTGTAAGCCATCCACAACTGTCTTCTAGATGTTAAGAAGACACTCAATGGTCTTCTCAGGGGTGTCAGGTATTATGGCCATAAGCACCTTGGCCAACACCTTGTTAATTTTCTTGCCTTTGAGGACGGTGGACTTCACCTTTGCTTTGACCTTGCGGTCAATTTCTTTGATCTCTGTAATTGCAGAGTCAAGGTCTTTTAAAAGTTTCTCCAATTCTCTCATTGATTTTTTTACTAACCTTTTCATATGTTTTTATAGCTTTCACCCCAATAAAATCTGTATTATTTTGATACTATTGCCTCTTTGTTTACTCCAGTTTGTTTTCCCATTTGCTACACTATCTCATCTTTTTACCCATTATGTATGTGGTTTATGCTCAACTCAATATGTGTTGTTTGCTTTGTGTTGGCATTGTTTCCTTAATTGCCATATTATTTTTGACACTTTGCACAGCACCCTGTGATAATATTAACAACAATTTGGTGATCAGCTAAATTTGAATTAGAAAATTATAGGTTAACTGTGTTTAGATAAAGTTATTACTGATCCAAATTCAAAACCTTAATGATAAACTTTAAGCCAATCAGGAGCCAAGTGATAAAGTGATTGTTGTGACATAAAGGGACATTCAATAATTCTTTGGTATATAAGTGCTAATTAATATGATTGGCTGGATGTTTTGCCATTGTGCATAATTGCTGCTGTGGCAAGTTGTTAGTGGACTAGTGCCCAATCAGCTGCTGGGTTAGCACTAGTTCACCAACAACTTGCCACAGCGGCAATTATGCACAATGGCAAAACATCCAGCCAATCATATTAATTAGTGCTCATGCACCAAAGAATTATTGAATGACCCTTTATGTCACAACAATCACTTTATCACTTGGCCCCTGATTAGCTTAAAGTTTATCATTAAGGTTTTGAATTTGGATCAGTAACAACTTTATCTAAACACAGTTAACCTATAATTTTCTAATTCAAATTTAGCTGATCACCAAATTGTTGTTAATATTATCACAAGGTGCTGTGCAAAGCTCCAAAAATAACTATGTTCTGGATCTAGATACATGGCATAGTAAATATATGATTTTATAGAAATAAGATGAACATAAAGAATGAAACCAACTATAAGCAAAGAGAATATGAACAATTGAAATTCAAAATAAAGATAATATAAATAGAAAATGTTTGACAACAGGGGATTTATTGGGGCAGGGAAGAGTCATGCCTAGTAGGCATAATAGCGCGGAAAAGGAAAACATAGAGGCAGTGCTGGCCTGGGGGGTCTGGGATTGGGCAGGTGGGGCTGGCAGGTGGGGGTGGTGGTGGCAGAGGTAGAGGGGGATGGATTGTGCGTGATGGCAGCCATATAAAGCTCGTCATATTCCTTGTCTATCATTGGCTGGATAGGCTGATAGGTGGCAGTGGCACGTGGTGAGAGACACTTATCCTTACGTGATTGGTTGCCCATGTTCACATGGAAGACAATTTGGGCAAAAAAGTCAGCCACCATTTGGTGACCAAAGAGAGAATTGTGGTCAAGGACCCCAAGATAGAGGTCAATGAAAGCCTGAGGGTGGCACTCCCAGAGTGTATCTCCAATATTAAAGAACACAACATCAGCCAGATAGATGTCTGCATGGCCAGCAGGGTAGACTGAGGCCTGGTGCCCGCGTCCCTGGATAGCCTGGAGGGTGGTGGAGCTACCCTCCATCTGCTGGCTCAAGAAAACCCGGTGCTTGGAATTTGAGCCATCCCAGGAGTTGAGTAATCCACCAAGGATGTGGCTGTACTTGTAGCCATTGGTGAAATCTGAGTTTGTCCAATAGTAGACAAAACCCTTGGCTGAAACAGTCATAAATGTATCAATGAACGTCCTCTTCTTGACCTTTTTCCTCCCTTTTTGGGTGGCGGCTCTTCCTTGTGGGCCAAAATTGTTGAAAGCTATTGATAGCTTATAATACAAGATGAACATGGCGTCATCTGATAGACTTGTTAAGCATTGGACCAAGGTGAATTTGATGGCAGAATCATATGGGGAATCCTCAGCATCATCCCATTGGTTGCCGGCTACATTTGTAAGGACCCTAATTGAAGCCACCTCCGTGTATCCAGAGCTGCACCATGCGCTTGAAAACCCATATGTTATGGTGTGCAAGTTGTTTGCGGACCTGGGCCAAGGGAAGCTTGGGGTCCTGATGCAATAGATCAAGCATGATTGGGTATGTCTCATTGATTTGGGACTTGGGGGCCTTCTTGGGCTTCTTGGCTGTCCCAATCAGATTCCCCTTGTTCATTAGGTTGTTGAACTCCTGCATTATAGTGGCTTGGGTAAATTTCAATTGGTCAGCAATCTGATCCCAGGACAGACCCTGCAGGTTTAGTGCCACAATTTCCTGGAGAATTTGGGCGGTGATGATTTGTTGCTTGGGGCGCTGGGCCGCAGGAGCTGTAGCCTGATTGGCTGTAGGGGGGCAGGTTGGCTGATGGCAGGAAGTTGTTCCAAATCAAGGTTGTCATCCTGATTGGTTGGTTGACGGGCAGCTTGTGCGGGGGTAGTTACAGGAACGGGGGTAGCGCTGGGCGCAAAGTGACTATTGAACAAGTCAAAGCCATATGGGTCGGGGGTCAGGTACAGGTCAGCTTCCTTGTTACCCACCTCAAAGGCTTGGGTGTAAATGTGTGCGTCCACGTTCTGAGCCTCACTTCCATTGAAGCTGGCTTGGTTGCTGGCACTGTTGAAAATGTTGTTGCTAGTAAAAACCATCTTGAAATAAAACCTAGGATAAAATCACTAAAAGTAGAAATTTTAAAATTTTATGATTTATTTTTATTATAATCTTGAGTCCATATTTAAAAAGTTCTCAAATCCATTTTACACAAATCAGGAGCCATGAAAATGAATAAAATGCCTGTCCCTAAATTGGATAGCTGTTGATTGGCTGTTAAACTGTTATTTTTCTATTTTAGACTGCTCATACTACACATCTTGTGTGACTTCATTTCTTTTTGTGTTTGTGAAATCTTGCTTCTAGATTGCTCTAATTTTGCTTCATTTTAGTCTGTCTGTTGGTGCCTCATATCAATCCTGATCAGATTATAATATATTCCGGAACAGCATCCATCCATCTCACTTGCTGCACCAGTTCATTTAGTTTGTGGTTTGAACTATGCCGCTTGATGTTTGATATAATTTTGTATGCTGTGTTAGTAAAATTTTGTTTACTGTTTGACATTTTGCCAGTTCATCGAACATACTTAGATTACTTGATTCTTGAATCTCGTCTGATTTGGGGTTCACTTAAATCTGAAATCATTTCATTTATATCTGAAGTATTTCCGGTTGTCACCATAGCTTTTAAAACTACTGTAAATGGAAGTTTTATTGAGTAAATTGCCCTTCAATAGGTTCCAGTTGAAATTTGTTGTGTGACTGAACCTATACATTCTAAACTGAATAATATTTTTTATCTCAACAGGTTTGTAAACTACTGTACTACTGTCTTTCAAATAAAGCTCTATCTTATTCCCATCTCTTGTCTTTTCTATTGGATTATTGCCTTCCCCAATCTCAATACTGAACTGTAATTGGTCCAGTTGCAACAGTACAGCTCTGCTGATCTTCATTACAATGGAAATGGTTGGTTTGCATTTCAGTTCAAAGAATCGGCGATAAAACTTGCAGCCAAAAGGTCAGAAGAGCATCAAGTAATAGTATAAAAGATAAAGGGGACCAAAGTTAACAAGCTATTGATGTTCAAGGTTGAAATTGGAGTATGTGGTTTTACTGAACTACTGGAATTCCCAAACAACTTTTCTGAAAGTTTTAGTGAAAATTCTGGGACCCTATTTTATAAATACACCCACCTAGTATTTAGTAGACTTACTTTATATTTGTTGGGTTGAGCTATTGATGATAGTTGAAATAGAAAAGTGTTGTTTTGTTGCTTACTTAACTTGCATTTTAAGCTTCCAATGGCTAGTTTTCTATAAACCTATTGATTTTTATAAACCAATTGAGAATAATACTTGAAACATTTTATCAGTAGCTGATTAAATAAATTAACAGATTGTTTGAGATATATAGGAATATCTGTTGAGTGGGATACATGTGTTACCATTGAAAGGAACAAAAGATGGTTATAGAGAGTTCGTTGGACAGTAATCTTGGCTAAAGTGAAGGTGAAAGGATGACGTAGCTTGGCCTTTGATACATACTTCAGTAGAAGAAAACCAAGGATTATTTACAATCTCACTCATTGTGGCTCTCGTATCAACATTGGGGTCGAGGATTTTGAGTAGCAGCTCTCGACAGCCTTTACTTAATGTTTTAAAAGGAGGGTATCCTTCTTTAGCCAGCCTTGTTGAAAGATATTGGACATATGCTTTATCACGGCTTTCGTTAGCAATCTTAAACGGCATAGAGCCGAAAGACATGACAAGATAAACAATTCCACAAGCCCATATATCTGCTAACCGAGGGTCATATGTTGAAACAGTGGTTGTTTGCTGTTGGCCTTCAAGGATTTCGGGCGCCATGTAGGGCTCTGAACCTAAAATCCCACGTGTTTTGTTACATGAGATGTGAGCGCTGTCATAAAACGCTTCTGAACACCCAAAGTCAGTCAACTTTAGTACACAATCATCATCGATTAGGATATTATCAGGTTTGATATCACGATGAGCTATACCCATAGAATGCATGTAAGCAACACCATCAATCAGTTGTCGGAAGCAGCAGTCAATTTCGGGACGATTTAAAAAACCATCCTGAATTACACAGCGGAGATCACCACCAGGGCAATAATCCATAACTTGACACCAATGGCCAAGGTCATCCTGGATGAGCTCATGGACCTTGATCACATTCTTATGATTTAGGCCCGAAGCTAAACAAAACTCCTCTCCAACTCTAGCCTCCAAGTCACCTGAGTCTCTCCATTTCTTATAGAATAATTTGACAGCAAGGACACGTTTGCTTTCATCCCCTATTTTTCTAACTAGTTGGATCTGGCTTGTAGTCCCCGAGCCTATGCGTCTTTTGACGATATCGTACTTTGATGTCAGTGTCGGGCCTATGGGTTCATCGTTGGACCAACCTTTCCACAGTTCCTGCAACCAGCCAAGTCCTGCAGAGGCCGTCTTCTTTAATGATTGGGGCTCCAAGACTCTGAGATATGAAGCGGAATCGCTTTTCTGTCGGGTAAGAAGATACGTATTATGTATCCCATCGACTTGAAGTGTTTTGTTGCTGCTAAGAAATCCTGGTTTGGAAGGCACAAATTGGCTAGAGTCACTTCTAGATCGTCTTACATGTGTAGAAGAGGGAAGAGCAATAGTGCTATTTTCAGCGGGACCTTCCACATGAATACCAACCATTGTATAGAAAATATATAAATAAAGAATATAGAGGTTTTTACACTATGTTTATGATATTTATACTAGAATCCTTATTTCTCTTGGGAACTTAGTATATACCAAACCCCACTCTGTGTACACGCTGCAAGCCGCTAAGTGCAATATGCCACGCAGGCCTGCATTCTGAGATTAAATAATGAAATCATGATTCCGCAGGTCAAATGAAGAAGCTCCTCAAATGTGAGTGGTAATGAATTTAAATTATTTATATATAATTAATTTTTCATAGCGGATTAGCGCCTGGCATATTGGATGGCAGCTAGGGCTGCTTCGACCAAGCCTTGGGTAGCCGCGGCCAGTGTTTGGCTCTGGGTCACTCTTTTCAAAGACTTATTTTAAAATAATTAAATAATAAATAAATTCGTTCAGGCTGTAGCGGCCCAGAGCCAGAAGCTAGCCGAGGCTGAGCCGAAGCACCCTCAATGCCAGCCTCGATTTGAATTATGATTTTAATAATTAAAGAAGTGGGGTTTATCTTAGAGCTTATATTGATGTGGTGAAAAGGGATTCCAGTCTGGTTGCAACACTTGACTGTTGTGGCAAACTTCATGCAACTTGATTAAATCGCATTCAAAATCAGTTCTTGCCAATGAAGAGTTAGGAAAAACTAATGAAAATAAACAAATCATTGTCTCAAAGTTCGGAATGAGAATTATAACCTTGAGGTTTAATTCTTTATACAAGCTCTTACAATGCGAGATACATAATTATTATTTAATCACCCTTGAATTGACACAAAATAAATTAAAAATCAAATTTAATTTATACCAATTAACCCTTTAAATTTGCAATTAAACCTACTAATCATAACGCTCTCAGATGCCATCAAACCAAAAGTTACCCACAATTCCCTAGACCTTGTTTCCCTAGATTTCAAACCCTATCCCTCAACCAAGCCTTGTGTGCTTACTTACCACTTGTAAACCAATAAATCCATAGCCCAGTTTTTGAACACAATCGAGCCCTTGCCAAGCCTAATTGCTGATTAACTCCACAATCGAGGATGCTTAGCATTTAATTACAATCCCATCTTCATAACCCCTAAGCAATAAAATTCTACATTAATATTTCCCAATAAGAAATCCACACTGATTTTTAAGCTCAGACCTAGTTACATTCTGTCAACCCCATACATTAGAGTGTCCCCAGTGAAACAAAGCCCAGGTTTATTATCTATTTAACTTGATGCTGAAGATGCAAACCACTCACCAAAATCCTCATACAATTCAGTTAGGATTGTAAATTTACGCATTTATCATCTTTTTTGTTTATAATTGATTGCAATGGCAGTTGATTAGTATCGCAGCTCTTTTTGTAACACATTGTCACGAGTCAAATCAATATATATAGAAGCGAGTCTGTCTATAATGTCAGCTTGAGTGCACTCGAGGTGTAAGAAACCAAATCGAATGAAAATTTCCACATTGTTTTATATTTTAAGCCAATAGCCAAGCCAACAGCTTGAATTGGCTCATCCTTACATACAATCCCTTTCAAGCACCTTTGAAAGCATGTAAGTTGAACCCAGTGGAGTGTGGCCTAGATGATTTGGAAATGAGAATATAGGCCACTCGAACTTTAATAAAAGTTATACATAATCTTTTGATTTTAATTTGCGCTTCAAACCTTGCAACCAATGCAAAGTGGCTTATCTGTACGGATTATCCAACTGAATAATTTGTGTATTAAAATAGAAAGCGGAGAAACATATTGCTTAAGAATTGGATTAAAGTTTGGGTCAATTTGCTACACCTTTATATGAGTGGATGGTTAAACTCTATGCTGAGGATTAGATTGACCAAAGAAAAGAGAGCTAGGTCAAATTAAAGAGACACACTCCAAATTATATATAGAAATATTAGTTCAAGTAAGAGATAGTTGGCTTGCACATTCCAATTTTACTCATTTGAATTGCAACAATAGAATATTCTACTCAGATGCATCACCAGATCTAAGTAGATGCAGACTGTTTCAGAGTTAATGAATGTATCACCTGATCTAAGTGGATGCAGAATGTTTCAGAGGTAATGAATGTATCACCTGATCTAAGTGGCTGCATATTTTTAAAGTTAACCTTGGTTATCATTCATCATCCTAATAAGAATATCAGTGGAACAAACTGGAAAGAATAGTATTAGAACTCAATAAAATAATTTTCATAAAGTTTGGTGTATCTAGATAAATATTTCAGATAATTCCTATCAAAATGGTATCAAGCATGATAGCCCTAGCTGCTCTAGATACCAAGATATATAGTATAGTGCAGAAATTGAAAATGGGACCCCCAAAATGTGCAAAAATTGAAAATATCAAAGTGCAAAGTGCAAAACTGATTTTCTGGAAGTAAACTCTGAAGCCAAAAACCAAAGGCTTTTTAGTAAATAATCTAAGCTTTAAAATGTCTGATAGACTAAAGAGACCCCAAGGAGCTCATTTTTCCAATAAAAACTATACAGTAGTTTTCAAAGCTGTGGCGCTGAGCAAAATCAACTCAGATTTAAACAAAATATAAGCAAACCCAAATATATTGTTAATCAAGATAACTTCATTGGGTTTTAGTTCCGTTTGAATATGAGTTGATTTTGCTTAGCACCACAGCTTTGTAAACTACTGTAAGTTGATTAACAGAAAATGGTTAAATCAGCTGTATTTAAAGAGAACTTTTTACTTTTAAAAGTAAAATTACATTATAATCTATATGTACATTTATTCAATAAACATTGAATATAGAATCAAATAAAAAACTACTTAATAAACCAAAGTCTTTTTATAAAGTTTTGATTTCATAATAGCTTACTGTAAATTCAGAACCTAAACATAAAAATGCAGGATTGTCAAATCATTGGTCCAATTTCAAATAACATTTGCAGGATGGGCTTTTTTAATTAAATTGAATTCTTTGTACAGTAGTTTTCAAACCTATTGAGATAAACATATATTAGTCAGTTTAAAATGCATAGATTCAGTCACAAAACAAATTTCAACTTTATAGATCTAAATAGAAGATAATTCCACAAAAAATGAGTGCTATTTGGCAAATATGTTCAGTCATACAACGACCTACTCAAACTGAGTACAAATATATAATGATTTAATAACAAGTGCACCAAAAAATAGAACACATGAGTTTCAGTCACAAAACACATCTACTATGTTTACTATGTTTTTTGTGAACATATGAAACTTAGTCACAAAAGTTACAAACTTGATCCAACAATGAGCCTCAATAGCAACTGAAACAGACACCTAAAAATTAAATATCAAAACACATGGATGAATCTATAATACTGTTATCAACTTGTCCTAATTAAAAATGCAATCTAAAATGTCAGAAAATTGTGGACCATGGTATTTTATCATCTGTCAGATGATATCCTAAGTATTCTAACAATAGGAAAGCACAGAGAACCTGTGACTTTGGCGTAACCTTTGGCCCAGAATATTTTGTTGTCATCAGAAGTAGCAAGTCTGACAGGGCCCAAGGCCCAAAGGAATTGGGACGGTTCTTCCTACTTCTGGATATAGGTTCATAGTTGTCTCTATATTTTATTATAGATAATTATACTGTATGACAACAGAATCATCTTTTTCTCTCCACTAATAAAGCCTAAGAGAGGATTTCATTAAGGAAATAGGACTTGGATCAATCATCAAGTCAATAAGGAATCATCAGTCTTTTATTCTAATGGACTGGCTTTAAGGCGGCTTGCCTGCCTGCGTTTTATCCTAGTTAGCTCACGACGCTAAAAGAGACTGAAGTAGCTTTAGGGCGACACGGCAGGAGGACCAGCCTTTGTTGGGGTGGTTTTAACGGCAACTGTGGTAAGTTCAACTCCCTGGTACTCAACAAAGTGTCTAATACCAGGGAGTCAAGTGCCGCATATGTGAATCTATTAGTATTTTTGGCTTAACTGATTTTAAGATAATTTTTACTAGTAATTAAGGGGTTTGAAACCAAAAACCAAGGTTAAATTTACTCAAACTCAACTCTGTTTAATAATTTGGTTAGCTACAATACCAATTTAAGGGGCAATTCATAAGTAAATTTACTAATAGAAATGAAAAAACTTGTGTTTGACAATCTAAACCAAAAAGTGACTAGTTTGACACTTTTTAAGCCAAATTTTAATTTTATTACTAAAATACATATGCGCTTACATAAAAATTGTTATTTACTGCTAAATTTTTATTATTAGTGTCCGTAGTTGTCAATTAGGCTTCCAAGCACCACTATACTGGATTTAGTGGTATAGACATTAATCAAATATACCACTTGTTTTACATTATGTCATTCCTGGGTTTGTGGATTAAGTGGTGCCACATAAATTAAGCCCAATTTATTAAGAGATTTCATATGTACTTTATAAAAAATGGAAACTCAACTCCCCCTATGTTCAACTCTATCAACTTGCCACCCAATTGGTTTTGGATTTAACTAATCAAAGACTTGGAATTAAGGCTAAATTAATATGTGATGCACTATGAGCGCCACTCAACACTCACCCACACAACACTTTAACTTGGGGATTAGTACAGAGAGCTTCTTAATGTTTTAAACAACACTATGGTAAATAAGTCACTTCTGGCTCCTCACAGCACAAATTAAACACTAATAAACACCTTCCTAATCATTTACTTTTTTAACTTATGTTGTATTTTTTTGAGCATATGAAACTGTGTTGCAACTGAGTTTCCAGACTTGCCTGCTAACGTATCTTACAATACACTGGGGGCGCTCAATGAGTCACCCCTTGACGTGTCTAACAGTATGAACCAACCTGATGGCAATGTCAAACGGCTGGCACTTCCTCCTAATTAGGAGCGCTACCAATTTGACCTGCTGATCCCTGCTCAAGTTATTCCTTGGCTCCAAACCTTACATGGAACACACCACTATGCCACCCCCTTGTGGCTTTGTGGCTTTCCCCATACGGTATATTAATTGCAGTATTCTACAATAAAAAATACCTTATTCTATTCATTCTTGTCCTTTCTATTGGACTGTTGTCTTCCCCAACTCAAATACTGAATCCTCATAGGTTTGGTTGCAAGAGTGATAGCAGCAGTAGGTTGACAACCTACCTAAAACAAAAATCTCCCCTAAGAAAGGACAGAGTACGGGCCGTATGGCTACTCCCCATCATGAAACTTTCCTGCCAATCCCCAAGGGGGACATCCCAACAGGTATGTTATTTACCAAGACCAGCCAGTCCTTACAAGTGTGTATAAACGGCTCTGCCTTGGGCAGTGTGACGCCAGCGTCACCCCTCCCCAGTCAGACCTTTCACAATGTATGCTCAACCTCCAGCTGGAATCCTTTGCAGGTGGAGTTGAAGGAGTTGACATTGTCAGTTGGCTTCAATCCACCAAGACGCCTTTGTATCTACCAGGTTCCCGGACCCATGTGGGTTGACACTGCGTCTGAGCGCCTCACAGGGCCCGCCGTTATATGGTTTACCAACTGGGCCAGTCAGGAAATCAAAGTCACCTGGGCAGCATTCCGGGATGCCGCAAGATCCTGCTACAGAAAAACCTTCTTGCCTATTGTGGTGGGGACTCCTTTTTTAGCAATTTGATAAGGAGCGCCTTCTGGGGAAGCTTCAAATATGGAATTAAGAAAGAAGAGAAGTATATTTTATTGGATAATACTTTAGACTTATATAGACTTGACTGTGGCAGGGATTTGGTTTGATCAAACCTAGGGGTTGGTCATGTGCGGGATGAATTTGAGCCACTAGATACTTGGACAGTCATGTGATATTGCTTGGTTACCATTCTTGGTATGTCAAACGGTATATTGGAAGGGCACCAAATCAGGCAATGGCGGGATGTTAAGTAGGTTGGCGGTAGCCATAATGCTTGTACATCCAGACCCTTGACACCACCCCTTAAGGGGTTACTCTGGTGCATCAGGAGGGGGCTTTGTTTTCACGGCTGCCGCCTGATGCTCCTGGAGCTGTTTACCAGTTGGAACCAGTCTGGTTGAGTGTTCTCCTTTACTGAGGTGGAGACGGGTTCTGTGGTATTTCTTGACAATTGGGGTTTTGGCACCTTGGAATTTTACTAGATAGGTGTTGTGATCTGGTCTGTACTTGATGATTCTTCCTGGTCCTGGTGTACTGAGTCTAGTTTCTTTCTGTTGCCAGCTAGAACCCAGACAGGGGAGTTGATGGGAAGTGGTTCCTCTGTGGAGGTATCCTTTTGTGTTTTGAGCCTCTTTATTTCTGCTATTTTAGCTTTGAGGCGGATGTGTTGTAGATTTAGTGCTTGTTCTACTGTGGGAGGTTTCCTCAGGAGGATCTTTATGTATGGCTGTTTGTTGCGGGTGATTATTTCTGGTTTGTACCCATAAGTTAGCTCAAACAGTGAATAGCCTGTTACTTGATTGGTGCGGACTTGGGATACTAGTAATGCATGTTTCACGTATAGTGGCCATGTATCTTTGGCTTTGTCATCCATTATTTTCTCTAGGGTCCTGATAAGGCTGCTGTTTAGGCATTCAACTCTGCCGTTGGCCTGTGGCCTGTAGGTCAAGGTTGTGGAATGTTTAATGTTTTTTATTTTGGATTGTCATTAACTATGTGACCTGAAAACTTGGTTGCTCCATTAGTTATGATTTAGTCTGGAGTGCCGTAGTTGACTATGATTGCTTTGTTAATTAATCAGTTGCTGGTCTCTGCTTTATGGTCCTTTGTTGCCCAGCGGATGAGCCAGTGTGTGGCAAAGTTGATAGCTACAATTAAGAAATGTTGGTTTATCTTAGTTTCTGGGAAGGGAACCACTACGTCTAGCCCCCAAACCTTGAATGGTTCAGGGTCCAGTACTGGGTTGACCGTTGGCTGGGAAGCCTTTGTGCTGGTGTATTTCTTGCACACTGTGCACTTTTTCAGAACATCAAATATATCCTGTTTGAGGTTGAGCCACCATACTATCTCTTTTAATGCAAGGTATAGGTTATTAGCCTTTGTATGTCCTAGTTAGTGGTGATGTCTTAATATGGTGTTGACTCTTTGTGCAAGTGGGATGTACGGGACATGTTTGTCATTAATAGTTTGGTATACTGTGCCATTTGATACATGGAAATACTTTTTGTTCCTTACTAATGTATCATGGGTCAGTTGATGTGTTGAGGGGTCTTTTCCTTTGGTTTTAAACTCAGTGTTGTACAGGTTTGGCCAGTCAGGGTCCAGGTGGTCAGGATTATTCTCTCTAGGCTGACATAGTCTAAAGAGGGCATCAGCTGTGACCAGCTCTGCCCCCTTTTTGTATTGGATGTTCAAATTAAGCTGTTCCAGCAGGGACATCCATTTGGCTTGTTGTTGTGCAAGTGCGTTCTGAGTTTTGAAATATATTAAGGATTTATGGTCAGTTAGTACTTGGACGTTTAAATGTCCTTATAAGTAACATCTTCATTTCTTGAATGCATGGTATATTTATAGCAATTCCTTATTATTTATTGGGTATCTCTGCTAAGTATTGGTTAGTTTTCTGCTTTCATAACATACTGGCAGGAAGTCTTGCTGCCCTGGCTGGTAGATGCGCGGGACTGCGCCAATGGCGGTGTCACTGGCATCTGACTTGAGCTTGTAGCACCCAGTATTATTAGGATATTGCAAGATTTGTGCTTTGATCAAGGCTTGTTTTAATAATTGGAAATTCTTGTCACATTCTGGTGTCCAGATGAATTTCTTTTTGGAATTACCCTTGGTTAAGTCATTGATTGGTGTGGTTAGTTTTCTGCAGTTTTTGGTGTATTTCTTAGGTAAGCTACCATTCCAGGAAAGCATCTAACTTGTTTAACAGAGGTGGGGCGTTGCATGTTATTTATGGCTTTAATTTTGTGGGATCTGCTTTGATGCCACCGTCAGAAAAAATGTGACCCAAGAACAGGAGTTCCTTTTCCATAAATTGGCACTTACTTGGTTTTGCATAAAGTTTGTGCTTTGCAAGTCAATCAAGTGTCTTGCGGACATGTGTGAGGTGTTCCTCTTTTATTTTGAGAATATGATGATATTGTCAAGGTAGCATAATGTATTTGAGAGACTTTTTAGTGCTTGGTTCATCATGGTGACAAATGTTGCGGGAGTGTTGGTCATCCCAAAGTTCATTACCCTACACTCAAAGGATCCAAATTGCATACTGAACGCAGTCTTTGGTATGTCCTTTTCCTTTACTTCAACTTGGTTGTAACCCAAAGTGAGGTCAATTTTGGAGAAAATTTTGGCTCCTGAGAGTCTTGAAAACAGATTCTCTATAAGTGGAAGAGACTATTTATTCTTTACTGTGCTTGCATTTAGTTCTCTGTAGTCAGTTGCTAGACGCAGGGTGCCTTCTTTTTTCTTTACAAAGAACACTGCTGCCCCCCATGGGGATTCAGACGGGCAAATGAATCCTTTTGCTAGATTGTCCTAAATGTGTTTTTTGAGGGTTTGGGTCTCCATGGGAGAGAGTCTGTAGAGGGGTGAAGGATTGGGCATGGCTTTACATAGGTCAATGCCATGTTTGACCTCCCGTTTGGGGGTAACTCTGTGAGTTCTTCCTTGAATACATAAGCGTATTCATTTAGGAGTGCCACAAGTTCTGGGCATTGGATCTTGGTAGTTTGTATATTACTGAATTTGGTGTACCTCATTATGTGAAGGGTAATGTCTTTGGATAGACATTCTGAGTTGTCTTGGTTTATGACCTGGACAAATACTGTGTCTCTTAGAATGAGGTCATTGGGTTCTTTGAGGATATTCAAATTGACTCTGTTGCTTTTGATGGTCCTGGTTTTTGTTTTCCAACATACGCTGGGGTTCACTCAGGTGAACCAGTCCATGCCTTTTACAATATAATAGTTTATATTGTTCATGACAAGTCCTTTGATGGACGTTTGTATGCCTTAGAGGTCAATTATGAAGGGAGTTGTTTTGCCTTCAAGTAGAACCTTTGATTTGTCTGCCATTCTGGTGTATTTGAAGTTGGATTTGACAACTGGTATTTTGTATTTTGTTACAAATGGTTTGTAACCATAGTGTGTTGTGCACCAGAGTTGAATAAAATTTTATGTGTATGTGATTTGTAAGTGCATGGGTAGACAAGAAGTTGTGAGTGATCTTTAATTTTTACGTTCATAAAAATGGAGGATTGCGGGACACGTGGAATTCAAGCAGCAAAGTTTGTGCCTTGGTACAGCTTCTTGTCAAGTTGGGCAGAGACAGGGGCACTTAAGCCTGTTCCCCCCCTCTTTTCCCTTTTCCTCTGTTTTGAGACCTTCAAGGTCAGAGAATGTGGGGTCAGATTCATAGCAGGTTGCTATTTCAGCATTGTTAACTTCAGTGGTGTCCTCTTTCTTGGGACAGGAGCAGTTTGCACTTTGGCTGTAATTGTCATTGTTGCAATTGGAGTTGTCATTGCTATTATTGGTGTTCTGGCTTTTATTGCCATTGGAGTTTTCTCTGCCATTGCCGTTTGAGGAGTGGTTGCCGTTGCATGCAGCATATTCCATGTTTGCGCGTTTTTCTGTGTGCTTGGCTTTTGCAATGAGCGCAGGTATGGAGGTGTTGGCCTCTGGACAGATGAGAGCAGCAACAGAGGGTTTCATTCTGTTGATGAATGATGCTCTGGTGTGTACGTTATCAGCTTGTGATGGGTTTTGGATTTTGACCGTATTTCCTCAAATTTGTTGGCGTAAGCTATGATAGTGGTCTTCTGAGGAAGATCACTGAGCTGTATTGCAATGTTTTGAAGGGATTTGGTGACGCGGAAATTGTGCGTGATATCTGCTTTGAACTCTTCCCAGTTGTCAAGCTAGTTGTCAGTTTGTGAGCCAACCCAGGTGGCAAACCAGTTAGCTGTAGTCCCGTACAGGCGCTTGCTGGCTTCCTGGACCCATTTCTCATGGGGGATGCGGCTGGCGCAGAGTTTAGCAGCTGAGTGGTCTAGCCAGTTGATGACATTTTCTTTTTTTACCAAAGAACTTGTTGATACCAATGTATTTGGTGTTGGTCACCTCACCTGTGATAGGTGGTTGTGCATTTGTTTGTGGTTGAAGAGAGCATCTGTATTAAATTATCTTGGCACATGCTTTGGGTATACCAGACCTTCAAATACGGTACATCCACTAGGTATATCTTTGTTGATATTGTGGGCGCAGAAGTACGTTTTCCAGGTCTTCTGGGATGTGGCCTGGTTGAGTATGTGAGCAAAGGTGAGCAGGTTCTGTTCAGTCATTTTCTCTTTCATTGGTGTGGTCAAAAACTGTTGCTGATACCAGTGATAAGGAGCTCCTTTTGGGGAAGCTTTGAATAGGAAATTAAGAAAGAAGAGAAGTATATTTTATTGAATAATACTTTAGACTTATATAGACTTGACTGTGGCGGGGATTTAGTTGAATTGAACCTAGGGGTTGGTCATGTGTGGGATGGATTTGAGCCACTGGATACTTGGACAGTCATGTGATATTGCTTGGTTACCATTCTTGGTATGTCAAACGGTATATTGAAAGGGCACCAAATTGGGCAATGGCTGGATATTAAGTAGGTTGGCAGTAGCCAGAATGCTTGTACATCCAGACCCTCAACAAATTAAACATACTAGATCCGTTCCCAAGTACCTTGCTGCTGTCCCTGAATCCATAACTGACAGGAATACCATGCTTCTGACCCTAATAGTTAATGGACTCAAGCCCCATATCTGTAAGTTGGTCCCCGTGGGTTGTTGCACCTCCATCAATGACTGTTACAAGGCCATGGTGGAGGCCAACAATCAGACTTCTATGGGCTTCTGCCGTACTAGTGATGCTCCACCTCCACCTTGTGCAACACCTGGCAGTGGCCACAACCAAGTAGGCCGCCGCCAGCCCCGCCAGCAGGAGAATGGAATCAAATGGCCCCGCAAGGGGGGAACTCCAGCTAGCACAAATTGAGGACCCAGGAAAAGCCTGGGGATTGTAACTACAAGAGGTTCTACAACCCCACTTGACCCGCACTCTCAATCCCTCCTCGCAAAGAACCCCTGCAACTAAAGTCTACATGAGATCAAAACCCTTGATGTCTTCCAGGTCCATAGTGACAACCCCATACTTCAAGCAAGCCACTCTTCAAATAAAGTCAGCTGCTTAGCCTACCCCTTCCATTTTTGTGGGAATACCCACAAACTATTGGTAGATACTGGGGCCAACCACACTATGGTGGACCAGGCATTTGCTGACTCCCAACAATTGGACCAAGTGACTAGCAGGTTCAAGGCAGTACAAGTAGCTGATTCCTGTAGAGTTGCAATTACCCATGAGACAGTACCCTTCTCCATAAGAATGAGGAACATCCAGGTTAAGCTCTCTGGGCCAATCATGATAGGGCTCAGCTACAACATAATTGATGGCCTTGACTGGCTTTGGCACAACCGTCCCTAAATTGAATGGGATACCTCTGTTATCACCCTCAAAAGAAATAGGATGGGCTTCCAGATCTATCCTGTTGAAATGAGCAAGCTACTCCACAATACTGTATTTTTTAGAATAACAGAGACAGGCTTGTACAGCTTCAAGGGGGGAAACTAGACTTCAACCAGTGTTCAGTTAAGGTTATCCACGCGGAACCACCTGCAGCCCCTCCCTTGACCACCTCACCCCCACCAGCGCTTGCTTCACTCCTCAAGGGGTACAAGGACGTTTTCAGTAAAACACTGGACCAACTACTTCCCCCTTGAGAGATCCAGCACGCTGTACAACTCCAAGGATTGTTACCTAAAGCACAACCATTATACCATCTTACACCAAAGGAAGATGAGACCCTCCACCAGCACCTCATGGACGTGCTTGACAAGGGCTTCATTTGCCCCTTGCTCTCTTCATACGGGGCAGCTGTCTTCTTTGTAGCCAAGAAGGACAGATCCCTTTGCCTGGTCATAGATTATTGTGCCTTAAATGAGGTGACTGTTAAGAATAAGTACCCCCTGCTGTTGACTGACAACCTGTTTGACACACTCACGGGTGCAAAGGTCTTTAGTAAGATTGATCTCACCGTGGGGTACAACCAGATCCGCATTGCACCAGGGGATGAGGCAAAAACTGCCTTCTTCACACGCTACAGGTTGTTTGAGTGTTGATTCATGAACTTTGGAATGACTAACACTACTTCCACCTTTGCCATGTTGATGAACAAAGCATTTGAGGAACTTATTGGAAAATGTATGGTTGTGTACCTTGACAACATTATTGTCTTCAGCCAAGATCAAACCACGCACCTCCAACATCTCTGTGCTGTCTTCAACACCCTTTGGAAAAACCAGCTAAAAGCTAAACCCTCCAAATCCAAGTTACTCAAGTCAGAGTTGCTGTTCCTTGGGTACACCATCTCTGCCCAAGGTATAAAGCCCGACCCTGCCAAAATCAAGGCAATCACCAGCATGCCGCCTCCCACTGATGAGAGCCAGGTGCGTATCTTCTTAGGCATGGTTGACTATGTGCACAAGTTCATTCCCAATTGCAGGGAACTAATTGCACCTCTCACCAAACTCCTCAACACCAAACAGTGTTTCCATTTGACCTTTGATTATCCACATGTTTGGTGGTTTGCAGGCGGAGATAATGTTGGCCAAGTAGAAGTTTAGTGACTTCTGTTGAAGAAGTAGCTGTTGAAAGATTAGAAGATGTGAGTGCAGGACCAGGAGATAACCTGAAGGAACTAGCCAGACTAGATGCAGAGGCTGGGAAAGTTAATTTTGGTGTCTTTAAAGAAGAAATATAAATAGAAAGAAGCAGTTAAATAATACTTAAATAATGCCTAAATATGTTAAAAGTAATGAACAATCATATGTTCAGAAAGAAAGAGGAGAAAAAATGGTTTACAGTGTGTTAAAACTGTAAATTTATTAAAGAAAGAATTGAGGAGAAGGGAGCCAGAAAGAGGCCAGAAATAGGACAGAGAAACTGTAAGGGCAAAAGAGCAAATTTTGTCAAGAACAACTAGAGAGGCAAGAGGACAAGCAGCAAGCAGGTTCAAAGTCACAAAATGTTGAGAAAAACACGGAGAAACAGAGAGAAACGTTGTAAAATCAAGGGGTCAAAATTTGCCTAAGTAAAACATATGTGGAAGCGCTCAAGATTTGCCAGGGAAAAGTGACAGGAATCACGGCAAAACTGTTCAAAACGCAGAGCAGTTGTTTACCTGGAGCGAGACAGCCTCAGGTTCAAACCAGGGTCAAGGACGGGTCATCCAGGGAAACCTTTTTGGCAAAACCGTTGAATTGAGGCATATGATTGGCTGCAAGCCAAAGTCTATTTGATCAGTGTTTTAAGGGCTTTAACTTAAGAGTTAGAGCCTAAAAAATGAGGAGCAGAAGCAAAAATTCAGGGCTTTCATTGGCTGAAGTAAGTTTTGAAGTCTAATATATTGTAGAGGGAAAGAAATAATGTAATTTAAGCTCTTGAAAACCAGAGTTCTAAGAGAGATTTTTGGTCCAAAAGAAGGACTATAAAAGGGGAGAGCTATCTGAGACTCTTGAGGGGAGACAAGAGGGACTGGACTTAATTGGACTGGATCAAGTGAATTACAAAGGCCATAAGAGCTACAGAAGGAGCCAAAGATCAAGAGTAGGAAGCCGGAGCTGGAAAAGACTGCCAGAGTCCAAGTTTAAGAAGCAGGTGTCCAAGTCTAAGAATCAGATGTCCAAGACAAAGGTGCAGGAGTTCAAGACCAAGTAAAAGGAGTCCAAGATATTGTTAGAAGACTTCAAATATTGGCGAATCCATATTGTTTTCTTGACCCCCCGGGCCATATACCAGAAGGTTTCTAAGGGAATCTTCCTTCTGAGAGTGAATAAAAGCCCATTTTGACCCCTATACATATTTCTGAGATACATTTCCCCTTACTAGAGAATGACAACCCCTTCCAGATGGTCCCTGGCTACAATCCAGGACACACTTGGGGACTGGTGGACAGGAACCCCACAGGACCCCTGCCAGAGATCAAGCCTTTGAGATGTTGAAGCAGTATCAGGATTGACAGTTCTTCCTCTCTGGAAACCTGGGCCTGGGAGCAGGAATTGAACCCTGACCCTGAATTCCTTTAGGCCGCCAGGCCTGTGGACTGCAGGACCACCCACCTGCGTTTTTCTGGGATTGAGCCCCCACAAGCTGATACCAAGAATGTTGACTCATGCAGTAAAAAGAGCCAAACCAAAGAAATTGTTGCACTAAATGGAAGACTAATCACAGCGCCTAATGGAGATACTGATTTGGCAACTATTAGCTTCATAAACTTGAAGTATACACCAGCAACCAATCAAAAGCCAACCCAGGAAACAGGCACAGGCCCGCAGCCTGGTCCCATGACCACGACACTAAAGCCAGATAATCAGGTAGCCAAATTGAGATTCTTGACCAATGAAAGAACTCCTGGGCCAAGTGCCATTTTGCCGCCTTTGGACCCAAGCACCCAGTCCCCCTGGCCCTGCCCTTCCCAATGCCCTGATAAACCCCCATGGAAAATGTTAAGTTTGGAGGTGGGGGTTTATATAGACCCAAAGACCCTGTGCTCCAAACTTATTGCCATTTTTGAATAAAGGTTATGTTAATTTGGCTCATACAGCTATTGCCTTATTTTGTATTTGCTGTCTACCAATCCAGTTTGAGATCTCCTTCCCCACCTGCCCCACCGCCCGCTGTTTTCTGTCCTCCTGGTGTACCCTTTGAACCTGTCCATTTTACCAACTACCCTCTGAAGTCTGAATACAAGGAATAAACCCCAGAAAAGATACTCAAACTCAATCCCCTGGCCTGTATACAATCCGAAATTAGATACAACCGACAAGGCCCATGGATATTTTCAACACCCAAGTTGTTCAGAGGGAAATTCAACTATCTCCCTGCTTACAACCTGTCCATGGAACCACCCGTGACCCCAAAACCTATGTCTGCTTCTTCACCTGACCTTCCAACCAACCATTCTGGCAAGCTGTTTGGGATTGTGTAAATCACTCCCACAGGGGTGATTGACACTATAATCCCAGCCGCTGGCCCATGGTCCTAGGTGGGGAAGTCCCCCTCCTATCTTTTAAAGTTAGCCCCCCTCTTGTGGTGGACATTGCCTGCAAAAAACCCAGGCAAAGTTACCCCTGAAAATGATGGGCCAGCCACCCAAGACTGGATCCCTGAAAAGCAGAGACTTACAACAGCACCTGTACTGCAGCTCTCCAACTGAAACCTCCAGTACAAACTCAAGACTGACGCCTCTGACAGGGCCATAGGGGGTGTGCTACGGGTAGAAACTGACAATAGCGCCTTCCTCCCCATGGCATATGAGTCCAGGAAGCTTACCAACTTGGAACAATGTTACCCCATTCATGATAAAGAATTAGTGGCACTTATAAACTGTGTTGAGAAGTGGCGCTATTACCTGGAAGGGGCTACCTTTCCATCCCACGTTCCAACAGACCACAAGTCACTCCAGTACTTCAACACACAGTCCCACTTGACACGCCATCAAGCAGGCTGGGTTGAGTGCCTATCCCCCTATCAGTTGCGCATCAAGTACAAGCCTGGAAAGGAACTTGTTACAGCTGACACCCTCTCACGCCTCTACATAGCGTCCATCACTGGGGATGACGGCTTGGATTCAGATTGGCCAATGTTGTACCTCCGCCCTGAAGCAACTTTTTACAAAGGCCTTAACTCAGTAACCATCTCCAAGATGAAGGACAACAAAAGTCAGTTCATCACAGATGCTGGCAACGTCTGCCTCCAGGCAGAGACAGGTGAGAAAATGCCTTAACCCGCCACACACAACAAGGTGACACCATACTGCATTACCACCAAACCCTGGGTCACATCAGAGGACGTAACCTCTTTGAGATCATTAAACGGAAGGTTTGGTGGCTGCTTATGCGTCAAGACATCTTGGATCTCCTCAAAACATGTGTGCTGTGCAAAAAGAATACATCTAAACCTGCACCCCCAAAGTCTGTCCTGCCCATCAAAGAAATGGAGCCCTTTGAACAGTGGGCCCTTGACATTGTGGGACCCCTCCCCAAAGACAGACTGGGAAAGAAATACATCATAACTGCCATTGACTACTTCACCTGTTGGCCAGTGGCCTGGGTGACAACTAACCACACCGCCACCACCATCACCTGCTTCATTGGAAAGGAAATTGTGGCCCGCTTTGGGCGGCCCAAACGCCTCATCACAGATGGTGGCCCCAAACTTGTTGGGCATGTCATGAAGGCGTACTGCGCCAAGAATGCACTCTAACAGATAGTCACAACCCTATACCATCCACAAGTCAATGGACACGTAGAGCGGTTAAATGGCTCACTGGTTTAACTGATTTCCAAGCTCTCACAGGAACACCCCAATACCAAATGAACAAAACACCTGCCTACTGCTCTAAATATTTTATGAGCAAGAATTAACAGAGGCACTGGGTTCAGCCCCAGTGCCCTGGCCTTTGGGACGCCTGACAGTTTGACGGGAGTTGAACAAGGGAAGTTACAGTCTACAGCTCCCAGGAAACCCCCTGTTGACAACTCCATCCCTGAACCAGTGGCGTGCCAAGGCCCAAGAGATCAAACACAAAAAAATTGAAGGAGGGACAAAACACCTTGAGGCAAGATATGCTGTAGATGATCCCGTCTACACCCTCAGCCCCAATTCAGCCAAATTAGAACCAAACCACCTAGGGCCCTTCAAGATAGCTGTGGTCTATGACAACCACACCTATCAACTCAAAGATGCCCAAGGGAATACCAAGAAGCTCCACCATGATTGCTTGCGCCCCTGCCGCACCATCCCCACACAAAGATTGTTCACACGGACCTTCCAAGATCTTCCGTAGACTTCAATCCTGGTGTCTGACAACAAACAGGGGGCAAGGGAGGTGTTGCAACCAAGTTTCCAGACTCACCTGCTAATGTATCTTACACTACACAGCGGGCGCTTGAAGAGTCATCCCTTGATGTGTCTAATAACATGAATCAACCTGATGGCAATGTCAAATGGCAGGCACTTCCTCCTAATTAGGAGCACTCCCAATTTGACCTGCTGATCCCTGCACAGGTTATTCCTTGGCTCCAAACCTTACATGGAACATGCCACTATGCCACCCCCTTGTGGCCTTGTGGCTTTCCCCATATGGTATATTAATTGTAGTATTCTACAATAAACAATACCTTATTCTATTCATTCTTGTCCTTTCTATTGGACTGTTGTCTTCCCCAACTCAAATACTGAATCCTCATTAGTTCAGTTACAACAACTGCCTTGCTTTTGAGCTAACTTTCAAACCTGTTTTAAATTTAAGCAAGTTTTATATGTAAAAAACAATGTAAATTTGATTTTTATGCTTGACTCTGGCATACTTGACAGTAAGAATTCAGCTTTTCCCAGCTGATTGACAGTGCCAAACTTGACACTTTACTATGTTTTGAATTTTCAACTCCCAATAAAAAAATTCCACATAATAATTTTTTTGCAATTATAATCTACTACTTTCCCAGCTACTCTCCATATAATTTTTATATATTTTTTTGATTTTTAATTATACTTTTACATTGATTTAACACTAAGATGTTATGCTGAACCTAACATCTTTGATGCTTCATCATAATTTACTTATTTTCTATATTTAACCTTTATATCTATACTTTGAGTTTCTATTTTTCTTCTATTTACTTTGTTATGTTTTTTTCTTGATAAATAAAACTTTATTTGCATACTTTTCATTTTGAATTTTACTTTGCTTTACCTTTGTGTTTCATATCTTTCACACTGTTTTATTTACAAAACTAAACTTTTCTTTAGACAAGATCAAACAAGAACAGCCAACAGCCCAAGCGCAGAGCCTCCAAGGGCTCCAAAGAAACTTTCTCCACTCCCAAGCATGCCAAGAAGCCTTCAAAGGCAAAGCCTCCAACCCTATCTCCTCCCACTTTATCTCCTCCTACTCCCCCCCTCCACCCTCATCTTCCATATCCCCTTCACATTCCCCCAAAAATTCCTCCCCCAATAAATCTGATGGTAATCTTACCAACCACTCTTTTTACCACTCAGAGGCTGACTCTGAGCCCACCAAGGAGCAACATACCAAGAAGTCAAAGGCTGCCAAGGAGCCCAACTCTTCTTCTGATAAGAAAAATGAGGCTTCCAAGAAGGCTTCAAAGAACCCTTCCCCTCCTCTCCCTAATGGCTCTTCCCCTCTCCCTCATCTGACCCCCAGGATGAGCCTGAGTAATATTCCAAGAATTTCAAAGCTTCTGGTCACATGGCTTAGGATCCACTGGCCATCCACAATATCTGCAATGTGGATGGAGAGTTCAAAGTCCTCAAGCGCTTCCCCCGTTTTTCCCCATCATGTCAGTAAAGGGCGGCCCTGGCTACGTTGCTGACAATTACATCTTTAACTGTAATAATCAAAAGCACACTATCAAGAGCAAGCACTTCATATGTGAAGATAAGGCTTGTAGGGCCTGGTTGAACACTGAGGGCTGAGAGAAAGTAACTGCCAAGAAGGGGGAGCACTCTTGTGAGTCCTCAATCATCTTATAACCCAGATGTTAAAATGATACCTTGTCCAGGTGATCCCAACATCCTCTCACCTCCAGGCATCTGATCTGGCTATAAAGCCCTACAACATCCCAAACCCAACAATCTTAAATTGATACCAACCCAGGAACAGTTGGTTAAGTTCATAAGTGATAAGCGTATTGACACCAATCCCCCTCCCCCCAAGGCCTCAGATGTCCTCTCAGAGCTTACACTCACTCACGAGCTCAAGCAGCTTCCAAGTGGGGAGCGCTTCCTCCTCCATGACAAAGAGCCTGGAAGCAATGACTGCATAATCTGCTATGCCACCCAGCAGAACCTTCTGGAGTTAAAAAGGGCTTCAACCTGGCTAGTTGATGGTACCTTCACCACTTGCCCCCAGATGTTCAAGCAGCTCTGGATGATCCATGCCCAGTTTGACATCCGGGCAATTCCACTTGCGTTCTTTCTTCTTTCTGGGGCCACTGAGGCCATCTACACCTGTGCTTTTACCATCCTCTGACAAGCGCTTTCCCTCCTTCCTGACAACAGCAATGCCAAGAAGACCCCCCCTACACCCGCACCAACCCTCCTGCCGCTGACAAAGACTAGGCCACCCTGGACTTGGAGGAAAAGGTAAGACTGAGAGCTCTGGAGCCTCACATTTGCATTATGGACTTCAAACCTGCTCAGTTCAATGAATTCAAGCAACTGTTCAGAAGGGAGGTGCAAGGGTGCCACTTCCACTACCACCAAGCAGTTACTTGGAATGTGCAGGCCCATACTGAGCTAAGTAGGTTGAGCCGGAGAAACACTTTGGACACCTTGAAAATTTGTGCTTGCACAATTTAGTGCCTTGGCTTTTTTAAAGCCAGAGCACACTGCACAGGGGTTTGAGGTTCTCCCAAAGGATCCTTAAATAGTAAAGCACTTGGAGTTCAAGCCTTTCCTTGAATAATTTGAGCCCCAGTGGATTGTGAAGGTTGTCACGCAGAGGCAAGGCAAGGCCCGTGCCAAGGCCAGCTGGAACGTTTATTGGGCGGACATCAACAGGGAGCTCAAGACCACCTTGGCACTAAAGGCTTATCACAAACAACTCAAGGCCAACTTTGGGCTCCATCCAAGATTTAATAAGTTCTTTTCCCTCCTGCAGCACAAGCAGGAGAAACCCATCTCCAAGCTGTGTGACTTGGCAAACCATGTCCCCCCACTAAGCCCACAACCCGCTCCACCCTCTTCACCAAGGCCATTCAGGGTGCGGCCAAGCATAAATATAAGGCCTCTGAGATCAAGCAGCAGCTTGAGATCATTGAAACTTCCCTCCTGGAAGGGGCTAAAATTAAGAAGGGGAAAGAAGGGTGAGGAATAAACTTGCTTGCTCATATATGATTTTTACTTTTAACTTTTAACTTTTTAACTTTAATTTTTACTTTTTACCTTTGATCATTTTAGTTTTAATTTTTAAGTTTTTATATTTGATTTAATTAGATACCAGTGATTGTTCTATGAATGAATGGTAAGTTTGAGATGAATAGTTATAGTTGAAAGTGAATCAAATATCTTAATTTTTGTTAATTTTCAAATAAAACATATGCTATTCACAGTTGTGCTTAAATGAACTATATCAAATAAATATTAAATTTTCTACATATTTTGCATAGATTGTATTGTTGTGTTTGTGTTTAGTTTTGTCTCATTGGAATTTTATTTTTTATGTTAATCAAAAATATTTTTATAATGAAGAGTGTAAATTACATAGTAAAACAAGAAATAGTTGCTTATTTCTCCTTTTTTATTAGTTAAGGTACACTTTTTATTGCATTTTGAGCTCTCTGGGGGCATTTTAGTATACCATAGCTGTAAAGCTTAATTTTTTATATTAAAAGTTTTCAGTACATCAAGATCTGTTAATTAAAAAAGTATCAATTTCCAGTTGTCAATCAGGGAAAAGGCTGAATTCTCACTTTACTATAGTGTTGAGCACCAGGGAGTTGATCACCAGGGAGTCAAACTTACCACAGTTGCCGTTTAAACAGAAGGTTAACTTGACATCTTCTACAGATTGGTATCTTTTCTGTTTAACTGGGCCACTTACAGGGCTAGCTAGCCAGTGGTTGGCTACTAGTTCACAGAGATGATTGTTTCAATTAATCAGAGCTACTCTAATACAACAGGCTCAAAGCCTTTTATTTTAGAGTGTTTGGCCTGATGGCCCAGTCCATTTTGGACTCTTCTAGAAGTGTTTCAAATGACAGCCCATGTGATGGCCCTTGTTCTGGGATATAATTAAAGATTAGAATAGTAATTATTATGGGAAGCATGTTTGAGTTGGTTGGTGAGGTGGACTAATTAATTGTGCAATATCTACATTTTTTTGCTCATTAATTAAGAATAGAGGGTTTGTTAATGCTAGGGTATGATTTGATTATTGGTTTCAAAAATATGTGGCCCACATTATTTTGTGGAAACCATTCCTAAGAGCAATTGCAAGCTGGACTTTTTTTTTAAAGTTCTGGTTTGCTGGCCTGCATTACTTTGTTGAATCCATTCCTAATAGTAATTAACTGCTGGCCCACGTTATTTTGTTGAATCTGTTAATTAGTCAATATTCCAAAATACTGACATAGAATATGAAAAGGAAATAAATATTCTGAGTGTCTGTTTTAGGATTAGAATCAATAAAAATATCAAATTTATCCAAATTCATGAGTAACAGTGCACATTTATAACCAGAAATAATTAATATAGAAATCTAAAAATCTAATTCAAAATAAACAGTAGTGACTTTAAGCTTTCATGCTACTATATATGGAGTGATAAAAATTATAATAAATAAGTTATATAGATAAGCTGATTTTAATTTGATTTTACTTTTATACAAAAATGGACACATCCTGATAAAATAGTAACAATGGACTCATTGTGCACTGCAGTTGTGGTTGCCCCTGTGGGTCAAAGAACAGAGTTAGTGCAACACAAGTGTCTACTTAGGAAGGAGACAGAGGAGAGATCAATAGCGAGGTTGCACTGACATAACCAGCTCAAGGGAACAAAGTTCAAGGGCACAGAGCATAAATCCTGGGGTCCAGAAGCTGACCCAAAAATTTACCAAGGTCATTGCCACCAAAACGGTAAATGATGTCAACACTGAGAGGGTGTCCTTGGTGTATGACCCTGTGTACCGCCGTAATGGTGTTTCTGCAGCCCTAATGGAGAAGGTTAAGCCAGTACTTGACACATCATATGAGCCCTACATCAGTGATTACTAAGAGGGAGACAAGGAAAAGCTGCCCCAGTATTTCCAAACAACTAAAGGAAAGAAGGTGCTAAAGAAGGTTGCTGCATTTTATAGCTAAGTGCCCATGCCCTGTGTTGTGCCCAATTCTGTGAAGTTAATCTCTACTGCCAAAAAGGCCAAGTACCACATCATCCCTGACGCCACCCATGAGACCTCAAGCCCAGGAGGAGAGACCAGACTACAAGAAGGCCAAAGCCATTGTCAGGATCTCAGAAAATATTCCCACAGGCTCCACAAAACTTACCTGAAAACAGGTAATGTTTTCCTTTTGGAGAAATCCAAGCACAAACCAGTTCTATTGGTTAAAAAACACCTGTGGGCAATCTGATACTGGATTGAGTGCAATTGCCATCTTGAACTGGAAAATATTCAGTCAATGGTTGAGTCCATTATTGGAATTGAGGCTTTGGTTTCCACTTGCTACTGTGCAGTCAAAAAATTAAGCTCCTCCTAGAAAAAGCTCAGAGTATCTCTGTATAATCAAAATAGCCCAGAAAACATGAAGTACCGTAAAAAATACACCAATATGGTTACTGCTCTCAAGGAGAAGGGGACTGTCAAATTTTTCTACATTGGTGAGCCCTCTTTTGCATTGTCAATGCACAACAAGTATGGGTATGTCCCCAAAGGTGAAAAGAACAGTATTTCCTGGTGTGGGGCTGTCTGGTCTGTTGCCTACTTACTGGTAGCCCTTCTTTGTCCCCTTGGCATTAAGCTATACAGTAGTTTTAAAAGCTATGGCAATAACCAAAAATACCTCAGATTTAAACAAAATGGTTTCAGATTTAAAAAAAATACAACTATCAGGTTAAAATATACACTCTGTTAACAGGGATTTTTGGTGTTAATGGGCAAGATGGGTCAACACAGCAAAGAAGTGCTCACACGCAAAGCAAACCCATTCAAAATACAATCTGAAATACATTGATTCACAAACAAAATGGCGTGAGTTGACTTTTGGTGTACATATGTTTACTATGTGAATTGGTGACAAAATACACCCAAGCGCGGTGTGTCAAAACTCAATCCAAAAACAAAACACAATAGCAACTCACTATGTAAACAAAATCACTCAAATGCTGTGTGCAATGTAGTGTAATCAAGAATGATACTAAGGTATCTAAAATAGGGCAAACAATCTGAAACACAAATTTTAAAAATATTGTGTTGGGTGTTTGAATTTGGCAGTAAAAGCTGGGAAAATGGGTGGATTTTTTTGAGTATTCTAAAATGGGCGTTGTAAAACCAAAAAAAAACTAAATAGGAAAAAAACATCTATAATTGGGATATTGGGGGGGAATATTAATTAAATATCCATATTCAGATAAAAGCAAAAATTAAAATTAGGGAGTAACTTAATTGAATTTTATTTAATATTTTATTAAATTCTCAAAATGGAAAGAACACAACAACAGAGTACCAATGCACCCATTGTGCACTGCGGTTGCAGTTGCCCCCACAGGTCAAAGAACAGAGTTAGTGCAACCCAAGTGCCTACTCATGAAGGAGACAGGAGAGGAGAGTTTGATAGTGACGCTGCACTGACACAGCTGGTTTGAGGGGCACAAGCTGCTAGGGTGCATAGCATTAACCCTCAGGTCCCCAAGCTGACCCAGAAGCCCACCAAGGTTACCTTCACCAAGAAAGTTAGAAACAAGGAGGTAGAACTTACTTCATATGTGTTTGACGTTGTGTACCAGCAAGAGTTGGTCCCGTCAGCCATGCTGGAGAAGGTGAAGCCTGTACTTGATACTAGCTACAAGTCCTAAATCAGTGATGGCAATCAGGAAGAGGACAAGGTGCCTGAGTTCTTCAGAACTGATGAGGGACAGTTGGTGCTAAAAGAAGTTGCAGCCTTCTATAACAAGGTGCCCATGCCTTGCAAGCCAGTCTCTGAGCAGGATCCCAATTCAACTACTCCCACTAAGCCCACTCAGAAGCGCATCCCAAATATCAAACACATCATCCTGCTTAAGCTAATGTGTGAATCTGGTGACTACAAGGCAGCTGCAGCCATTGTTGGAGTGAATCCTAAGTACGCCAACAAAACCTTCCACAAGTTCATCAATACTGGTTAAGTCCTTGCTGCGGAGAAATCCTTGCGCGCAACAACCATGCTCACCAAGGAGCACAAATGGGCAATCTGCCAGTGGATAGCCCAAGATTGCCATCTTGAACTGGCAAATATACAGGCCATGATCAAATCTACTTTTGGGGTTGAGGCCTCAATTTTCTTTTACTACCATCTGGTCAAGGAAATGCACTTTTCTGGAAAAAGCTCAGGGTATCCCTATAAAATTGTAATAGTCCAGCCAACATTGACATCTGGAAAAAATACACAGAGGCGTACACTGCCCTCAAAGACAAGGGAACGGTCAAATTCTACTATATTGATGAATTGGCATTTGCCTTATCAATGCGCAATAGGTATGGGTATGTTTCCAAAGGCTCAAATGATGGGGTGGCTTGGCGTGCTGCAGTCTGCGCCACAGCCTATTCAATGGTGGCTCTCCTTGGTCCAAAGGGGGTTGAGCTGTATCAAATGATATTGGGTTCTCACAATAGTTGTACCTTTCTATCATTCCTCCAATTGGTCCAGGAGCACCTGAGGCACATGAGCCTGAGCTTCACCAATGTCATTGTGCTGGATAATGCTGTTCTCCATAAGGTGGCTGATATTTTTGAGGAATTCCTGATGATTGACACTAGCATTGCAGTTGGCCCCCAGCAATTGGCCACAGCAAATATGCACCTTTTCTTCCTCCCTGCTTATTTGTCCTTCCTAAATCCCAGTGAGGAAGTCTTTGGGTGGCTCAAGCAAGTTGTCAAGAAAGGAACCCCAACTGGGATCAAGGACCTCTTTGATTTGCTGCAGGCCAGGATCCACACCCTCCCAGCTGAGACCGTGGCCAAATTCTATGGCCACGCTGATTTGTTCAACCCTGTGTGCCTTGCCAAACAGCCAATTAATTAAAGGCTTAGCTTGTCCAACTTTTTTTATATTCTCTAATTTACTATTTAAGATTTATTAATTATAATTTTATATTTAGAAGCTTATAAGCCAACAATCACATTCAGAAGGACCATCAATGAAGGTTAGTAATTTATTTATTTTATATTGATTTTTTTATTATGCCATCTGAGGTTATCCCAAACACTTGATACTGGATTACACAATTAAATTTAAATCAATTTTGTCAAATAAATATAAAAAGCAATTTAAAAAAAGTTAAATGTATAAGGTACAAAGTAAAATTGTATTTTATTGACGTATATTATTATGCTTTTATGAAAATCTTCTCTGGGATTTATTTTGCAGAACTTGTTTTAAAAATATGAATTATAAAAATTATTTATAATAAAAATAATCTAAAGTGTAAAGATATTTTATTGGAAAAGAGAGTTTTAAGGGCGCCTGTAATGGGTTTGGCAGTATGTACCCACCCCGCAATGGAGGTGGCACACAACCTCCACTATTACACTGTGAACAGTGGATACACCCTTATTGAAAAACTCCCACCTGCTGGTAAAAGGCAGTAGGGTCATGTGGGAGTAAAGCAGCAGCTTTTCAGGTGGGGCTGCAAACCTGTATATCCCAGCCAGGACCAGGGCGTCCTGGATCACATGGTTAACTGAGTTGTATCTGGGGAGGACCTTCTTCCCATCCAGGGAGCGCGGGCCTTGTCAATCCCAAGAAGGACCCTGTCTAGGTCCTCCACGCTGGTGCCCATTCCAAAGTAGAAAAGATACCCAAGGTAAACCATCAGATGAAGCCTTTGCCCAGCAAAGGCTTCAGTAAACTTGTATAACTTATTAAACACTGTGCTTATTTTTTCTCATATTTTGTTTTAGAAAAGGTGAGATCCATCACCAGAGGGACCCCTGTCTTGTTGGCACTCCAGGCCAGCCCAAAGTCTGCCAGGAGGGTCTTAGTTTTCTTTACAGCTGTTGTGTCAGCACCAGCTAATTTACCCACCACGTGCCCAAAGTTCTCCAACAGGTAAGATAGGGTGTGCTCCACTGGGAAGCAGAAGCAAGCAGCTGTGTGTGCCTGGCCCATCTCCAGAATATTCTTGAATGGGAGCATTGCCAGGATGCCCCAAACAAGCTCAATGGAGTTTACACAGTAAACTCCACTGAGAGATACCAGGTCCAGGCGGACCAGTTGGGCATCCTTGTAGGTAGTAACTGTCCACTCAGATGCCCCCTCAGCATGCATAAGCTCAGCCAATGCCTCCCTGGAACATTAGGAAGGACCCGTAGATGTGGTCCTCCAGCTCCTGCAAGACAGGGGGAGACAGAAACAGCTGCCTAGCCACATTATTGGTGTAATTGGGAAGGTGGGGGGGATAAAAGGGACCAGGACCCGGCAGAGTTCACTGTCAACATTTTCTAACAAAAAAAAGTTAGTATCTGGAATTTTTTAATTTCATTTTTTAGGTTACCTTCACGGGTTTCCTCCTTGCCTGCAGCTTTGGCAGGCTTGGCCATTCTTGGCGCAAGAAGTTGAGCAGGCTTTTCAGTATCCTATTTTCTGGCGCGCTTTGTAGGTTTGAGGTGGGCATACATCTCAGGGTTGTCAACCCAGACAGATGGTGCAGAAAGATTGTACACCTTAAACTGGAGGCCCTCAACCACTGTCTTCTGAATGTTTAGTAAGTGCTCAATTGTCTTCTCAGGGGTGTCTGGTATTTTAGTCATAAGGGCCTTTGTGGACACCTTGTCAATTTTGTCCCCAGTGAGGACGGCGGACTTCACTTTGGCTTTGACCTTGCAGACAATGTCCTTTATTTCTGACAATTGCCAGAGTTGAGGCCCTTAAGAAGCTTTTCCAATTCTTTCATTGATTTTTTACTAACTTTTCCATATGTTTTTATAGCTTTTGCTTCAATAAATTCTGTATTATTTTGATACTGTTGCCTCTTTGTTTATTACTTTTTGTTTTCCCATTTACTACAATATCCCATTTTTATACCCATTGTGTATATGTTTTACGCTCAACTAAATATGTGTTGTTTGCTTTGTGTCAGCATTGTCCCTTAATTGCCATGTTATTTTTAGCACTTAAACACAGCCCCTTGTGAAAATATTAATAACAATTTGGTGATCAACTAAATTTGAATTAGAAAATTATAGGTTAATTGTATTTAGGTAAAGTTGTTACTGATCCAAATTCAAAACCTTAATGATAAACTTTGAGCCAATCATGAGCCAAGTGATAAAGTGATTGTTGTGACATAAAGAGTCATTCAATAATTCTTTGGTGCATATGCGCTAATTAATATTATTGGCTGGTTGTTTTTTCATTAAGCGCCATTGCTGTTGTGGCAAGTTGTTGATGGACTAGTGCTAAACCAGCAGCTGATTAGGCACTAGTCCATCAACAACTTGCCACAGCAGCAATGGCGCTCAATGGAAAAACAATCAGCCAATCTTATTAATTAGCGCACATGCATCAAAGAATTATTGAATGACTCTTTATGTCACAACAATCCCTTTATCACTTGGCTCATGATTGGCTTAAAGTTCATCATTAAGGTTTTGAATTTGGATCAGTAACAACTTTATCTAAATACAATTAACCTATAATTTTCTTATTCAAATTTAGTTGATCACCAAATAGTTGTTAATATTTTCACAAGGGGCTGTGTTTAAGTGCTAAAAACAACTGTGTTCTGGATCTAGATACATGGCATAGTAAAGATATGACTTTATAGAAATAAGCTGAACATAAAAAATAAAACCAACTATAAACAAAGAGAACATGAACAATTGAAATTCAAAATAGAGATAATATAAATAGAAAATGTTTGGCAACATGGGGTTTATTGGGGCAGGGAAGAGTAATCCCTAGTAGGCAGAATAACGCAGGAAGGAAGACGTAGGGTGCAGTGCTGGCCTGGGGGGTCTGGGATTGGGTGGGTGGGGCTGGAAGGTGGGGAGTGGTGGTGGCAGGGGTAGGGGTAGGAGGATTTTGAGTGATGGCTGCCATATACCGCTGGTGGTATTCCTCATCAGTCATTGGCTTGATTGGCTGGTAGGTGGCTGTGGAACAGGGTGAGAGGCACTTATCCTTACGTGATTGGTTGCCCATGTTCACATGGAAAACCATTTGCACAAATAAGTCAGCCACCATTTGGTGAGCAAAGAGAGAATTGTGGTCAAGGACCCCAAGATAGAGGTTGTTGAAAGCCTGGGGGTGGCGCTCCTGTACTGTGTCTCCAATGTTGAAGAACACAACATAACCCAGATGGATGTTTGCGTGGCTAGCAGGGTAGACCAAGGCCTGGTGCCCATGTTGCTGGATGGCCTCAAGGGCAGTGGAGCTACCCTCCATCTGGTGGCTCAAGAAAACTGGGTGCTTGGAATTTGAGTCATCCCAGGAGTCAAGTAATCCACTGAGGATGTGGCTGTACTTGTAGCCATCAGTGAAATCTGGGTTTGTCTGATAATAGACAGAACCCTTGGCTGAAATAACCAGAAACGCACAATTAAACATCCTCTTCTTGACCTTCTTCCTCCCTTTTTGGGTGGCAGCTCTTTCTTGCAGGCCAAAATTGTTGAAAGCTATAGATGGCTTATAGTAAGAGATGGAAATGATGCCATCTGTTATTCTGGTCAGGATTTGACTAGGGTGGATTCAATGGCGGGATCATATGTGGAATCTTCAGCGCCATCCCATTGGTCACCAGCAACATTGGTCAGCACATAGACTGACGCCATCTTCCTATACATCCAGAGCTGCACCATGCACTCAGACACCCAAATGCCATGATGTGCAAGTTGCTTCTGGACCTGGGTCAAGGGAAGCTTGGGGTCTCACTGCAGGAGGTCAAGCATAATTGGGTATGCCATGGTGATTTGGGACTCAGGGGCCTTCTTGGGCTTTTTGGCTGTCCTGGCTAGATTCCCCTTGTTCATTAGGTTGTTGAACTCCTGCATTATGGTGGCCCAAGTAAACTTCAATTGGTCAGCAATATGATCCCAGGACAGACCCTGCAGGTTCAGGGCCACAATTTACTGGAGAATTTGGGCAGTAATGATTCTGCGTTTGGGGTGCTGGGCCAGGGGAGCTCTAACCTGATTGGCTATAGGGGGCAGGTTGGATGGTGGCCAGAAGTTGTTCTAAATCAAGGTTGCCATCCTGATTGGTTGGTTGACAGGCAGCTTATGTAGGGGTAGGTATGGGAGCAGGGGCAGAGCTAGACACTACGTGACTACTGAACAAGTCAAAGCCATAGGGGTTGGGGGTCAGGTATAGGTTGGCTTCCTTGTTACCTGCCTCAAAGGCTTGGGTGTAAACAGGTGCATCCATGTTCTGAGCCTTGCCTCCATTGAAGCTGGCTTAGCTGCTGCTGGCGCTGTCAAAGATATTGCTGTTAAAAACCATTGTAAAAAACCTAGGATAAAATCACTAAAAGTAGAAGTTTAAAATTTTATTATTTATTTTTATTGTAATCTCAAGTCCGTATTTGGAAAGTTCTCAAAACCATTTCATAAAAATCAGGAGCCATGAAAATGAATAAATTCCTCTGTCCCTAAATTAGATAGCTGTTGATTGGCTGTAAAACCTTTGTACTTCTATTTTAGGCTACTCATGCTACACATCTTGTGTGACTTCATTTTGTTTCACACTTGTTGAATCTTGCTTCTAGATTGCCCAAATTTTGTTTTATTTTAGTCTTTCTGTTGGTGCCTCACATGTATCCTGATTGGATTACAATATACTCCAGAATAGCACCCATCCATCTCACTTGTTGTGTCAGTTCATTTTGTTTGTGGTTTGAACTACGCCATTAGATGTTTGATATAATTTTGTGGGGGGGGGGTTTTTTTTTTTTTTTGCGTTTTTTTTTTTTTTTTTTTTTTTTCTCCTGTCTTGCTGCTTGGTTTTGTTCAAATCTGAAATTGTCTTGTTAAATCTGAGGTATTTTTGATTGTTGCCATAGCTTTTAAAACTACTGTATCAAATGATCAATGGTTCTCACTATAGTGGGACCTTCCTGGAATTTTTCTGATTGGTTCAGGAGCACCTCAGAGTGATCAGTTTGGGGTTCAACAACCTTATTGTGCTGGATAATGTTGTTCTCTACAAGGTAGCAGAAGTTCCCACGGAAGTTCCAGTGATTGATCTTGGTGTGGAAATTGGCTCCCAACAATTGGCGCATCCAATTTGTGATTGCTATTCTATCCCTTATATTTCCCATTCCTCGACCCAATTGAGGAGGTCTTTGGGTGGCTCAAACAAGTAGTCAAAAAAGGGGCATCATCTGGGCCCAAGGACTTAATTAATTTGCTGCAGGGTGGTGTCCATACCCTCTCAGCTGAAACTGTGGACAAATTCTATTGTCACACAGATTTGTTTCTCCCTGTGTGCCTATCCAAGCAGCCAATCAATTAAAGGCTTTGCTATTCTGAATGTTTTCTTGCATTTTATTTTTTAATATTGGTTTTAATTTAGTTTAATTCATATTGAAGTTGTTTCTGTGCTTCTGTATGTATACCATCAGGTATAATAAAAATTAACAAAGCAAAGCCAATTGAATTAATGGACCAATAACACACAAAAATATTTATATATTTATTATTAGGATTTTATTTAGTGTTAGTTTTTTTGGTGCAATACACCATCTAAAAACGTCATCTAGAAAGACACCATCTAGAAAATTTTTGCAATAGAGTCAGGATTTACATCAGCAAAATTCAAAAAAAAAATTCAAAAAAATTATTAATTAGTTATTTTTTACATATTGGTTTCTAATACAGCATCCAGAAACAAGAATCTATAAAACACCATCACAAATTAAAATAAAAGAAGTGTTATCCAAATAAGATTTTTCAAATATAAAAACACTTAATAAATACCCTAAAAACACCATATAGAAAGACAGAATCTGGAATCAAATAATAATTATACTTTTATGTGATAAATCCAAGCCTTTCCCTTATTAACTGGGAATACAGTATGATATTAATTTATGACCACATAAAAATCAACTCAAATTGGCACCACTTTGATAGTACTATTTCCCTGTAACACAGACATTAAAGCTCACTTTTAATATACTGGTTTTATTCTTTATCATATAAGGATCTTTAATATTTAGGTTTCAACTTTAAAATGTTTCATTAATGATTTTATATATGCAAGTGTAGTGACTCTATTAACTAGAACTGCTATAATCAGGTTAAGGACAGAGTAACTAAGACCTCCTAATCACTTGAAGGTTGGCACAAACAATTTTAATGCATGGTTAAGGTAAAGAAGCCCAGATGAATTATGATTATCAACAAGCTGAAGTTCCAGAATGGCCATAGGAACCAGCTTTACCCCCAGGCCATCAAAAGCAAAGCTGTTGTATCCAAGCATGCAGACTAGCAAGTCAAGTTTGCATGTGTTACTAAAGAGGTTTTGACCTATTACACCAGAGAAGGCCCCTTACCCATCTCAAAGTCATTTCCAAGGCTCTTGGGGTTATAACCTAATTCACTTTCTTCACCAATAAAATATTTACTTTAAAATATTTGATTTTTACTTTATTTTTAGTATACATATTTAATATAGGGTTAAAAATTAATACAGAAATATCACAGTTTTGGGGTGCTTTGACTTTGGAGCTTTGCACACTATAGTTGATAATAGCTGATCCTGCATTATTATTGCATATTTGGAATCTTTGGATTACTTTAAGTCTAGCCATATTTTTTATTATTGTTTTTGGATCTTTTTGGACTTTTATTAATTTTTAAGTTATCTGGCACAGTTTAGCCAGAAATTTGTTATAGGGTTTCTAGATGGCGTTTTCTAGATGGCTTCTTTTGGCAACTGTGGTAAGTTTGACTCCCTGGTGATTGACTCCCTGGTATTCAACACTTTGTCAAGTACCAGGGAGTCAAGTGCTGCATATGTGAATCTATTAGTATTTTTGGATTAACCAATTTTAAGCTAATTTTTACTAGTAATTTAAGGGTTCAAAACCAAAAACCAAGGTTAAATTTACTCAAAATTGACTCTGTTTAATAAATTGGTTAGCTAAAATACTGATTTAAGGGGCAATTTATAAGTAAATTTATTAATAGAAATGAAAAACCTGTGTTTGACACTCTAAACCAAAAAGTGACCAGTTCAACACTTTTTAAGCCAAATTTTAATTTTATTAATAAAATACATATGTGCTTATATAAAATTTATTATTTACTATTATATTTTTATTATCAGTGTCCATAGTTGTTGATTAGGCTCCCAAGCATCACTATACTAGATTTAGTGGCATAGACATTAATCAAATACCCCACTTGTTTTACTTTATGTTATTCCTGGGTTTTTGGATTAAGTGGTGCCACATAAATTAAGCCCAATTTATTAAGAGATTTCATATGTAATTTATAAAAAACTGAAACTTGATACTTTCTTTGTTTGACTCTATCCACTTGACACCTGATTGGTTTCAGATTTAACTAATCAAAGGCTCAGAATTAAGGCTAAATTAATATATGACACACTATGAGCGCCACTCAACACTCACCCACTTGATACTTTAACTTGGGGATTTGTACAGAGAGCTTCTTAACGTTTTAACCAACACTATGGTAAATAATTCACTACCAGCTCCTCCCAGCATACCTTAATCACTAATAAACACATTTCTACTCATTTACTTTTTTAACTTAAGTTGTATTTTTTTAATTTTTGAGCATATGATACTGCCTTGATTTTGGGTTAACTTTTGAACCTGTTTTAAATTTAAGCAAGTTTTATATTTAAAAAACAGTGTAAGTTTGATGATTCTGCTTGACTCTGGCATACTCAACAGTGAGAATTCAGCTTTTCCTGGCTGATCAACAATGCCAAACTTGACACTTTACTATGTTTTGAATTTTCAGCTATCAATAAACAAAATTCCACATAATAATTTTTTATTTTTTTGCTATTATAATCTGCTACTTTTTTCTGCTACTCTTCATATAATTTTTATGATTTTTTTGATTTTTAATTATACTTTTACATTGATTTAACACTAAGATGTTATGCTGAACCTAACATCTTTGATGCTTCATCATAAATTTACTTGTTTTCTATGTTTAACCTTTATATCTATACTTTGAGTTTCTATTTTGCTTCTATTTACTTTGTTATGTTTTTTTTCTTGATAAATAAAACTTTATTTGCATACTTTTCATTTTGAATTTTACTTTGCTTTACCTTTGTGTTTCATATCTTTCACACTGTTTTATTTACAAAACCAAACTTTTCTTTAGACAAGATCAAACAAAAAAAGCCAACAGCCCAAGCGCCAAGCCTCCAAGGGCTCCAAAGAAACTGTCTCCACTCCCAAGCATGTCAAGAAGCCTTAAAAGGCAAAGCCTCCAACCCTATCTCCTCCCACTCCATCTCCTCCTACTCCCTTCCTCCACCCTCATCTTCCATATCCCCTTCACATTCCCCCAAAAATTCCTCCCCCAATAAATCTGATGGTAATCTTACCAACCACTCTTTTTACCACTCAGAGGCTGACTATGAGCCCACCAAGGAGCAACATACCAAGAAGTCAAAGGCTGCCAAGGAGCCCACCTCTTCTTCTGGTAAGGAAAAGGAGGCATCCAAGCAGGCCTCAAAGAATCCTTCCCCTCCCTCTCTCAATGGCTCTTCCCCTCCTTCCTCATCTGACCCCCAAGATGAGCCTGAGGATTACTCCAAGAAGTTTAAAGCTTCTGGTCATGTGGCTTGGGATCCACTGGCCATCTACAATATATGTAATGTGGACAGAGAGTTTAAAGTTCCCAAGCGCTTCCCCCATTACTTCCCAATCATGTTGTAAAGGACGGCCCTGGTTACGTCCTGACAACTACATCTTCAATTGCAATAACCAAAAGCGGCAGACCAAGAGAAAGCACTTTGTCTGTGAGGACAAGACTTGTGGGGCTCGGCTAAACACCAAGGGCTGGGAGCAAGTAATGGCGGAGAAGGGGGAGCACACTTGCAAGCCCCCCAATTATCTAATCACTCAGATGTTAAAATGGTACCTTGTTCAAGTAATACCCACATACTCTCATCTTCAGGCTTCTGATCTGGCCATAAAGGCTTTGCAACATCTCAAACCCAACAATCTTAAATTGGTACCAACACAGGAGCAGTTAGTAAAATTCATCAGCAATAAGTGTATTGCCGCCAATCCCCCTCCCCCAAGGCTTTGGACGTCCTCTCAGAGCTCACACTCACTCATGAGCTTAAGCAGCTTCTGAGTGGGGAGCACTTCCTGCTCCCTGACAACAGGCCTGCCACCAAGCACCGCATAATCTGCTACTCAACTCAGCAGAGCCTGATGGAGTTGAAAAGGGCATCAACTTGGCTAGTTGATGGTACCTTTACCACTTGCCCACAGATGTTCAAGCAGCTCTGGATAGTCCATGCCCAGATTGACATCTGGGTGATTCCACTTGCGTTCTTTCTTCTTCCTGGGGCCACCAAGGCCATCTATACCTGCGTGTTCTCCATCCTATGCCAAGCAATTGCCCTCCTTTCTCCTGCCAACAATGACAAATCCAAGAAGACTCCCCCCACACCTGCGCCAACCCACCTGCCTCTGACAAGGACCAGGCCACCCTGGACTTGGAGGAAAAGGCAAGGCTAAGAGCTCTTGGGCCTTGCGTGTGCATTATGGACTTTGAGCCTGCTCAGTTCAATGCATTTGAGCAGCTGTTCAGTGGGGAGGTGTAGGGGTGCCACTTCTGCTTTCACCAAGAAGTTGCTTGTAACGTGCAGGCCCACACCAAGCTTAGTAGGTTGAGCCAGAGGGATACTTTGGATACCTGCAGATTTGTGCTGGCACAATTTAGTGCCTTGGCTTTTTTAAAGCCAGAGCACACTGTGCAGGGGTTTGAGATGCTCTAAAAGGATCCCTACATAGTGAAGCACCAAGAGTTCAAGCCTTTCCTTGAGTACTTCAAGCCCCAGTGGATTGGGAAGGTTGTCACGCAGAGGCAAGGTAAGGCCCACGCCAAGGCCAGCTGGAACATGTACTGGGCAGCTGTCAACGAGGAGCTGAAGACCACTTTGGCATTAGAGACTTATCACAAGCATCTTAAAGTCAACTTTGGGCTTTATCTGAATTTTAATAAGTTCTTCTCTCTCCTGCAGCATGAGCAAGAGAAAACAATCTTCAAGCTCTTAGATTTCTCCCACCGCGTCCCCCCACCAAGCCAACCTCCCGCTGTACCCTCTTCACCACAGCCATCCAGGGTGCGGCCAAGAACAAGTATAAGGCCTCTGAGCTTAAGCAGAAGCTTGAGCTTATTGCCACTGCCCTCCTGGAAGGGGCCAAAATGAAACGGGGAAAGAATGATGAGGAATAAACTTGCTTGCTTGCTCAGTTATATGATTTTTAGTTTTAACTTTTAACTTTAATTTTTACTTATTAGTTTTGATCATTTAATTTTTAGTTTTAATTTTTAGGTTTTTTTTAATTTAATTAGATAGCAGTGATTGTTCTATGCATGCATGGTAAGTTTGAGATGAATATTTATAGTTGAAAATAAGTGAAATATCTTAATTTTTGTTAATTCCCAAATAAAACATATGATATTCACAGTTATGCTTATATGAACTATATCAAATAAATATTAACATTTCTTCATATTTTGCATAAATTTATTTGTTGTGTTTGTGTTTATTTTTGGTTCATTGGAATTTTAATATTTATGGTAATAAAAAATATTTATATAGTCAAGAGTGTAAATTACATAGTAAAATGAGAAATAATTGCTTATTTCTCCTTATTTTATTATTTAGAGTCTGTTTTATTGCATTTTTGAGCTTTCTGGGGTCATTTTAGTATACCATAACTGTAAGGCTTATTTTTTATATTAAAAGTTTTCAGTACATCAAGATTTGTTAATTAAAAAAGTGTCTATTTCCAGTTGTTGATCAGGGCAAAAGCTGAATTCTCACTTTACTATAGTGTTGACTACCAGGGAGTTGATCACCAGGGAGTTGAACTTACCACAGTTGCCCTTCTTTCTAGATGACATTTTAGAACACATTTTCTAGATGTCGTCTTTCTAGATGGTGTTTTCTAGATAGCGTTTTCTAGATCACATCTTTCTAGATAGTGTATCCCACCATTTTTCCACATTATTTATATGATTCCAATTATATACAGTAGTTTTAAAAGCTATGGTGACAAGTAAAACAATTCAGATTTAAACAAAATGAACTCAGCTTTAAAAAAGTTGAAATGAATCCAAATCTATTGTAAATCAATATAAATTTGCTTATTTTTAATTTTGTTTAAATCTGAGTTATTTTATTTAAATCTGAAATGTTTTTTCTTGTCACCATAGCTTTTAAAACTACTACACTGTCATGTGTAATAAAAATTAACAAAGCAAAAATGATGAATGAATGAACATACTGAGATATTTTTTTTATGTATTTATTTGTTGAATATAGATGATTTTATTATATTATATTTTAAATAAATTATATATAAAAAATTTAAAAATTGTATTTGGGTTTAGAGCTTTATTGGGGGTGGGAGTGGCAGAATTCCAGGACATTGTGTTGAAATAGACAAGTGATTTTTATTGACAACACATATGTTGACACTGGCCCTGTACTATATAAATTGTGGTGGCTTGAATACGGGAGCATTGTGATACAATTGACCAGGAAGATTTTTTTGGTGGAGCAGCCATCCCATAGGTGGCAGCAAGAATAACTGAATCCTGAATAATGTGCTCTATTGAGCTGTATCCAGGGGCAATTTTTTTCATCTAATAAATGATAAACTTCATCCAGCTTTATTATTACAGCAGACAGGTTGCGTGCTTCTGCTTTAATCCACATCAGTACAAAAAGACCTAGGTAAACAATAAAGTGAAGTCTCTGCCCTGCAAACAGGGCTGAGTACTCACAAATTTATTATATAGGGTACTGATTTTATTTTTAAAGGATATGGTGACAAAGGTTTTTTCCATTGTTGGCGGTATTCCAGTCTTGTCAGAGCACCAGGAGGCCCCAAAGTCTCCAAGGACGCCTACAACGGCAGGCAGGACCACAGACAAACTATAGCTAAGCTTTGGTATTTTTTCTTTAAAATTTTTAAGGATATGGGATATTGTGTGCTTGGCTGGGAAACAGAAACATACTTCTTGTCTTCTCTTTCTCTTGGGTGGTTTTGGCACAGGAAAGTTCTGACAAAGTCCCAGGCAAGAATGAAAAAGAGCTTGCAGAAGCCAGGGAGCAGAAAGTACTGGTTGAGATGCAGGTTAGGGGCCACAGCCACTACTGAGACCTGCCATTCAGTGTTATCTTGCTTTGGTTGGAGTGCTATAAGTTGTTCTTGTTTCATAGGGTAATTTTTTTTCTAATTTTTTATCATCTTGGAGGCAGCAGCTAGCATCAGGATCAGCTGACGCCCTATGTGGGGGTCATAGTTGCTGTAAAATGTGTGCAATAGGTAGGGTTTTAGGTATTGGCGGACTACTCCTTTGTTTTCTTCTAAAATGAAAAAGTTAGTAAAATATTTTTATATATTTGATGATTTTATTTTTCACCTTCTTCTATGTCTTTACCTGTTGCCCCCTTGACGGGGGCTGCTTCACAGGATCTGTCACTAGTACATTGCTGGTCTTCTGTTGGTTTCTGCTTCTTTTTATTTTTAGTTGCTCAAACATCTCAGGATCCTTTGACCACGCCTCCGCAGTTGCAAACCCCTGTGGCTTGAATTGTAGGTTGGCAAGAACATATTTTTGTACATTTAGGAGCCTGGTCACAAGTTTGTTGGTAGTATTAGGTATCTTCTTCTTCAAAGCCTTCACAGTAAGTTTGTCTAGTTTTTTGCCGTCTAACACCACCTCCAATTCTGACATGTTTTCCTTGTTCTTACCCCAACCCCTTTTATACCAAAAAATATCCTAAAAAACTATATATATTGTCAAGGGTCTGGATGTACAAGCATTCTGGCTACTGCCAACCTATTTAACATCCAGCCATTGCCCAATTTGGTGCCCTTCCAAAATACTGTTTGACATACTGATAATGGTAACCAAGCAATATCACCTGACTGTCCAAGTATCCAGTGGCTTGAACCCATCTCACAGATGACCAACCCCTAGGTTTGATCCAAATAAATCCCTGTCACAGTCAAGTCTATATAAAGTCTAAAGTATTATCTAATAAAACATACTTCTTTTCTTTCTTAATTCCATATTTAAAGCTTCCCTAAAAGGTGCTCCTCATCAAATATAAGAAAATTAAAGAATATAAAAAATAGTTGGAATTGTTAAGCATTTAATTGATTGGCTGTCTGGCAAGGCACACAGGGAGAAATGAATCAGTGTGACCATAGAATTTGGCCACTGTCTTGGCTGTAAGGGTGTGGACCCTGGCCTTCAGAAAATCAAATAGGTCCTTGGTCCTAGTTATTGTCCCCTGCTTGACAACTTGCTTGAGCCACCCAAAGACCTCTTTGGTAGGGCTTAGAAATGGGGAATAGGCAGGGAGAAATAGGAGGCACAAATTTGATGTGGCTAATTGCTGGGGGCCAACTGCAATGCTGGTGTCAATTATTAGAAATTCCTTGAGAATATCTGCCACCTTATGAAGTCCAATGTTATCCTACACAATAACATTAATGAAGTATGGGCTTGTGCGCCTCAGGTGCTCCTAGACTAATCAAGAAATGATAAGAAGGTCCTGCTGTTGTGAGATCCCACTATCATTTGGTACATCACAATCCCTTTTGGACCAAGGAGAGCCATCATGGGATAGGCTGTGGTGAAGACTGCAGCACTCCAAGCTACTCCATTGTTGGACCCTTTGGGGACATTGGTATTTTGCATAGACAAGGAAAATTCAAATTCATCAATGTAATAGAATTTTGCTGTCCCCTTGAATTTGAGGGCAGTGTACCCTCTGTGTATTTTTTCCAGACATTAATATTAGAGGGGCTGTTGCAATTGTAAGGAGATACTCCAAGTTTTTCTCATGAAAACCAAATACCCTTTACAACATGACAATAAAAGAAAATGTAAGCCTTGATCCTAAAAGTGGACTTAATCATTGCCTGTATATTTTCTAGTTGGAGATGGCAGTCTTGTTTATCCACTGGTGGATTGTCCATTTGTGCTCCTTGGTGAGCATGGTGGAAACGTGCAAGGATATCTCTGCGGCAAGAACTCATCCAGTATCAATGTATGTGTTGAATACCTTGCTGACATGCTTGGGATTAAGCCTGACAAGAGCCACAGCTGTCTTGTAGTTATCAGATTCCCGCATAAGCTTTAGAAGAATGATGCAATTGATGTTGGGAATGGCCTTCTGGGTGGCCTTAGTCAGTTCAGATGAGCCAAATCCCTGATTGGTGACTGACACATAAGGCATGTGCACCTTGGTATAGAAGGCCACAGCCTTCTTTAACACCAACTGCACCTCCATAGCTCTATAGAACTTGGGCTTGTCATTGGCTTCTTGGTTGCCGTCACTGATGTAAGGTTTTTAGCTAGTGTCAAGCACAGGCTTCACCTTCTCCATCATGGCTGTTGGGACAGCTTCCTGATGGTAGATGGGGTCAAACACAAAAGTAAGCTCAATTTCCTTGTTTCTAACTTTCTTGTTAGTGGTGACCTTGGTGGGCTTTTGGGTCAGCTTGAGGACCCTAGGGTTGATGCTCTGTACCATTTCACCTTGTGAAACTTGAGCTGATTATGTCAGTGCAACCTCACTATTGAACTCTCCTCTCCTCTCCTGTCTTCTTTCTGAGTTGGTGCTTGTGTCACTAACTCAATTTTTTAACCTGTAGGAATGTCTCTAACCGCAGCACACAGCAGCTGCATTGCTACTCTATTGTTGTGTTTGTTTCCTTTTAAAATTTAATAAAATACTAAATAAAACTCAATTAAGTGACTCCCACTTTTTAATTTTTGCTTTTTGATCTGAATATGGTTATTTAATTAAATTTACCCCACCCAATATCCCAATTATAGATTTTTATTTCTTAATTAGTTGTTTTTGGTTTTACAACGCCCATTTTAGACTCACCAAAATAGTTTACAACCATTTTCCCAGATTTTACGCCAAATTTAACACCCAACACAATATTTTTAAAAATTTATGTTTAAGATTATGTGCCTTATTTTATATACCATGGTATCATTCTTGTCTACAATCCATTGCACATAACAGGCAAGTGGTTTTGTTTACATGTTGAGTTGCTATTGTGTTTTTTTTGGTTTGAGTTTTGACTCACCACGCTTGGGTGTATTTTTTCACCAATTTACATAGTAAATATATGTACACCAAAGGGCAACTCAAACCATTTTTTGTGAATTCATGTATTTTGGTTTGAATTTTGAATATTTTTGTTTCAAGTGTGCCCATTGTGTTGCTATGTTGACCCATTTTGTCCATCAACACCAAAAATTCCTGTTAACAGGGTTTATATTTTACACTGATAGTTGAAATCTGCTTAAATCTGAAATCATTTTTTTAAAATCTGAGGCATTTTTGGTTATTGCCATAGCCTTTAAAACTACTTTAAATTTGATTTTTCTGCTCAACTCCAAGAAACTTGACAGTGAGATTTCAGCTTTATTTTTCACTCAAAAGTGAGAATTTGGGTTTTTTCAGTTGGTTGACAGTGCCAAACTTGACACTCTACTAATTTTTGGGTGGTTAACCCCTAATAAAAAATTCACACATAAAATCTTTTTTTGCAAATATGTTTTAGTAACCCCCTTCTACTTCTCTTATCATTTTTATTTTATTTTATTTTATTTTTAAATATACTTTTTCACTGATTAAGCCCTAATATAATATGCTCCTAAAAACTTTGAGGCTTTATCAATTATTAAATATTTTCTATGTTTTAATCTTAAGATCTATACTTTGTTTTTCAATTTTGCTTCTATTTACTTTATCATGTTCTTTTAATGCTAAATAAATTATCTATGTATACTTATCACTTATATTTTTCTTTGCTTTTCTTCTTTGTTTTTAATATATCTTTTCAATTATTTTATTCTAATTCTAATCTTTTCTTTAGCCAAAATCAAACAAGAACAGCCAACAGCCCAAGCTCCAAGCCTCCAAGGGCTCCAAAGAAACTGCCTTCACTCCCAAGCGTGCCAAGAAGCCTGCAAAGGCAAAGTCTTTAACACTATCTCCTCCCACTCCATCTCCTTCCACTCCATCTCCTCCTACTCCTCCCCCCTTCCACCCTCATCTTTCCCTCCACCTTCCCCTCACCACTCACCATCCAATAAATATGATAATGATCTCACTGATCACTCATTTTACGAGTCAGAGGCCAACTCTGAGCCCACAAAGGAATGTCACGCCAAGAAAGGAAAAGCTGCCAAGGAGCCTACCTCTTCTTATGGTAAGAAAAAGATGCATCCAAGAAGGCCTCAAAGAACCCTTCCCCTCCTGATGGCTCTTTCCCCCTTCCTTCATCTGACCCCCAAGATGAGCCAGAGGAATACTCTAAGAAGTTTAAAGCTTCTGGTCATGTGGCTTGGGATTCACTGGCCATCCACAATTTCTGTAATGTGGACAGGGAGTTCAAAGTTCCCAAGCGCTTCCCCTGCTACTTCCTCATCATGTCTGTAAAGGGCAGCCCTGCCTATGTTGCTGATAATTACATTTTTTAATTGTAACAATCAAAAGCGCCAAACCAAGAGCAATCACTTTGTCTGTGAGGATAAGACTTGCAGGCCCCGGCTAAACACCAAGGCTGGGAAAAGGTCACAGCCAAGAAGAGAAAGCACACCTGTGAGCCCCCTAATCACTTAATCACAAGGATGCTCAAGTGGTATTTTGTGCAAGTCATTCCCACCTCTGCCAAAATCTGCGCTTCTGATTTGGTTATCAAGCCCTTAACACCTGAAGCCCAACAATCTCAAATTAGTGCCCACACAGAAGCAACTGGTTAAGTTTTCTGCAATAAAATAATTGCTGTCAATCCCCATCCCCCAAGGCCTTGAACCTGCTCTCAGAGCTCACAATCACCCACAAGATTAAGCATCTCCCAAGTGAGGACTACTTCCTGATTCACAATGATGACCCAGGGTTCAAGGATCACATAATCTGCTAATCAACTCAGCAGAACCTGATGGAGTTGAAAAGGCTATCAACCTGGTTAGCTGACAGTACCTTTTCCACTTGCCCCATGATGTTCTACCAGCTCTGGATGGTACATGCCCATATAGACATCCAGGTAATTCCACTTGCTTTCTTCCTTCTTCCTGGGGCCACCAAGGCCATCTACATCCACTCTTTCTCCATCCTCTTCTGAGAGCTTTCTCTTCTCCCCCCCAATGACAATGCCAAGAAGACCCCTTCCCACACCTGCGCCAACCTTCCTGACACTGACAAAGACCAGGCCATCCTGGACTTGGAGAAAAAGATAAGGCTTTGAGCTCTGGGGCCTCACATATGCATTATGGACTTCAAGCCTGCTCAGTTCAATACATTTGAGCATCTGTTTAGCAGGGAGGCACAGGGGTGCTGCTTCTGCTTCTGCCAAGAAGTTACTTACAATTTACAGGCCCATGCTAAGCTTAGTAGGTTGAGCCAGAGGAACTTCAGATTCCTGAAAATTTGTGCTGGCAAAATTTAGTGCCTTGGCTTTTTTAAAGCCAGTGCAAACTGTGCAGGGGTTTGAGGTTCACACAAAGGATCCCTACATATCAAAGCATCCAAAGTTCAAGCCTTTTCTGGAGTACTTCAAGCCCCAGTGGATTGGGAAGGCCATCACTCAGAGGCAAGGTAAGGCCTGCGCCAAGGCCAGCTGGAATGTGTACCGGGCTACAGTGAATGGGGAGCTGAAGACCACTTAGGCTCTTGGGGCTTATCATAAGAATATTAAGGCTAACTTTGGGCTACACCTGAAGTTCAATAAGTTATTTTCCCTCCTTGATAACAAGCAGGAAAAACCATCTCCAATCTCAGGGATCTAGCCAACTGCGCCCCCACCAAGCCCTCCACAAAGTCCTCCCTCTTCACCAAGGCCATTCAGAATGTGGCCAAGCATAACTAAAAGGCCTCAGAGATCAAGCAGCAGCTTGATCTCATTGCAACTGCCCTCTTAGAAGGGGCTAAAATAAAGAAGGGGAAGAAGGGTGAAGAATAAACTTGCTTACTTGTTTTATATGATTTTTACTTTTAACTTTTAATTTTTTAGCTTTGATTTTTACTTTTTAGTTTTGATCATTTAGTTTTTAGTTTTAATTATTCTATTTTTTAGTTAGATATTAATGATTATTTTATGTATATATGGTAAGTTTGAGATGAATAGTTATAGTTGAAAGTGAGCAAAATATCTTAATTTATGTTATTTTACTAGTAAAACATAAGATATTCACAGTTGTGCTTATATGAAGTACATTGAATAAACAATAATATTTCTTCATATTTTGCATAACTTTTATTGTTGTGTTTGTGTTTATTTATGTCTCATTGGAATTTTTATGTAATCAAAAATATTTTTATATTAAGAATGTAAATTACATAGTAAAATGAGAAATAATTGCTTATTTCTCCTTATTATTATTCATCAAGATATAGATTTTATTAAATTTTTGGAATTTTTAGGGTCACTTTAGTATACCATAGTTGTATAGCTTAAATTTATATTGAAAGGTTTCAGTACATCAAAATCTGTTAATTAAAAAAGTGTCAATTTCCAGTTGTCAATCAGGCAAAAAGCTGAATTCTCACTTTAATTGATAGTCAATCACCAGGGAGTCAAGCACCAAGGAGTTAATCACCAGGGAGTCAATTTTACCACAATTTCCAATGAGAGAGGGGTAGTCTTAGCCTTGGCAGGCTTCTTGGTACACTTGGTGGTGGTGACAGGGACCTTGAAGCCCTTGGAGGCTTGGGCTGCTTGTTGTATTTAGATGATCTTGGCTAAAAAAGTTAGTATTGTAAATAAAATAATAGAAAAGATATAAAAAACATAATTATGTAAAGTAAAGAAAAGTATAAGTAATAAGTATACAGTAGTTTTCAAACCTGTTGAGATAAACAAAAAAATCTCAGTCTAAAAACAAATACAACTCAGTCTAAAAACAAAATCAAAGTGGTTCCAAATCTATTGTAATTTAATATACTGTAGATTCAGAACCTAAAGGTAAAAATGCGGGATTGTCAAATTCTTTTGTGTGAACTCACCAACTTACTGAAATATTTTTCATCCCAGAACAACTTACTTTTTTATATAAAAGGATGAAAAATATTCCAAAAAGTTGGTGAGTTCACGCAAAAGGATTTGACAATCCCGCATTTTTACCTTTAGGTTCTGAATTTACAGTAAATTCCTTAATTATTGATTTTGTTTTTATACTGAGATTTTACATTTATCTCAAAAGTTTAAAAGCTACTGTACATAGAGAATGGTATTTAGCATTAAAAGAACATAATAAAGTAAATAAAATCAGAATAGAAACAAAAATTATAGATCTTAAGATTAAAACATAGAAAATATTTAATAATTGATAAAGCCTCAAAGTTGTTAGGAGCATATTATATTAGGGCTTAATCAATGAAAAAGTATATTTAAAAATAAAAAAATAAAAATGATGCTAGGAGTAGAAGGGGGTTACTAAAACATATTTTCAAAAAAGTTATTATGTGGGAATTTTTTATTAGGGGTTAACCACCCAAAAATTAGTAAAGTGTCAAGTTTGGCACTGTCAACCAGCTGAAAACCCAAATTCTCACTGTTGAGTGAAAAATAAAGCTGAATTCTCCCTGTCAACTCTCTTGAAGTTCACCAAAAATTTAAAATCACACTGTTTTTACGTATAAAAGCTTGCTTGATTTAAAAATAGGGGCAAAAGTTAATCCAAAAGCAAGGCAGTTTTATGTGTGCAAAAAATTAAAAAATTATAACATAAGTTAAAAAATTAAATGAGCAGAAATATTTTTATTAGTGGTAAGAGTGCACTGCAGATTTAGAACCAGTTGGGGAAAATGTGAGACTGTCAAATTCTTTTGCAAAAAAACACACCAACTTAATGGAGTAATTTTCATCCCAGAACAACTTACTTTTTTATATAAAAGGATGAAAAATATTCCAGTAAGTTGGTGAGTTTATACAAAAGAATTTGACAATCCTGCATTTTCCCAACAGGTTCTGTATCTACAGTACAGGAGGAGGTGGTAGTGGTTTATTTATCATAGTGAGTGATAGAACAAAAAGAAGCTCTCTGTACTAGCCACCCTGATAAGGTGTCAATTTGGTGGGTGTCAACCAGCACCTATAGTGTGACACTTACTGTAAATTCAGAACCTAAACATAAAAATGCAGGATTGTCAAATCCTTGGTCCAAATTTCAAATCACATTTACAGGATGGTCTTTTTTAATAAATTGATTTTTTGTGTATTTATTTGAATTTTTAAAAATGCAAGAACTCATAGAAACTTTGCAAATTTCAAGTCAAACTGCATATTTCCAAAGGACAAAATGAATTAAATGGATTCAGATTTGAAGTGTTCAAATCTATCAACCATTTTCATTATGTTTACTATGTTTTTTGGAATTGCAGGATTGTCAAATCCATGAACCAAATTTCAAATCACTTTTGAATGCCACTAGTAAACTCAAATATTAATTGCGGGAACTGGAATCCAAATTTAATGTACAGTAAGCACACTAGGAAACACCAACCCAAATCAAGAAGCTCCACTGTCAAGATTTTTGGATCTTGAGGAAGAAGAGATATAGTTTTTATTATTTATATTATGCATGTTGGGATATGTGAATCTGTAAGAAGACAGATGTGCTTCCTATTGGTGTGGATGGGTGTTGCAGCAGGCTGTGTTCCGTTGCTGCTTGATCCGAGTGATGGGGAAGTCCTGTGGTCCTTTGGAGACGCGACACTGTCTATGGTGGTTTGGCAGGAATTTGAAAGTATCAATAAGTCACTCTTACTGTACTTGACACCACTACCATTTGGACTAGTAGTGATGTTGAAGGGTATTAATTGTCTGCCTTCCAAGTGATCTTGGAAGGACCCTTTATAGTTGAAAACTAGCGGCCAAACTGGTGTCTAGCTGCGGACAACTCTTACTAGCTAGCCTATCATCCCCAAGTGTCAGGGATTCTTTCCCTGACTACATTAATTTTATTGACAATCTTGGCCTGAAATTCTTTACAAAACAACACCACAACAATGTTTTTAAAGCCAGTTTGTTTTTGAAAAAGGAGATTAACGTGGATCAAACTCAGAACCCTAAAGAAGGGCCCAGCATTAATACTGAATCAACAATTCAACTTAGTTTACCTAATTATGTTGATCTTATTAATTCAAATTTTTCTCTGGCTTTTGAACCAGTTTTCAAAAATGTTAATAATTCACTTAACAACGTCACTTACTGCTTGCGCTCTTATTGGCTGCAGCTGTCTTCCTTGCCGCTCTGGAATCAATTGAGTCTATATTTGAGCCAAGCTCCGTACTTAGTTTTAAGCAATTACCTTAACATAGCCCACTTAATTATGTACAGCCTTATGGCTTATCCTTGGATCCTCTGTTTCAACCTTGTAACAATTTATATTATTAAGTTCCAATTTTATCAGTATTTGAGAAAAGGTATTAATTTGATCACACATCCATGAAAATCCCTCTTATTCTCAAAAATGCCACTCAAATGTCCCAACCTTCATTGTGAGGATATTTAAGTGAGCTATTCTTATCATTTCTCTTTGTTCCAACAATAAAGATTTTATTCTACACCTGCTACTCCTTCATCTTCTGATAAACACATTTTTGAAGCCATGAGAGGAATTATATTTTTATTCTGGTTTCTAGCTTTCTTCTTGCCAGTGGTATCAACCTTGGATAACCCAACACCTACAACTGACCAGTACAACTCTTCTCCAGATGACACCCATCAAAAGGAATCTCTTGCCCACGGATGGTTCAAATACCCTTCTGGCCACTGGGGGCGTAAATTTCAATATGGTTGTTTGTCTACTCCACCTTCTACCAAACCTGCTCTGGTTAGATCTTACGCCTCCTTTTACCTCTTGACGTATGTGGTGGGGTACTACCTACTTGATTAGTTCAGTTCTATGTTTGGAAGATTTGCTTACCTGGGACACCTAGGACACCTTGCAATAGTCACGGTTCCTATTGGATTGGTAATAGCAGGATTGAACTTAGGGGCTTTGGCCCACCAGCTAGGGAACTTGTTCCCTGCCAAGTGGGTCCCTGACACCAAGCTACTAGTTTCACCCCCAGAGTTGGATCCCAAACCTGAATAAGGTTTTGGGATGAGGTAATATTCTAGGCTGCTGATTTCTCCTCTTCAGCCTAGATATACCTTGACTTAGTTACGGCAAATTAAGTTGACATCCATTTTAGCCAACCTTTCCTTGTGCCCAGTATAATGTGCAAAATTTGCACAGGTGGTCCTCTGTCTCACTTCTTGGTAAAACAGGATGTTGTAATTTCCCGTTCTAATCTTTGAGTTGGGTTTGTGTCTTAATTTGGAATCCAGAATGCCAAGCATCTAATTATAGAAGCTTCTGGATTGTTCTGTGACCTGAGACCCAGAATGTCTCAGGTGTCTTCTGACTTGTAAACTATATCAATCTTGTTATAGTTTCTCTGTATTATGGAATAGCTGTTTCAGTTTGGCTGTGTCCTGTCTAGTGTCAACCTACAGGATCAGTCAACCCTAATAGATCAGGATTTTCTGACATTCACCATGACTAAAATCAAACTAAAAATTCAATCTCAATAACCATGTTTAGACATAAAAATGATTAAACTTTAAAATTATCCAAACCCAGAAATTTTATAACATTATACACTTCAAATCACAGATATAGAAGTTCTGTTACTATTCAAGGCTAAATCAAGAGAAAATAACTAATCACAACTAAACCAATAAATCCCAATAAATACATATTTAACATAATATATATTTTTATTTTATTTTTATGGACAGACAATCTCATTCCCAACCTGCTCCTGCACCGGCCTGTGGGGCAGCCCGTCCATGAGGGCGTCCCAGAGAGTCCAAGAACAGAACCAGAACTCAACTCAAGGGGAGTCATGCCAACACACAGGCCTCCCAAGGCGTCATAGCCAGTTAACCACCTCCCTCATCCCAAGCCCAATCAACCAGCCTGAATCCCAGGCAGAAGCCACTTTCAAGGCCTGCTACCAAAGTCTCCTACACCAGGGTCACCAGGAACACTGAGGTTACTTACACTTCCACTGTTTACCCAGTTGTCACCCGGCCCCGCACTCTTGATCCAAGAGTTGCTACTTCCTGCCCCGCGTCTTTGACACCACCTACAAGCCATTGGCAGCCACTGTTGAGCCATCTGGACCTTTTTTGTATTCAACTATTGACGGCACCACTGCAAGCAAGCGTGATCCCACCTTCTACACAAAGCTCCCTGTCCCCTGTATTGAGCCTGCCAGCCAGGATGCCACATGCACCTGCTAAGGGCTGTTGTTGGTTGACTGATAGTGAGTGTGATGCTATCCTCAACTGCTTTAACAAGGGAATGGAAGTTTGGGATATTGTGTCCCAATTTGGAGTCAAGGCCAGATATATTGGCAACCTCAACGCCAAATATGGCAACACTGGTCAAATTGCAAAATCCACCAAGGCTAAGCAGCAGCCCAGCCTACTTCAGCCCATCCATCTTGAGGCAATCAGGCAGTGGGTGACCAAGAATTGCCACCTGGACACGCTTGCTGTCCAATCAATTCTTGTCACAGAGTTTGGGCTTTGTCTCTAAAACCCTTGTTTACCAAGCAATGGTCAATTTGAGCTTCTTGTGGAAGGTACTCAGAGTTTCTGCATACAACAGAAACAGTGAGAAGACCATTGAGGATTGATGCATTTATGCCAAGACTTATCTGGCCCTAAAGGAGACTGGGAATGTCCAGTTCTTCTACATTGATGAATCATTATTTTCCTCCTCACTCAGGTGTTAGAACTGTGCTGTTTTAGCAGAGTTACACAGGGAAAAATATTTAGAAGATATATAATAATCTTTATTAGGAGATAGTGATTATATAGTTCATGTGAATCAAGGATAACAGAAACATGATTGGTGATCACACAGCTCAATGAAAGAGGGGGGTGGCTTGATCCTGATAATGAGTCAAGCGCCAAAATGAGGTATCCACCATAAAGGATCATCATCTGTTCATGTTGTTGGATTTGGTAATTTGAGTTGACTTCTTAGTCTGGCTTTGAGTGACCGGATAATTGGATTGCAGGTCACAGACCCGCTTGGTTGGAACCTTGCTGGCAGGTTGAGCCTGCGGTTTTGATACAGGTCTAGGCATGTTTTGGTTGAGAAGGGATCCAAGGATGGTGTAGCACATTGTGCAGCTGTTTGTTCACAGACATATTTGATGGTATTGCTTCTGGGTCCTCACGGGTTGGACCAATATCAAATGATCAAGGGTTCTCACAATGGCAAGACATTTCTTGATTTTCTCTGAGCCGTAAAGGAGTACCTCCAGATCAATTACAGCGGCACACCCAACATTGTTGTGTTGGATAATGTCAGGCTCCACAAAGTGGATTTGGTTGTAACTTAGTTTCCACCAATAGATAAAAATAGCCATTTGGCCAGCCACTGCCTGGCTGACTGCCCAATGAGACTCCTCTTCCTTCTGCTCTATTCTCCATTTCTGAATTCAACCAAGGAGGTGTTTATTTGGATCAAGAATAAGGTGAAAAAAGGCCTCCCTCAAGACACCAAGGATCTCTTCAAGATTCTTGAGATCAGCCAATTTGCAATGTCACCTGATGTGGTGGCAGCTTTTTACAAGCACTCGGAATCCTTCCTTCCAAAAGCACTCAACTCCAAGCCAATCAGATAAATGGCTGCTCTGGATTTATTTGTTTTTTATTTATTTTGTTTTTATTAGGACTTGATAATTATTAATTATATATAATGACTTGACTTTTAATTGTATTATAGACATATAAAAATACAAACAAAAGTTAAGTAAAATTAATTAAACTAGATATAGTGACACACATTTTTATTATAATTCACTAAATATTGTATTGACTGTAGAGTTAAGAAATAAAAAAATTATTAAATATAGAAATAGATTAATTTTATTAAATAATTGTGAACCCTTTTTAGTACCATTAACTTTTATTAAGCCACAAATTGGACCTTGCAAGTTATCATCTGACCTTGTTGATTTAGTGTCACTATAGCCACACAACACAAAAACCAATGCTTTTCATGTATCTCTTACTAATTAGTATTTATGACGTAGGTTAAGCATATCAAATATATTTATCAAATAATATTACAAGGGAAAGGTAATTTGAGTTCTAAACAACCACTTGTTTAGAACGTAAGTGGAGCAGGCTGCTTGATGCGGATAAATTCAGTTCTTGTTGTTTAACTATGTAATATATGAACCTGTACTCAACAAGCAACTTAATAAACACATTTTTAAATCAGATTTTATTATTTCACGTGTTTGCTTACTATAACTACTGTCTTATAATATATTTAGATATATTACTGTTATAATTTAACTGTTAAAATTTTAATATTTAAATTTTATTAAAATATTTAAATTAAAATTTTGAAAATAAAATAAAAAAATAAAATAAATATAAAAGTTAAATTGCAAGGGAAGATAATTTATTAGGGAGATGCAAATTGCAAAGGGAAAGTGATTATTCCGGGGAATTATACCCCAAAATCAAATTTTCTGCTAATGTGTCTAATTGGATCCACATACTCTTCTGTATGTGGTGGACACCTCTGGATGCAATTGCAAGAGGGGTGGCGCTCTGCACGCTGGTGGTTGCTGAACGCTTAATAAAAGGCAATCAGGTAAGCAAACCAATTAACATGTTCTTTTTGGGAGGCATGTAGTACCCATACAACAATGCCAATGGAAAGTAGTTGTACAGGACATGCTTAACTGTCCTATACCCCTTTGGTGTCTTCTGGTGTTTGAGTGCAAAGCGGCATATATCAAGTTGAAATGGTACATCCTCCAACTTTTTAACGTTTGTTTTTAATATGCAATGTAATAGGATTCCTAGGTATATTGAAGTGTGAATTCTTTGAGAGGTATATTCTTCAGAAAACATGCATAATTTTTTGTATATTTGAGCTAATCTGTTGATGTAGGACATTTGGCTGAACTTAAATATGGTTCCAGAGGGCGCCCAACTTGTATCTGCCCCCCCATGCCTTGGCAAACAAAATAAATAAAGGTTTAAACATATTCACAAGGACTGTGTCCCTGTCTTTATTTGATAATGCTTTGAACACTTTGTTGAAAGTTTCAGTTTTAAGATATTCAGTTCCTATTTGAAAGTCAGTTTTTATTAGATTTTTTTCATATTAATTTATGTTTGAAAAGGGAAATTGTTGAATACTTTCATAAATATGTTCACCAAAGTTATCTTGATATCCCCGCAAATTTCAGTCATCTCTTTGAAATTGATCTTTGCTCCTATTTCATATGCTTCCCTATTCCACGGCAAGCACCCTGCAGGTGGTAAATGTTCCTTGGTTTTTTCTTCAAGATTTTCAAAATTATTCATGTTCATTTGAATTATTTTATTTATTTCATTTTTATTAATTTTCTTTACAGGGGCTACCAGTGATTGGTAACCCCTGTAAAACCAACTGGGCGTAAAGGCTGCCACTTAAGCAACCTTGTCCCCATTCCTAGTTATAACTAAAGTAAATATAAGTAAAACATAAAAAATCTTACTGATTGTTTCCCCTGTAGCCCCCTTAGCCACAGGCGCTTCTCCAGCAAACTTCATGAGTGTTGGATGCTCTTCATTTGATTTCCTGGGCTTGATCTTCCTTATTTCCCGTGCTACTTGTGTTTCCTCTTGATTTTCATTTAATGAATTTCCATTGTTTCTTGTGACGCTTCTGCTTCTTGATTGTTCTTTGTTTTCATCTGTTTCCATTTTATTAGTTTCCTCTTTGTTAGTGTTTATTTTGTTTGAGATTTCAGTTCCTTCAATCAGTTTGATTTTCTTGTTGTTTTTGTTGGCCCCTTGCCAGAACTCCCACAAATTTTAGGCTGTGTCATTGAGTTTCAGACTTTATAAGATTGTTCCCTGTAGATTGAGTGATGCTTCCTTGTTCTTTTCATCTATAATATTTCCTAGTTTGTCCAGAGCATATTCTCTTGGGTGGATTAGTGGCTGGCCCTTGTCCCCCAGCTTTCCTGTCACTATTTCCCTGATGTTTTTCTCAAATTCAACAACCTTTTGCAGGTGAGCTTCTAATTCATTTACCAAGTTATAGATATTTGAAATTTTATTTTGGATTACATCAAAAAACTGGTTTTTATAGTACTACCTTCAATGCATGAATATTTTTTATCATCAATAATAAAATAAGGACCATAAATTAAATTTTGCATTAGAATATTGCAATTAGATGATAACTCTTAATATTTTGATATTATGTGCATAACTCAAAGCATTTAGTTTAAAGAAATTCATTGTAAGTGAGGCTTTTTTCATTTTAATTTATTTAAATGGACTTTGTTTATATTATAGAGCCATTAACATTTAGTAAAAATATTGATACATAGTGTGTTTTAAAGTCTGTATATTTACCTATTGGTAATAATTCTGTAAACTTTTTAGTCGGATTTTGCAAGGTAACAATAATGTAATGGTTTAATAAATTAATTTTTATTACCATTAATTTATTAAACCATTACATTATCATTACCTTGCAAAATCTGACTAAAAGGCTTACAGAATTATTACCAATAGGTGGATATACAGGCTGTAAAATGCACTATGTATCAATATTTGTACTAAGCGGTAATGGCTCTCTTATATAAACACAGTCCATTTAAATAAATTACAATGAAAAAGGCCTTGTTTACAATGAATTTTATTAAACAAAATGCATTGATTTATTCACATTATATCAAAATATCAAGAGTTGACGTCTAATTGAAATATTCTAATGCAAAAGTTATATTTGTGGTTCTTAATTTATTATTGTAATGAAAAATATTCATGCAAATAATTATATGTTACCACATCAAATGTATACCATTTTATTAATTATAGGGAACATAAATAATATAAAAAATATATTATTAATTATGAATTGAAAGAAATAATACCAACTTTTGTTGAAGGTTCGCCGCGAAATATTTAAAAAAGGGGCAGGGCCCTTGATTTAGGGGGGGTCCGCTTCCTGCTCCAACCCTACATGGCTCCCCACTTGCCCCCTTGTGGCCGGGCTCCCCTTGCCTCCCCTCCTTTTCTTTTTTCTTCCTTTCCGGTTCCCTTCCGCTGCTCTCTTGGTCGCACCTAATAAGTTGTGACAAAGAGAGGTTTTATTTTACTCATCAAAGGACAAGTAGGGGAGGGAATGGGCAGAATGTACATTGCCATCATCTGCGCCAGTGAAAGGGACAGTGTCAGAGTTAGTGGGGAGGGGATATGTGTTGGCTTGGGTGTCAGGGTTGGAAGTGGGTGGCTTGGTCTTGATGGGGGGTTGGGGAGGCAGGGTAGTTGACTGGGAAGAGGCGGCAAGAGCTGATTGATTCAATTGCTCAAATTCTTCTTCTGTCATGTGTGTGGGCTTGAAAACCCAAGTGGATGGGCGTGGGGGAAGGCAGGAGTCCTTTCTGGACTTATCACTATCACTTGCATAGAATATGACAATATCAGATAACTCCTGGAAAAATATAGATGGGAAAAGCTCATACCCCTTCTCAATTTGGGTGCACAGTTCATTGTATGTGGCAGGCTTTAAGCGCCTGAGTGCAGAACCAAAATTGTAGTGACATACATCTTCAAGATGTATGTTGGCGTGGTTGATGGGGTAGGACCAACAGGTATGCCCCGCAGCCCTGATTTCTTGGGTTGCCCATTCCTGTTGCTCCATCTCTGCACTCAGCACAACTGTGTACAAGGCGTGTTGGGTTGCCCACTCTGCCAGCATGTCCTTGAGCTCTGTCTGGTAGACATACCCATCTGTGGTGTTTGATATTACCAAGTAATTATTGATACTCAATGGGGAAACTGCTAACAAAACCCCAACAAATCGATATAGGATTGGCCTGTGCTTGTAAATGTCAGATTGGATATGCTTTTCTTCATAATCTTGGATGTTTGCAGAAATCTTGGCATATGACAAGAAGATGACGTCAGTGTGTGTCCTCATTGCCCTCCCTTTAATAAAATTAATAAATTTTGAATTGTATGGGTTGGTATTCACCAAACTGGGGCCGGTGATAACCTGATTGGACAAGATTCTAGCAGCAACCATAACTCTGTGCATCCACAAATTGACTTTTCTTTTATTTGTGAAAATGTCATGGAGTCCCAGTTGGAGACAAACCTGGATCAAAGGCATCTGTGGGTCACATTTTATGATGGCCATAATGAGGAGATGGGATTTTTGCTATCAGTTGATGTACGGGCTCCAGTTGGGGTCTTCTTGGGAGGGGGCCACAATTGGTGTGGGCTTGCAGGGTCGCAGCCACAGTGGACTTTGCAAAACCGATTGTGGCCTCAATTTCCCCAAGGGACAGAAGCATCCCTTGCTTTTCAACCATTTTAAAAACAACTTCTGGGGTGATCAATTTTCTTCTGCATCTTTCAGGCTGATTGTCTGGAGGAGGGATGTGTCCATCTTGGGAATTAGATGTTGCCATATGATTGGTTGTTTCTGGTTTCTGGGTTCCCTGGGTGATCTCTTGGCCCAATTGGCTGGTTCCAGATGCCATTGTTGATATGTGATTTGGGTTAGCAGCTGCCTGTGTGTGATGGGCAAACAGGGCCATGCTTGAGGACGTGGGAGAAAGAACACACTCCTGAGTAGTGCTTGTGGAGGGGCCTGTGGGTTGGGAGTGGCTATAGACAGAGGCTTCACTATTAGAAGACCCAGTGTAGCCCTGCATTATTTTGTCAAGGCCAGGGAACAGCTTGTTCATTTGGTTGTTATTGAAAGAAGACATAATAAATTTTTATTAAAAAACCAATTTCAAAAAAAGAAGTGTATATTTTAATCAATTTTATTATTAAGTATGTTAAGTTGGTGAATATTATGATCTAAATTTTAGCGGTCCTAAAATGGAATAGGGTGATTTTTGAGAATGCCTATGATTCCTAAAAGAATTGGCACAAACCCACTCTAGATCCTTTAGCATCCTTTTTGAGACACCCATAAATTATATTTATTTTGAATTCACCTCATTTTTGATTTGAAATTTGGTTTGTGGATTTGAAAATCCTGCAATTTCAAAAAATAGTAAACTTAATGAAAATAGTTGATGGATTTGAATGGTTCACATCTGATTCCAGTTAATTCATTTTGTCCATTGGAATTATGAAGGTTGGCTTGAAATTTGCAAAGTGTCTATGAGTTCCCACATTTTTTAAAATTCAAATTAAAATATAATAAATTCAGTTTAATTAAAAAAGGCCCTCCTGTAAAAGTGATTCAAAATTTAGACCTAGGATTTGACAATCCCGCATTTTTACATTTAGGTTCTGAATTTACAGTATTAATTTAAGATTAAATACAAGACTCTGGTTTGTTAAATGACAAACCAATTATGTGGCAAGTGGATAGTGTCAAACAGGGTGAGTTGATTTTCTGTTTTCTATAAATTACATATGAAATATATTAATAAATAAGGCTTAATTTCTGTGGCTTTGATTGATCTATCAGTCCAGAATAGACCTAATGTAAAATAAGGGGGTAGTTGATTAGCATATATACAACTAAATCCAGTATAATGGTGCTTGGGAGCCTATTTCACAACTTTGGATACTAATAATAAATATATAATAGTAAATAGTAAAAATTATATAAGCACAGATGTGTTTTTATTAATAAAATTAGTTTTTGGCTAAAAAAGTGTTGACTTGGCTACTTTTACTTTTAGAGAGTCAATCATTGGTGGTTTTTAATTTTTATTAGTAAATTTACATATAAATTACCTCTTGATTTGTTCTTTGAACTAACAGAATTATTAAATGGAGTTGACTTCCAGTGTTTTTAATATCAATTTTTGGTTTTTAAGCTCTGATTTACTAGTAAAAATTGGCTTAAATGGTGTAATCAAGAAACACTAATGGATTTATATATCTGGTATTCAACTCCCTGGTAGTTAACAGATTTTTAACTATCAGGGAGTTAATTTCACCAAAGTTTCTCTTTTATCCATGACATTGTGAAAGGCTTCAACAACCGCATCAAAGACTTCTACTATCAGCTCTGGTTCAACTCAATTGAATTCAATGAATTGTCTATTGACCATCATCACACCCTTAAAGCTAAAGAAGTTGCAAATTGGCCAAAGCCTATGTTAAAAACGTTAAGGATACCACTCTTTCTCCCATAGACTTTGTCATTATTGTTGCCTAGATGAGTATCATCAAAGCCATATTCCCCAAGTTTATTGATGGTGACCCCCTGAAGCTTGCACATCTCTCCAAAAGCTTCACAATGTTCAAAAGTGCTTCTTCTATGTACAGTGTTAACAATTCATCTGATGATATTGACATGATGGAAGTTGATCTACAGTTTTTTATTGTGTTATATTCACTGGCTTTAAGAAAGCCTTCCATAATTTCTCTGATATGCCTATGAAAATCACTCTCCCAGCCTCAAATAATACTTCTGTCCTCCATCCTATGCCATACACATATGTCTATTTGAACAATGCTATGTTCAAATGCAACTATGAGCCAAATATGATACTCTAAAGTGAAAAACTCCCAAAGATCTACCAAGCCCCAGTTTTACCTGATATGAACATAGGTTTTGAGGATTTTCTTAACAACTGGTATGTAAACAAGGGTAGGACACAACATTTCTAAATTGGCACTTCAATTTACGACATCTTGAATTTAGTTTGAGATGGTGTTTTTTGTGTTAGTGATTTCAAATCATAAAAATTAAAATAAACAATAAAATAGTTAAAATTTACCTATAGTCTTATAACGTGGCATCTTGAAAGTATGACATCTTAATTCCGTCACTTTTAGTCAGATTAATTAAATCTTATTTTGCTAACTTTATTTACATATGAAATCACTTAGTGTGGGATGTGTTTACGCCATCTTGACTTTACCTCATTTCAAATCATGCTATTTATCTTTAACTAAAATAAGCTTATAACCAAACTAAAATAAAGCCTGTTGTATAGTGCCAGAAGATGTTCCTATAGTATTAATCCAAGACACTTATGCTAAGAACAACCTAAAAAGACGCCACTATGATAAATCTTCTAGTGAGTATCATTGTTGTGTAAAAAAACCTGTTTTGTTATATAAAATTTATAGCTTTATTATACATGGATACGTTGATAAGTAATCTCTTAAAAAATATTTTAATAGTGATTTTAATATGGAAGGGGGTGATTACGCCATTTTGATTTATGTCACTTTGAATTCCACCGAGTTTCATATCACCCAATTGATTTGATGCGCACAATGAATAGGGAAAAATAAGGGGAAATTATATATGACACCAGGCTATGCTATATCAATTCCCCTACTGCAATTCTTGCTTTCCACTTTTCAAAAGTACATATTCACGTCAATTACCATATAAATAAAAAATGTAAGAAATTGCCTGAAACTTTGCAAATATATATTTTTTGGTCTCCTCTGAACAACTGGGTACTTTTTAGCCCCAGTTGTAAAAGCTAGTTTTTTAAATATTCAAGCTTTACTCTTTGGCCTGGTTGAGGTAGCTCCACCATAAATTTGTTAATTTAATATAAAAAATGGTCAAAAACACTATGCTTTTGAGCTACAGCACCTCAATTACGCCACTTCAAAAACGCCATTTTGACTGCAAGTTTTCAGTCAAAACTCAAAGTTTTGTATACTTGCGTTACTTATAAAAAGTTATTTTTACAAAACAAAAAACATTGAAATTTTGATATTATATATTTTTAGGTCTCTTCTACAATTCTACGTAAAAAATTTTCTACTTTTATATTAAAAACATTCTCATTTTTTTCTTTAAAAACAACCCCCAAATTGCTCATATTTTTAAACTGATTCAATTTTAGATGCCTCCCAAGTCCATCAACAAAGCTGCTTACAAGGCCTTCAAGGCCTAAAAGTCCAAGATCACTCCTCCAAAGGCCAAAAAGGCCAAGACTACCCCAAAGAAGCAGCCTTCTAAGGCCAAAGCTTCCCCCAAGACCCCAACTCCATCACCTGAGCCAGAGGGAAACAAGCCCAACCCCTCCCCACTCTCCTTTTGTTTACTTCCCGTCAGACCCTCAAGAGAAGTTGTTCAACTTTAACTGCCACTCTGACCCCACTTCAGAGCCTGAGGATGAAGAAGAGCAGGAGCCTGAGCCTGGTGCTCCTGCAGATGAGCCAATTGAGCTCTGGGATCTTAATACCATCCATAATGTATGCAATCAAAATGGCATTTTTGCTATTCCCACAACATACCCAGCCAGCTACCCCATCATGACTAAGAAAGGGGGTGCTGGCTTTGTCTAAAAGGGCTACAGCTTCAGCTGTAATGACAAGAAGAAACCCATCTGCCAACATCACTATAAATGTGATAATGTTTGGTTCTCAGCAAGGCTCACCCCTTATGGTTTCACTAGATTTAAAGCTCTAACTGTCAACCATGACTGCACCAAGCCTTTCAACCCACTTTATTAACTTATCTGCTGGTTTTTTTACCAGGTGATCCAAACCACCAAGGATCAAACTACCACTGAGGTTGCCAATGATACCCTCCTTAATTTAAATGATACTCAACTTGCCACTGTTGGTGGTGCCTCAAAATTACAGAGATATCTCACTGATCAGAGATATGCTCTGAGCACTGAAGGCGCCAGTGCAAGCTCCATTGACCAATTGATCCTTACTGAGGAACAAAAATTATCCCGCCATGAGGAGAGATTCCTTCTCCACAACAATGGCCAAAATGCCCCTGAGAAAATTATTCTGCTTTGCCACCTCACAGGATCTGCGCAACCTGTTAAAATGCAAGACCTGGCTTGCAGATGGGACTTTCTTCACCATTGCCCAAAGCTATTTAATCAGCTTTGGAATATCCATGGGCAGGTTGGTAATCTAGTTCTTTCCCTGGTCTTCTTTTTTCCTTCCTAACAAGAAGCAGGAAACATATGTCTGTGCACTCACAATCCTAAAGGCCAAGTTGGATGAAATCCTCCTAACCATCAAAGAGGAGCCCAAGGAGACCAGATGGCGCAAGAAGAAGGCCCAGTCACAGGAAGAGGAAGCCACCCCAACCAGGAAGCAGCCCAAAAGCCTTCCCTATCACAAATATCTGGTAGTGGATTTCAAACAGGCTCAGGAAAATGCCTTCATTTGAGTCTTTAAGAGCTCTCCCCAGGGATGCTACTTCCACTTCTGGCAGGCACTCTGCTGCCACCTCCAAAAGTGCTCTGATCTTCATGAGCTGGTCAACTCTGAAGGCACTAAAGAAGTCAAGGATGTGTTCAACTGCTTTGCTGCCCTTGCCCTTGTAAGAAAGGGTGAGATCAATGCCTTTTATGACGCCACCCTCTGCCATCCTTATATCCTTGCCAACCAGGCAGCCTTTGCGCCCTTTATTGAGTGTTTTGAAACTCAATGGGTTGGTATTTTTTAGGGAGCACGCCACATCAGAAAAGGCAGTGACTCAATCCAGTGGAACTGCTATAATCAGGTAAAAGACAGCCTCATCAAGACCACCTCTTCCCTTTAAGGGTGGCATAGCCAGTTTGCTACAAGGGTCAGGGTTCATAAGCCCAAATTCAACAAAATAATGGTGCATCTCAAGACCCAACAAGCCATCTCTGCCTGTCTCTTTAAGACTGGCATGAAGACCAAGGGTAATTCCCCCAAGATGACCAAGGCAGTGAAAAAGTATACTGAAATCAGCAAGGTGGTTCTTGCCTACTATCCTAAGGATAGAAAGCTTGAGCATCTCCAAGCTATCTCAGTTGCTCTTTCTACCAATGTTTGAGTCCTTTCCCAATAAAAACCTCCCAATTTTCTCTCTTATTTCCCTTGATTTTACTTTTTTTGAATTTTTTTGGTATTTGGTACAATTATATGCTTATTTTAAAGTATATTTATAGTTTTAATAGATGAAAATAGTTGTTTTTGTGATTATTTTAATTTTTGGGATTTACACAACTATATTGCTACTAATCAATCCCATTTTTTATTGCAGATTTGAAATTATGAGGCTTTTTTAAGCCTAGAAATGTTTTTTTAATTTTATTTTTTGAGAATTTTTTGAGTTATTTTTGGAGTTCAAAAATCTAAAAAAAATTAAAACTTGTTTTTCTTAGTTGCAATGCTGTAAATTGAAATGGTGTTTTGCTATAAAATTGAGATAGCAAAAATTGAGATAGCGTAAATAGAGATAGCATTTTTTGAGATGCTGTTTTCAAAATGGTGTGTCCTACCTAAACAAGATTGTATGTGACATACACAATTTTCTTTTTACAGCACCCAAGATCTATAATCCAAAGATGCCTGAGTTTATTGTTAAGGCTAAAGTTAACATTATTATGTGCCTTCTTTTCCAAGGTGGGCAAAACATACTCAACCTCATCTACAAGACTCTGACAAGCCTTTCTTGCCCAAGCAAGTGGGAACTTTCAAAACAGCCCTATTTCAAATCTAGAGGAGGAATATGTCGCAAAATTGAAGCTCTGATTTATTTGCTTTTGAGTCAATTGGACTTACTCATTGATACAATTCAACAATGGAATTTTAAAGGTGGTTTCCACTCTTCAATTGTTATGACGTCATTGAGCTGGATTATTCAGGCTTATTATTAACCCATATGAGTTTAATAAACACAGCTTTTAACCTTATACTTAACACTTATACTTTTATATATCTTTTATTTAGCATTTGAAGCTGGTGTTTAAGTAAGCTTTATATAGCCTTAGGAGTATTAGTATATTTTATCTATACATTAGTTTAGATAAACTTTAGCACATAGATTTAGTTATCTTAGATAGCCCAAATTTACGGCAATAACTTTACTGATTCTTTTGATATTTGATTTTTTTTTCTGTTTCAGTTGTTATGAGGGTTCATTGTTAGAACAATATTTTTACTTTGGTGCTTGATTTCACTTTATTTTCAAAAAAAACATAATAAATATAGTAGCTTTTTAGTGACTGAAATCATTTTTTGTGTGATCAAGATTTTCATTGTTATTTTAAATTAAGTTTTTATTTTGCAACTGAACTAATTATAGTTCAGTGTTTGTATTGGGGGTGCAGGACCCCAAATGAGCCCAACAAAGTACTACCCTATATCAAATCAAGGTGTGGGATTTTTTAATCACTCAATTGCATGATTTCTTGATTTGGCCATTGACTAATGTTTAATTAATTGATGCCACTATTCATCCAAAAAAAGAATTGATACCCTGGGGGTGCTTGCACCAGGAGGCACCCAAAAACACAATGCTAACCATTGTAATTGACTCTAATTGCCCAAAACTATCAGAATTTAGAGAATTGGGGCCCCAAAAGTCACCAAGGGAACCTCAATATTTGGGACATCCCTCAGAGTCTAAAATAACTAGATGAATCTCTTAAGTGGCTAATCAGACTGTGCCAGTGCTAGGAAAGCTGTAGCAGATGTTCAGCAAGCTAATAAGGATGCCCTACCTATTTAAAAGCCAATTTTCATCATTGTATATCTGGGAAAGTTGGGAATTCCCTTGCTGTTAACATCTTTCAGTAAACAACTGCAAATTAATGCAATTTGAGTGAATTTCATTTCCAGGAATTTATTATATTACAGCTAACCTTATAATGTTGGTACATTTAAATAGAGAGTAATTGCAGATTCAACACCAGAGCTGGGAAACTGAGAAGATCTTTACTGCCTCAACAGAACCAACGTTTTCACCAGTTCCCTCCATCAAATACCTGGATCAAGAGATGGATTCTACCTCTGTACCTTGATTTCAATACCAAATATTTGCCAAAATCTACCAACTTGCCCTGCCAAGCAAGCTCATGAGCATGGCTACCAGAAAGCTCACCCTTGTCCCTTTTATTCCTCCATATGCTTACAGAAAATTTGGGTTTGTCTATCTCACTATACTGGGTCTCACTGAACAAGTGATTCCCCATATATAAGAATGGCACCCTTGGGCTACTGCTACTAGTTACATAATAATAATGGCCCCTTTAATCTACTGGGCTGTTCAAGTCAGGCCTTTTCCCTTGACCAACAGATCTCATGAGAGCAACCTGGGCTATGACAGTGGAAGGAAATAGTCCAAGTGGAAAGGATAGAGAATAAATATAAGATAATAGCTTTATTACAAAGCGGTAGTTAATATACTTTAAAGGGAAGCCACTAATTCACAAGGGGGTGGCATTGTGACAAGATCCTGATATGATGTGAGTGTCAAATAACTAATCAAGGGATTGATGCCTTGAAAAGGCTTTACTTATAATTTGGGGCTACTGCCCGTATTTTGACATTGATGGTGGAATGTAACATCTTGATAGATATGTCATGGGGCGGCTCTAAGAAGCCCCCTGTGTTGTAAGGCATGTTGGCAGACAAGGTGAAAATATTGGTTGTAACATTCAGTGTACATATTTTGTTGTGTGTCTAGAAATTTTTGTCCATTGGTGCTTATTTTCCGTGTAATGAGCAATTATTTCTACCAAAATAGTTAAATTTTGTTTTGGACTGAACTGATTCTGTTTTGATCTGGTTTATTTTTTATCTCAGCAGGTTTTAAAACTACTGAAACTATTTTTTTAAAAGTCAAACTGTGCTGTGCTGAAAATTGGATAGCATGTGTATTAGAAAATGGCCCAATCCCTAAAATAATTGCCAAAACAATGGGGTTGACCCCCTACAAGGTTCTGCACAAGAGGTTCTGTGACCCCCAAACTAACTCCCCCATGACCTGTAGTTAAATGCGGAAGTCAACTTGAATTAATAGATCCATAAATAATAATTAATAACAATCCTAGCTTGGTGGACAGCTCAATTTGGCACTTCACTCATTAAAAGGATCACACTACCCCCTGCCCAATCCAACTTATTGATTGTACCAATCTTGTTCCTCTTATAACAATTCACCCCAACTATATAATTATGGTGTCTCAATAAAGATAATCCCCTAGTTTTCTATCATTTTCCCTGTTTAAATCTGCTAATACAGCACAGGTATGATATAATGCCCCATCTGTATACCAAAAGATCACTGAAAATATTTTGTTTGTGTCTTTTAGATTTTCACACTGTATCTTGATTGCCTTCCTTGTATTATTAGATGTTTGTTGCATTGCTGTGCCTGTCAGGGACCCACTTCTCATAAATCAGGTCTCTGCACTCTATCCATTATTCTATATCAATTTCAGGCAAGTGATAAGGAGCGCCTTTTGGGGAAGCTTCAGATATGGAATTAAGAAAGAATAGAAGTATATTTTATTGAATAATACTTTAGACTTATATAGACTTGGCTGTGGCGGAGATTTAGTTGGATCAAACCTAGGGGTAGGTCATGTGCAGGATGGGTTCAAGCCGCTGGATACTTGTACAGTCATGTGATATTGCTTGGTTGCCATTCCTGGTATGTCAAACAGTATATTGGAAGGGCACCAAATCAGGCAATGACTGGATGTTGAGTCGGTTGGCAGTAGCCAGAATACTTGTACATCCAGATCCTTGACACAAGGTAGCCCTTTTCATCAACCCAGCAGTAATGCACACATTCTTTGTAGCAGAGATCACAACTGTGAAAAACAAGTCAGTGCTGTAGAAGACCAATCAGAAGAATTTACATAGTAACAATGCCAATATACACAAGCTGCCACCAAAATAAGTAGTAAGCATTCAGGCACTAGCAAGGTTTTCTATTTCAACCTGTTATAGCAAGCAGTGAATCTGGGATTTGAGAACAGGATAAAGTTTATTAATTGAACAAGAATCAAGGCAGGATATTATTCACTTATATAATTATAGAGGCTAACATTGGGAGATCTCAAACTCATCTGTTACAATCAAGGACCAATGGATGAGCTTAATGGTGATCATTACCATGAAACGTTTTCAGTTAGAATCTGGATCAAGCAATGTGGAGCTTCACAATACCCAAAAAGTGAAGCTGTGATAAAAATTGCAGAATAATACAGTAGTTTTAAAAGCTATGGCAACAAGCAAAAATTCTTCAGATTTAAACAAAATCCAAGTTGCGCGAGATTCAGGATTCAATTAATTTAAATATCTTTGGTTAATAAATGAACTGTAAAACCAAAAATAAAATTTCACTAACCCATCATACAAAATTATATCAAACATCAAGTGGTGTAGTTCAAACCACAAACAAAATGAACTGACACAACAAGTGAAATGGATGAATGCTATTCCAGAGTATATTTTAATCCAATCAGGATTCATATGAGGCACCAACAGAAGAACTAAAGTGAAACAAAAGTGAGCAATCTAGAAGCAAGATTACACAAGCACAAAACAAAATGAACTCACACAAGATGTGTAGTATGAGCAGCCTAAAATAGAAATATAACAGTTTAACAGCCAATCAACAACTATCCAATTTAGGACCAGAGGCATTTTATCCATTTTCATGGCTCCATATTTGTATGAAAAGGTTTGAGAACCTTCCAAATATGGACTTGAGATTAAAATAAAAATAATTCATTAAATTTTAAAATTTCTACTTTTAGTGATTTTATCCTAGGTTTTTTACAATGGTTTTTACAAGCAATATCTTCAACTGCGCCAGCAGCCAAGCCAACTGCAATGGAGCCAAGGCTCAGAACGTGAAGGCACCCATTTACACCCAAGCCTTTGAGGCGTGTAACAAGGAAGCTGACCTGTTACTGTCCCCCAACCCATATGGCTTTGACTTGTTCAAGAGTCACTTAGCGTCTAGCTCTGCCCTTGCTCTCACACCCACCCCTGCACAAGCTGCCCGTCAACCAACCAATCAGGATGGCAACCTCAATCCAGAACAACTTCCTGCCACCGCCCAACCTTCCCCCCCTCAGCCAATCAGGCTTCAGCTCCCGCTGCCCAGCGCCCCAAACACAGAATAATCACTGCCCGAATTCTTCAGGAAATTGTGGCACTAAACCTACAGGGTCTGTCATGGGACCAGATTGCCACCCAGTCACAATTTACCTGAGCCATCATAATGCGGGATGTCGTAAATTGCGCTATTAATGCTATTTTGATTTGCCCTTCAAATATTGATAGTTGTGAAGATTTATCTGGTTTTGCATTCAAGTTCGGAAATTCCTTGCCTTCTGCAAATGGGTCTAGTTCAATATCCACCCATTCCAGATTATTGTACCTGTCTGTGGTTGATCCTGGTATGACCTCATCCCAGCGTGACCCCCTCAGCCACTCTGTCTTCCTATTGAGTGATCTCCGTCCTTTGTCTACTATTTAAAGTAGAGTCTTCATTCCCAATAAAGTTTAAGTTTATCCACATTTGTGTTGGCTTTTATACTCTTCAAGCTTTTCCTGTCCTTTCTGCCAAAAGGACTTTTACATCTTGTTTTCTAGGAAATTAAGGTATATGCCCTTAATTTTGCCCTGAAGGCTAACCCAAGGCTAGCTTTGAACCTCAAATCTTTTGTAATAAAGATTTCCCGCTGTGTCCTCCAGGATGCTGTCCCCTGGAGCTGAACGCAACAAAATGGTGCTCACTACAGGGGCTGCAAGCCCCTTGATTACCCTGTTCCCACGCGCATTCTCTGGTCCCTCTCCCTTTGTTTCCAAAGTACCAGATCAACCCAAAGTTTCTGGTCCTCCCCTAGAAGAAGACATTACCAATGCTCCTGCAGACCCTATGGTATTGGTTCTGTCTCCTGGGCCCTTTTGGGCCCCCTTCCTGATTTCTCTCTCAACTATGAGCAAGCCTGTGCTTCTGCCCGCTCCCTTCTTCACTCTGGCACGGTAGCCATGTACTCTATCCCTGGCCTCTGTCCTGGGTACGCCTCCAAAGACCTGTACTCCTTCCTTTTGGACTTTGGTCTCCCCCTGCGTTGATGGAATCCATTGATACTATTGGCGTGTTGGTTAACCAGTTCATCCAACCTGCCCTAGTCCACCAGCAACTTGCTTTGGGATCCCAGAATCAACTGCTAGATGCAGTAGCCTCCGCTGTCTCAAATAACCAGCTCAGAATTTGGCCTACCAAGAATGGTCACATAGTCTCTTTGCTTGTATTTCTGACAACCAGCGCAACTTGTTGGCGTCACAGAAGTATCTAACCACCTCCCTGAATTCCCTTTGTTCCTTGCTCCCTGGATACATAAAGGATCAACTATGCAAATCAAATGAACATCAGGAAGCCTGGCGTGAGCAAATTGAGGCTTTTCTGTTTGACCATTGGCAGGATTTTGAGACTCTGGTTAGTGAACTAAATTAATTCAGAGATCATATCAACTCGCAACTCAAATTGATAGGAGCTCATGTTTATACTTGGGGCCATCACCTGCAGCATCAATATGTTCTGGATAAGGCTGCACTAGGCAACACTCTATACCAAGTGCAAACTTATGTGGACAATTGGGTGGCTTCTATTGAGGTGACTCCTCCCGCTCCTCCTGTTGAGACCCCTTCCAATTTCAAAACCAAAGTATGGGAGGCCATCGCCAAGCTCAAGGCTACCACTAGACGCCAAGCTTCTGTGCAACCTCCTCCTTCAGTTGAACCTATGCCTGACCCTTGTATTGCCTCCCTCACTGATCAGGTGGCTACTCTACAAGGTGAAATTGAGTACTTAAGACAGCGCCTCTCCAATTCTGAAGGTTTGTCATCTGAATCTGAAGATGAAGAAGAAGGTGAAGTTGTTAATACTCCCACTCATGACAATCACAGTTGTTGCCCTGGCTTAGAAAGTCAACCTCAATTCTACTGTGTGTGTGCTCTAGATCAACTTGCCAAAGTGACAAATGATGTAGCTGATAGGCAAGACGCATTGGAAAGAGAGGTCCAAAACCTCTCCTGCTTTACAGAGACTCTAAATGGACAAGTTGCCCCCTTGGTCACTCAGGCCACCTCCCTGGCTACTTGTGTTAATGGTATTGCTGGCACCTTGGCAGTACAACAAATCAAGATTGATGAATTTGGGACTGCTGCCACAACTGCTTGAGACATCAGTGGGCAGAATAGCTCTACCTTGGACACTTTAGAGGAAAGCCTTCAACTTCTCTGGGCTAGACAACCTACTGCTGAATCTGAATTTGAAGGCAACCCTCACATTAACGTCCTCAACCCTGGTGAGAACAGCCAGTCCTTGTCTTTGTCCATTGACCCAAATTATAAGCTGACCTTCAAGCAGATATTCAATCCCAAGACCTCTACCATTGCTGCTTTTCTGACCATTTACAAAACTGCAATGCGTAGGGCTACTGACAAACTCAAGAAGGAACACATCCTTACCTGCCTCCATCCCACTTGCCAGGAAGTTGTGGTCCCCAAGCTCCCTTCTATTGTCACCTGGGAGGATATGAAGCGCCTCCTTATTGAAGAGTTTGGAGGAGACCTCAGCTTGGAAGTCAAGAAGGATGCATTTATGCATATTGCTTTCAAACCCAAGGAGACCCTGGCTGAGTTTTCAGATTGTTTCTATATTGAAGGCCAACAGTTAATTACTAGTCAACAGTTAACTCCCCGGGAAGCTTACACAGCTTGTTCAAATGCTTTGAAGGTGAACCAGCTTCTATGCCTACACTTTAAGGCACACATGGCTTCACTCACTTCCATGAAGAGTATTAAGACGCTCTTGCAAGATATGCATTTGACACATGGAGGTACAGTAGTGCGTGAGAATAAAGCCAATAATGCTGGGACTACCTCTTGTACACCACACATTATGACTCTGGGTACTAGTGGACAGGCTAAGAGACAGGGCTGTCATAACTGTGGCCAGATTGGACACCACTTGCGCACTTGCACTAATCCTTGAGTGGAAGGTTGCAATCCCAAGGAACAGGCGGGAAAAGAGAGGTCAGCTTAGACACGGAGACACTCTCTGCTGACCAATCTCCCCTGTCTCCCCCTGATCCTCCGTCTGATGAGGAAGCTCCCTCTTCCTCTGGCCCAACTATCCTTCATCTGTTTCACAACCTCTCCAGTGATTCAGAGCCTGATGATTCTGATAGTGAAGACTCTGATAGTTATGGCTACTCCGTCCTGGCTGTTCCAGAAACTATCCAGGTGCCCTACAAGCTTTGCTCTGGGAAGGCTACCACCACTTCCCAGGTACCTCCAAGTGAAGCTAAGTCCATGGTGGACCGCCCTTACCTAGCTCAAGCCCATTGACCTCCTGTCTTGTTTGACTCCTCTGAGGAAGCAGCAAAGTTAACCAAAGCTCTTTTCCACAATGTAACTGTATCTCTTCCTCTACAGACTGTGTATAAGGAAATCCCTGTGTTACAGTGTATGCTGGCCAAATGGGAAAAGGAGCTAGAGGCTGCGCAAGATGTGTTGGCAGTCTTGCCTCCCTTTGGGAAAGATACAACCCGCGTGGAGGTATCAATCCAAAAGGTCAAAATCAAGGCCATCTTGGACATGGGTTCCCCTGTCAAAGTAGTATCTTCCAAGATAATGAAGAAACTTAAGTTGGCCCCTGACCTCAACTACACACAGTTGTATGGCACAGCTGGCATGGCCCAAACTTGAGCCATTGGTGCCTACTCTGCTCTACCCATGAGGTTTGGTAAACTCCTTATTGCTTCCCCCGCTGTGGTCCTAGAGAACAAAAGCTCTGACCTCTTGGTTGGTACTCAGTTCCTCTGAGAATATAACGGAATTGTAAACTTACAAGATGGATACCTTTTGCTCTTGGGATATGAAGTTCCTTTGATTTTTGAGGAGCCTCTGCGCCTTCCAGGAAAACCTCTTAAAACTTGTGTGCTTGAGTACCCTACGGGTATCTTCTCACTCAAGTATAGGACTCACTCCTCCAACATGTGTACCCCTCCTCCTTCCTGCCCTGCGGAAGAAGGGGTACTCCTGCTAGCGACATCCACTATCACCATCCCCCCAGGCTCTCAAGTGGTGATTAACTCCCAGATTTCCTATGAGCTGCCTGAAAAGTCCTTCTTGGAGCTTTACTCACCTGAATCCTTGAGTTGTACCAAGCCTCGCCTATGTCCGGGGATTTTGGACCAAACCCACAAAGATCCCATGCAATTACTGCTTGCTAACCTGACGGCCCTGCCCATGCAAGTAACCAGAGGCCAGGTTGTAGGTCATGGCCGTGTACTTGGAGCAGAACAAGTATCCTCCCTCTACCCCTTCAGAACTTTTAGTGACTTCAACCTACCTGAAGATAATCTGCAAGTTCTCTCCTTGTTCACTGCTGCTGATTTCCCCCAATTGTCTCCTGTTCAACAAAAGGATGTATTGGACCTACTCAATCAGTTCAGTGACATCTTTGCCTCTGGTACTATGGACTATGGCCTAGCTAAGGGAGTCATCCATCAGATTGATACTGGGGATGTGCCTCTTTTTTGTGCTAAACCATACCGCTGTAGTAGGGTGGAAGATGCTCAGGTGTCTAAAGAACTCAAGCAGCTTCTGGACGCTGGGTTACTGGCTCCTTCCCAAAGTCCTTGGGCTTCCCTGTTACTGATCCTCAAGAAGAAAGATGAGGGACACCGCATTGTAATGGATTATTGCCGCCTGAACTCTCTCACTAAAAAAGATTTGTACCCCTTGCCCAGAATTGACAATGCTCTCAGACGGCTGGGTGGTTCCAAGTTTTTCTCTGCCATGGATCTGGCTTTGGGGTACTGGCAGGTTGACCTATCACCTGAAGATTGAGAAAAGGCTGCGCTCATCACGTCAGAGGGTCTCTTTGAACCCACTTGTATGCCCCAGGGACTATGCAATGCCCCTGCCACATTTCAGCAGGCTATGGACTCCATCTTACAAGACCTAAAACTCTCTTGTGTCCTCGTGTACCTTGATGATATTACTGTATTCAGCGCTACCTTTACTGATCACTTGGAGCATCTCAAGGCTTTTTTTGTTAAGATCTGTGAAGCTGGCCTGAAACTCAAACCCTCTAAATGCTCTTTCTTCAAGGAACGTCTTGAGTTTCTAGGACATGAAGTCACTCAGACTGGAATCCGCCCCATGAATAACAAGGTGGAAGCCATTGACAAGATGCTACCTCCCACAAATCTTCAAGAGGTACAAGTATTCCTTGGTATGATGGGCTACTACCAACAATTCCTCCCTGACTTTGCTGAACTGAGTGAACCCCTTGTCCAACTGCTTTGCAATGTCCCCTTTGAGTGGACTGACAGCCAAAAACAAGCATTCAAAGCGCTGAAGGCCAAGCTCAAGGAGGCTCCTATCTTAGTCTATCCTGATTATGATAAAGAGTTCATCTTGTATACTGATGCTAGTGGAGTAGCTGTGGGTGCTATCCTTGCCCAACTCAACAATGAAGGTGTAGATTGACCTGTAGCCTACTCATCAAGGGTCCTTAATAAGCACAAAAAGAACTACAGTGTTACCAAGAAGGAATGTTTGGCTGTACTGCATGCTGTGAAACAGTTTTGGCATTACATCTATGGAACCCACTTCACGGTAGTCACTGATCACTCCTCTCTTAAGTGGTTACAACAGCTAAAGGAACCTGAAGGTTGGTTAGCACGTTGGGCTCTACGTCTGCAAGGGTATGATTTCACTGTGGTACACCGTCCTGGGGCCCAACATCAGAATGCTGATGGCCTGTCAAGGATGCCAATCCTGGCTATCCACCCCACTGATTCTGATCAACTATATGAGCTAATAGGGTATCCTGACTCTTGGACCACTGAGCCCAAAGATATCTGCCTAGCTCTACAGACCCTATCCAAGGACACCATAATTTGTGATAGACAACTCTTCAAGAAGGTTAACAATGCCTACCTACCTTACGTTTGCCCTAGTATGAGGATAGCCATCATCCTCCAGGCTCACATTGATACTGGCCATGGAGGTATAGCCAAGACTCATGACTGGTTGTGCAAAAACTTCTACTGGGAAAACATTCCCCTCTTGATCCCTGATGTCCTTGCCTCCTGCCATTCTTGTCAACTCCAATGTCCTTGTCCTTCCCAACACCAGTTTCAACTCATCCCTCCAAAGCATGCCTTCCATAAGGTGAGTATTGATGCTGTTGGGCCCTTCCCCTGTTCTAGGTCGGGATGTTGGTTTATCCTGGTTGCTATAGACCACTTTAGCAAATGGGTTGAAGCCAGAGCAACAAAAGATATAACAGCTAGGACCACGGCTACTTTCTTGCTGCAAGACATCTTCTATTGACATGGCTGCCCTCAAGTCCTGCTCTCAGACAATGGTACCAACTTTAATGCTCGCCTCATTACCTCTATTGTCAAAGCTATGGGGACTCATCAGTCATTCTCTGCGCCATATAATCCCTCCACCAATGGAACTGTCAAACGTGCCAACTCCACCCTAGTATCCATTATGAGAAAACTCACGCTCTCTGACGCTGCCAACTGGGACTTGTTCCTCCCTGCCGCCCTCTTTGCCTACCGCCTTAGTAGACATTGGGTGACTGGTCAATCCCCTTTTGCCATGCTTTATGGACGTGAGGCCACTACCCCCTCAATCTTGGGACCTCCTCTGATTGAGTATGATACATCTGCAAATCCTGAGACCCAAGTGAAAGACCTAACCAACTGTATCATTGACATCCAGGCCACCGCCTACTCCACTGCTTATAAGGTTAAGGCTTTGGAGCTCTCTCCATCCAATGCTTCTAGAGCCCCCCTCCCCAAATACCAGATAGGCAATCTAGTTCTCTACTACCAGAATTGTACAGGTGGTAGAGCCCACAAGCTGGATTCCCTCTGGGTTGGGCCCTGTGAGGTTACCTTCAAGAAGGGCTTCAAGTACACTGTAAAGCTACTATTGTCTGGCTGTCCCTTTGCCCGCGTCCACTCCAAATTCCTTTGCAAGTATCAACTCCCTCCGTCCAATCTTGAGGGGGGAGATGTTGTAAATTGTGCTATTAATGCTATTTTGATTTGCCCTTCAAATATTGATAGTTGTAAAGATTTATCTGGTTTTGCATTTGAGTTTGGAAATTCCTTGCCTTCTGCAAATGGGTCTGGTTCAATATCCACCCATTCCAGATTATTGTACCTGTCTGTGGTTGATCCTGGTATGACCTCATCCCAGCGTGACCCCCTTAGCCACTCTGTCTTCCTATTGAGTGATCTCTGTCTCTTGTCTACTATTTAAAGTAGAATCTTCATTCCCAATAAAGTTTAAGTTTATCCACATTTGTGTTGGCTTTTATAATCTTCAAGATTTTCCTGTCCTTTCTTCCAAAAGGACTTTTACATCTCGTTTTCCAGGAAATTAAGGTATGTGCCCTTAATTTTGCCCTAAAGGCTAACCCAAGGCTAGCTTTGAACCTCAAATCTTTTGTAATAAAGATTTCCCGCCGTGTCCTCCAGGATGTTGTCCCCTGGAGCCAAACGTGACACAGGAGTTCAACAACCTAATTAATAAGGGAAATCTGATTGGGACAGCCAAAAAGCCAAAGAAGACCACAGAGTCTCAGATAACCGAGGCCTACCCAATAATGCTTGACCTCCTCCAGCGGGACCCCAAGCTTCCCTTGATCCAGGTCCGGAAGCAACTTGCACACCATGGCATTTGGGTGTCTGAGCGCATGGTGCAGCTCTGGATGCACGGAAAGGTGGCTTCCATATGGGTTCTTACCTATTTTACCGGCAACCAATGGGATGGCGCTGAAGATTCCCCATATGACACCGCAATCAAATCAACCCTAGTCAGATGCTTGACAAGTATAACAGATGACATCATGTTTGTCTTGTACTACAAGTTATCAATTGTATTTGACAATTTTGGTGAGCAAGGAAAAGCAGCCACCAAAAATGGAAGGAAGAAGGTCAAGAAGGGGAATTTCATTGGTGCATTTCTGGCTGTTTCAGCCAAGGGTTTTGTCTACTATTGTACAAACCCTGATTTCATTGATGGGTACTCATACAGCCACATCCTCGGTGGATTGCTCAACTCCTGGGATGGCTCAAATTCCAAATACCAGGTTTTTTTGAGCCACCAGATGGAGGGAAGCTCCACCGCCCTTGAGGCCATCCAGGGACGCGGGCACCAGGCCTCAGTCTACCCCGCCGGCCATGCAGACGTCCATCTGGCTGATGTTGTCTTCTTTAACATTGGAGATAACCTACGGGAGGGCCGCCCTCAGGCTTTCAACAACCTCTATCTTGGGGTCCTTGATCACACTTTTCTCTTTGTTCACCAAATGGTGGCTGACTTGTTTGCAGAAATGGTTTTCCATGTGAACATGGGCAACCAATCACAAAAGGATAAGCGCCTCCCACCCCGTGCCACAGCCACCTACCAGTCCATCCAGCCAATGACTGATGAGGAGTACAATGAGCAGTATATGGCAGCCATCACGCGCAATCCTCCTGCCTCCAGCCGCCACCAACACCCCCCGCCTGCAAACCCAACCCATCCAATCCCAGACCCCCCAGGCCAGCACCGCCTCTATGTCTTCCTTCCCACGTCATTCTGCCTACTAGACATCACTCTTCCCCGCCTCAATAAACTCCTGGTCCCAGAAAATTTCTATTTTTATTATCTTTATTTTGAATTTCAATTGTTTGTGTTCTCTTTGTTTATAGTTGGCTATATTCTTTATGTTCAACTTATTTCTATAAAATCATATATTTACTATGTTGTGTATCTAGATCCTTAACACAGTTATTTTTAGCACCCAAACATAGCCACTTGTGAAAATATTAACAACAATTTGGTGATCAGCTAAATTTGAATTAGAAAATTATAGTGTTAATTGTTTTTAGATAAAGTTGTTACTGATCCGAATTCAAAACCTTAATGATAAACTTTAAGCCAATCAGGAGCCAAGTGATAAAGTGATTGTTGTGACATAAAGGGTCATTCAATAATTTTTTGATGCATGTGCGCTAATTAATATGATTGGCTGGATGTTTTGCCATTGTACGCCATTGCCGCTGTGGCAAGTTGTTGGTGGACTAGTGCAGACCCAGCAGCTGATTGGGCACTAGTCCATCAACAACTTGCCACAGCAGCAATGGCGTACAATGGCAAAACATCCGGCTAATCATATTAATTAGCGCACATGCATCAAAAAATTATTGAATGACCCTTTATGTCACAACAATCACTTTATCACTTGGCTCCTGATTGGCTTAAAGTTTATCATTAAGGTTTTGAATTTGGATCAGTAACAACTTTATCTAAAAACAGTTAACACTATAATTTTCTAATTCAAATTTAGCTGATCACCAAACTGTTGTTAATATTTTCACAAGGGGCTATGTTAAGCGCCAAAAATAATATGATAATCAAGGAAATAATGCTAACACAAAGAAAAACAACACATTGAGATGAGCGTAAAACATATACACAATGGGTAAAAAGATGGGATAATGTAGTAGATGGGAAAACAAAAAGGAATAAACAAAGAGGCAACAGTATCAAAATAATACAGAATTTATTGGGGCAAAATCTATAAAAACATATGGAAAGGTTAGTAAAAAAATCAAATGAGAGAACTTGAAAAGCTTCTAAAGGACCTTGACTTGGTGATTGCCAAAATAAAGGACATTGACTGCAAGGTCAAAGAAAAGGTGAAGTCTGCCGTCCTCACTGGGGACAAAATTAATAAGGTGTCTGCAAAGGCACTAATGTCAAAAATGCCTGACACCCCAGAAATAACAATTGAGCGCTTACTTAATATCCAAAAAACGGTGGTTGAGGGGCTCCAGTTCAAGGCTTACAATTTTTCTGCACTGTCCGTCTGGGTTGATGACCCAGAGATGTATGCCCACCTCAAAACCACCAAGTGTGCCAGGGTGGAGGACATCAAATTGCCAGCGCAATTGATTGCACCAAGAATGGCCAAGCTGGCTGAAGCCGCCGGCAAAGAAGAAACACAAGAAGGTAACCTAAAAAATAAAATTAATGGATTTTTAAAATACTTTCATTTTTTCTCAGAAAACGTAGACGGTGAACTCTGCCGGGTCCTGGTCCCTTTTGTCCCCCACCTTCTATGACAACTATGCTAATCATGTGGCAAAACAGCTTTTCCTGTCCCCCTGTCTTGCGGGAGCTTGAAGACAGAATTCATGGGTCCTTCTGAATGACAAGGAACGCGCTAGCTGGGCTGACGCATTCTGAGGGGGCATCTGAGGGGGCAGTTACTGCCTACAAGGATTCCCACCTGGTCCACCTGGACCCGGTTAACCTCGGTGGAGTTTACTGTGTAAACACCATTGAGCTTGTTTGGGACGTCCTGGCAACACTCCCATTCAAGAATATACCGGAGATGGGCTGGGCTCATGCAGCTGCTTGCTTCTGCTTCCCGGTGAAGCATACCATCTCTTACCTGTTGGAGAACTTTGGGTGTGCAGTGTTGAAATTGGCTGTTGCAGACGCAATAGCCGTAAAGAAGACCAAGATCCTCCTGGCAGACTTTGGGCTGGCCTGGAGTGCCAACAATACGGGGGTCCCAGCAGCTACGGAGCTGACCTTTGCCAAAACCAAGCACAAGAAGAAGATTAGCGCAGTCTATAATAAATTGTGCGAGTTTACAGAAGCCTTTGCTGGACAAAGGCTTCATCTGGTTGTTTACCTGGGGTTCTTATTCTTCTTTGGGATAGGTACGTCTGTTGAGGACCTGGATGGGGTCCTTCTGGTGATCAACAAGGCCTGACTTGCACTCAACGGGAAGAAGGTCCCCCCTGGATACAACTTGGTTGATCAAGTGATCCAGGACGCCCTAGTCCTGGCAGGCATCTTTGGGTTTGCAGCCCCACCTGAAAAGCTGCTGCTTCACTCCCACCTGACCCTACTGCCTTTTACCAGCAGGAGGGAGCATTTCAATACGGGTGTATCCACTGTCCACAGTGTGGCGGTGGAGGTTGTGCGCCACCTCCATTGTGGGGTGGGTACATACCGCCAAACTCACTAAAGGTGTTTGTAATAAATTCTCTCTTATAATAAACATCTTTATACTCTATAACATTTTTATTATAATTAATTTTTCAAGTAATATTTTAGCAAACAAGATTTGCAAAATATATTGCGGAAATGGGTTTCATAAAAGTATAAAATTATACGTTAATAAAATAAATTCTATATTGTACATTTTACGTTTAATTTTTTAAACCTATTTTTACATTTATTTGACCAAAGTGATTTAAATATTTTTGCGTAATCCAGTACTGAGCATTTGGGATTACCTCAGATGGCATAATAAAATAATATACAATAAAATAAATAAATTACTTACATTTATTGATGGATCTTCTGAATGCAATTGCAGGCGTGGAAACATCTAAATATAAAATGATAATTAATAAATATTGAATAGTAAATTAGATAATATAAAAAAGTTGGACACACTAAGCCTTTAATTAATTGGTTGTTTGGATAGGCACGCGGGGATGAACAAATCAGCGTGGTCATAGAATTTTGTCACAGTCTCAGCTGGGAGGGTATGGATCCTGGCCTGCAGCAAATCAAACAGGTCCTTGTCTTTGTTGGGGTTCCTTTCTTGACAACTTGCTTGAGCCACCCAAAGACTTCCTCAATGGGATTTAGGAAGGGCAAAAAGGCAGGGAGGAAGAGAAGGCGCATATTTGCTGTGGCTAATTGCTGGGGGCCCACTGCAATGCTTGTGTCAATCATTGGGAATTCCTCAAGAATGTCAGCCACCTTGTGGAGACCAACGTTGTCCAACACAATCACATTGGTGAAGCCTGGGCTTGTGCGCCTCAGGTGCTACTGGACCAATCGGGGGGATGACAAGAAGGTACAGCTGTTGTGGGAACCCAATATAATTTGATAAAGCTCAACCCCCTTTGGACCGAGGAGAGCCACCATTGAGTATGCTGTGGCACAGACTGCAGCACGCTGAGCCATCCTGTCATTGGAGCCTCTGGGGACATACCCATACTCATTGCGCATTGACAAGGCAAATGCTGATTTGTTGATATAATAGAATTTCACCGTCCCCTTGGCTTTGAGGGCAGTGTACGCCTCTGTGTAATTTTTCCAGACATCAATGTTGGCTGGGCTGTTTCTGTTATAGGGGGATAACCCAAGCTTTTTCCAGGAAAATTGCATTCCCTTCACCAGATGGTAGTAAAAGGAAATTGAGGCCTTGATCCCAAAAGCGGACTTGGATATGGCCTGTATATTTTCCAGTTCAAGATGGTAGTCCTGGGTGATCCACTGGCAGATTGCCCATTTGTGCTCCTTGGTGAGCATGATTGACACGTGCAAGGATTTCTCTGCGGCAAGGACTTGACCCGTGTTAATGAACTTGTTGAAGGTCTTTGAGGCGTACTTGGGATCCACCCCAACAATGGCTGCAGCCGCCTTGTAATTGCCTGATTCACGCATTAGATTAAGCAGTATGATGTGTTTGATGTCAGGGATGCGCTTCTGGGCGGGCTTTTTAGCGGTGGGTTTGACTCATTGGCATTGGGCAAGGCACAGGGCATGGGCACCTTGGTGTAAAACGCAGCAACTTTCTTTAGCACCAGCTGTCCCTCATTGGTTTGGTAGAACTGGGGCTCCTTGTCATCCTCCTGATTGCCATCACTGATGTAGGGCTTGTAGCTAGTATCAAGTACAGGCTTCATCTTCTCCAGAATGGCTGACGGGACCAACTCTTGCCAGCACACAACGTCAAACACATACAAAGTAAGTTCTAACTTCTTGTTTCTAACTGTTTTGGTAGTGGTAACCTTGGTGGGCTTCCGGGTCAGCTTTGGGACCCGAGGGTTTATGCTCTGCACCCTAGCTGCTTGTGCTCCTTGAACTGGCTGTGTCAGTGCAGCGTCACTATGGAACTCTCCTCTCTTGTCTCCCTCCTGAGTAGGCACTTGTGTTGTACTAAGTCTATTCTTTGACCCGCAGGGGCAACTGCAACTGCGGCGCACAACGGGTGCAATGGTAGTCTCTTTCTGTGTTTCTTCCATTTTAAAATTTAATAAAATATTAAATAAAACTTAATTAATTTACTCCCTATTTTTAATTTTTGCTTTTATCTGTTTATGGATATTCAATTAATATTTTTCCCACCCAATATCCCAATTATAGATTTTTTATTTCTTAGTTAGTTGTTTTTGGTTTTACAACACCCATTTTAGAATACTCAAAAAAAATCCACACATTTTCCTAGATTTTACTGCCAAATTCAAACACCCAACACAATATTTTTAAAATTTATGTTTCAGATCTTGTGTCTTATTTTAGATACCTTGGTATTGATATGGAGCGCCTTTTGGGGAAGCTTCAAATATAAAAGTAGGAGGAGAAGAAGTATATTTTATTGGATGATACTTTAGACTTATATAGATTTAGCTGTGGCAGGGATATTAGTTGGACCAAACCCAGGGGCTGGTCATGTGCTGGATGGGTTTGAGTTGTTGGATACCTGGACAGTCGTGTGATATTGGTTTGTTGCCATTTCCGGTATGTCAAACGGTATATTGAAAAGGCACCAAATTGGGCAATGACTGGATGTTAGGTGTGATGGCAATAGCCAGAATACTTGTACATCCAGACCCTCAACACACCCCTCCCTTAAGGGGTTACTCGGGTACATCAGAAGGGGGCTTTGTCTTGACGGCTGCTGCCTGATGTTCCTGGAGTTGTTTACTAGTGGGCACCAACTGGGTTGAGTGTTCTCCTTTGCTAGGGCGGAGGCAAGATCTGTGGTACTTTTTGGTAATGGGTTCTTTGGCACCCTGGAACTTAACCAGGTAAGTGTTCCTGTCTGGTTGGTATCTGATGATTCTTCCTGGTCCCCTGTGAACTGAGTCTAGTTTCTTTCTGTTCCCGGCTAGGACCCAGACGGGGGAGTTGATGGGGAGTGGGTTCTCTATTGAGGTTACCTTTTGAGTTTTGAGTCTCTTTATTTCAGCCAGTTTGGCTTTGAGGCGTATGTGTTGTAGAGCTGGTTGCTGTTCTACTGTGGGAGGTTTCCCCGGCGGGATCTTTACATATGGCTGGTTATTGCGGATGACTATTTCTGACTTATACCAGTATGTTAGTTCAAACAGTGAGTAGCCTGTCCCTTGATTGGTACAAACCCAGGATACTAGTAATGCATGTTTCATGTATAGCGGCCATGTGTCTTTGGCTTTGCCATCCATTATTTTCTCCAGGGTTCTGATAAGGCTGCCATTAAGGCATTCAACTCTGCTGTTAGCCTGTGGCCTGTAGGGCGAGGTTGTGGAGTGTTTGATGTTTTTTGTTTTTAGATTGTCGTTTACTACATGTCCTGTTAGCTCTTTTGCTCCATCTGTTATGATGTATTCTGGAGTGCCGTAGTCTACTATGATTGCTTTATTGATGAATTTATTTATTGTTTCCTCCTTGTGATCTTTTGTTGCCCAACAGTTGGGCCAATGTGTGGCAAAGTCAATGGCTACAATTAGGAAATTTTGATTTGTTTTGGTTTCTGGGAAGGGTCCCACTACGTCCAGTCCCCAAACCTTAAATGGTTCAGGGTCAGGTACTGGGTTAACTGTTGGCTGTGGCGCCTTGGTGCTGGCGTATTTTTCACATGCTGTACACTTTTTTAGAACATTGATTATGTCTTGCTTCAGGTTGGGCCAGTCAGGGTCCAGGTGGTCAGGGTGATCCTCTCTTGGCTGGCATAGCCTAGAGAGAGCATTGGCCGTGACCAGCTCTGCCCCCTTTTTGTATTGGATGTAAAAATTGAGCTGCTCCAGCAGGGGCATCCATTTGGCTTGTGGCCGTGCAAGTGTGTTCTGAGCTTTGAAATAGATTAAGGATTTATGGTCAGTTAGTACTCGGACGTTTAAATGTCCTTCTAGATAACATCTCCATTTCTTGCATGTGTGATATATTGCTAAAAAATTCCTTATTGTGTATTGGGTACTTCTGCTCATTGTTGGTTAGTTTTCTACTATTGTAGCATACTGGCAGGAAGTCTTGCTGCCCTGGCTGGCAGATGTGTAGGACTGCACCAATAGCAGTGTCACTGGCATCTGACTTGAGCTTGTAGCACCTGTTGTTATTAGGGTATTGCAAGATTGGTGCTTTGATCATAGCTTGTTTTAATAGTTGGAAATTCTTGTCACATTCTGGAGTCCAGATGAATTTCTTTTTGGCATTACCTTTGGTTAGGTCATTGATTGCTGTGGTGAGCTTTCTGCAGCCTTTGATGTATTTCTTTAGGTAAGCTACCATACCAAGAAAGCATCTAACTTGTTTCACAGAGGTGGGGTGTTGCATGTTATTTATGGCTTTTATTTTATCTGGGTCTGATTTGATGCCACTGTCAGAGACAATGTGGCCCAAGAACAAGAGTTCCTTTTCCATAAATTGGCACTTACTAGGCTTAGTGTATAGTTTGTGCTTTGCAAGTCAATCGAGTGTCTTGCAGACATGCATGAGGTGTTCCTCTTTTGTTTTTGAAAATATGATGATGTCATTAAGGTAACATAATGTGTTTGAGAGGCTGTTTAGCGCTTGGTTCATCATGGTGACAAACGTTGCAGGAGCGTTGGTCATCTCAAAGTTCATTACTTTACATTTGAACGACCCAAATTGCGTGCAGAACGCGGTTTTTGTATGTCCTTCTCTTTGACTTCAACTTGGTTATACCCAGATGTGAGGTCAATTTTCAAGAAAGTTTTTGCTCTGGAGATCCTTTCAAACAGGTCTTTGATGAGGGGAAGTGGGTATTTATTCTTTACTGTGCTTGCATTTAGTGCTTTGTAGTCAGTTACTAGGCAAAGAGTTCATTTCTTTTTCTTTACAAAGAACACTGCTGCCCCCCACAGGGATTCAGACGGGCAAATGAATCCTTTGGCTAGGTTGTCCTTGATGTGGGCTTTAAGTGTTTGGGTCTCCATGGGGGAGAGTCTGTAGAGGGGTGCAGGTTTGGGCATGGCTTTGCATAAGTCAATGCCATGTTTGACCTCTCGTTTGGGGGGTAACTCTGTGAGTTCTTCCTTGAATACATGAGTGTATTCATTTAGGAGTGCTGCGAGCTCTGGGCATTGGATCTTTTGTGTTTGTATATTATTAAATTTGGAGTACCTCATTATGTGGAGGGTACTGTCTTTGGTTAGATGTTCAGAGTCATCTTGATTTATGACTTAGACAAATACTGTATCTCTTAGAATTAGGCCGTTGGGTTCTTTGAGAATGTTGAAATTGACTCCATTGTGTTTTATTGTCATAGTTTTTGTTTTCCAACATACACTGGGATTCACTTGGGTGAACCAGTCCATGCCTGCTACAATGTTGTAGTTTATGTTGTTCATGACAAGTCCTTTGATGGACGTTTGTATGCCTTGGAGGTCAATTCTGAAGGGAGTTGTTTTGCCTTCAAGTAGAACTTTTGATTTGTCTGCCATTCTGGAGTATTTGAAGTTGGATTTGACAACTGGTATTTTGTACTTAATTAAAAATGGTTTGTTTACCATAGTGTGTTGTGCACCAGAGTCAAATAGGATTTTATGTGTATGAGATTTATAAGTGCATGGGTAGACAAGAAGTTGTGAGTGATCTTTTATTTTTAAGTTCATAAAAATGGAGGATTGAGGGACACGTGGGATGTGAGCAGCAAAGTTTGTACCTTGGTACTTCTTGTCGTGTTGGGGGGAGACAGGGGCACTTAGGCCTGTTCCCTTCCTCTTTTCCCTGTTCCTCTGTTTTGAGACCTTTGAGGTCAGAGAATGTGGGGTCATATTTGTAGCGGGTTGCTACTTCAGTGTTGTTAACTTTGGCAGTGTCCTCTTTCTTTGGACGGGAGCGGTTTGCGCTTTGGCTACATTTGCTGTTGTTACAATTGGAGTTGCCGTTGTTATGGTTGGTATTTTGGTGTTTATTGCCATTGGCGTTTGAGGAGCAGTTGCCGTTGTGTGCAGCATATTCGATGTTGGCGCGTTTTTCAGCACGCTTGGCTTCAGCAATGAGCTCAGGCATGGAGGTATTTGCTTCTGGGCAGATGAGGGCAGCAACAGAGGGTTTCATTCTGTTGATGAATGATGCTCTGGTGTGTACATTGTCAGCTTGTGCTGGGTTTTGGATTTTGCAACATATTTCTTCAAATTTGTTGGCGTAGGCTGTGATAGTGGTCTTTTGAGGAAGATCACTGAGCTGTATTGCAATATCTTGAAGAGATTTGGTGATGCAGAAATTGTGGGTGATGTCTGCTTTGAACTCTTCCCAGTTGTCAAGCTGGTCATTGGTTCATGAGCCAACCCAGGTGACAAAACAGTTAGCTGCGGCCTCATATAGGCGCTTGCTGGCTTCCTGGACCCATTTCTCATGAGGGATGCGGCTGGCGCGGAGTTTAGCAGCTGTGTGGTCTAGCCAGTTGATGATATTTTTTTGTTTTTACCAAAGAACTTGTCAATACCAATGTATTTGGTGTTGGCAACTTCACCTGTGATAGGTGGTTGTGTGTTTGTTTGTGGTTGAAGAGAGCAACTGTATTGAATTATCTTGGTGCATGCTTTGGGCATGACCAGACCTTCAAATATGGTGCATCCACTAGGAATATCTTTGTCAATGTCGTGGGCGCAGAAGTATATTTTCCAGGTCTCCTGGGATGTGGCCTGGTTGAGTACGTGGGCAAAGGTGGGCGGGTTCTGTTCAGTCATTTTCTCTTTCATTGGCGTGGTCAAAAACTGTAGTGCTACCAGTGATAAGGAGCGCCTTTTGGGGAAGCTTTGAATATAAAAGTAGGAGGAGAAGAAGTATATTTTATTGGATGATATTTTAGACTTATATAGATTTAGCTGTGGCGGGATATTAGTTGGACCAAACCCAGGGGCTGGTCATGTGCTGGATGGGTTTGAGCCGTTGGATACCTGGACAGTCATGTGATATTGGTTTGTTGCCATTTCTGGTATGTTGAATGGTATATTGGAAAGGCACCAAATTGGGCGATGACTGGATGTTAGGTGTGATGGTGATAGCCAGAATACTTGTACATCCAGACCCTCAACAGTATCATTCATGATTACAATCCATTGCACACATTGTGTGAGTAATTTTGTTTACATAATGAGTTGCTATTGTGTTTTGTTTTTGGATTGAGTTTTGCCACACCACTCTTGGGTGTATTTTGTCACCAATTCACATAGTAAACATATGTACACCAAAAGTCAACTCACACCATTTTGTTTATGAATCAATGTACTGTAAATTCAGAACCTGAACGTAAAAATGCGGGATTGTCAAATCCTTGGTCCAAATTTTGAATCACTTTTGCGGGCAACTCAGCTGAGTGAAAAATAAAATATTTAATAAAATCAACCATTTATTTTGATTGTTTTTGGTTTATTTAAATTGGCAAATTTAGAATCTCTTGAGCAGATAACTCAACTAACAAAAGACAAAACTCAGCAAACAAATGCAGGATACATGAATCAGAAATGCGGGATTCTAATGTATGATTTGAGATTTCCTGTATGTCAATCAAATCATGGACATCATGTAAAAATTAATGAATCTGAAATTGCGGGATTGTCAAATCCAAGAACCAAATTTCAAATCATAATTGCGAGGAATTTGAAATAAATATAATTTATGGGTGTCTCAAAAACATGCTAAAGGATATATAGTGGATTTGTGCTAATTCTTTTAGGAATCATAGGCATTCTCAAAAATCACCCTATTCCATTTTAGGACGGCTAAAATTTAGATGCTTGATTACAGTAGATTTCAGAAAACGCTAATAATAAAGTAGAATTATATATTACAATCTATCTTATCATGTTGTCTTTCCTTTGGTGTGTTGATAATGTGCTTGCAATTAATTGGAATCACATTATCAATACACCAAAGAAAAGACAACGTGATAAGATAGATTGTAATATATAATTCTACTTTATTATTAGCATTTTTTAAAATCTACTGTAATCAAGTATTCTTAGTAGCAATACATGAATACATAGTTAGTAAACTAATGGTTTATCTTTCCCCCCTCTCCTTTCTTCCTTGAAAAGAAGTTTTATGGCCCCTGGCTACGCTGGGGGCCAAAAAACTTTTAAAAAATTTCTGCGTCATAAGGAGGGTAGCTCATATATTATTATATGGTTTTGTGGTTGCTATATTAGTGATTTAGAGTGCAGAATATTACATCATTTCTAGTTTAGATAATTTTTCATTTCACTTAATTTCATGTCTAAACATGGGTGTTTAGATTGGATTTTTCATTTGATTTTATCCAGAGTGGAGCTTCTTGATTTGGGTTGATTTGTCCTAGTTACTTACTGTACATTCAATTTGGATTCCGGTTTCCGCAATTATTATTTGAGTTTACTAGTGGCATTCAAAAGTGATTTGAAATTTGGTTCTTGGATTTGACAATCCTGCAATTCCAAAAAAACATAGTAAACTTAATGGAAATGGTTGATGGATTTGAACGCTTCAAATCTGATTCCAGTTAATTCATTTCGTCCATTGGAAATATGCAGTTTGACTTGAACTTTGCAAAGTGTCTATGAGTTCCCGCTTTTTAAAAATTCAAATAAATACTCAAAAAAATCAATTTAATTAAAAAAGGCTATCCCGCAAAAGTGATTCAAAATTAGGACCAAGGATTTGACAATCCCGCATTTTTACGTTCGGGTTCTGAATTTACAGTATTTCGGATTATATTTTGAATGGTTTCGCTTTGAGTGTGAGCCTTTTGTTGCTGTGTTGACCCATTTTGCCCATTAACGCCAATAAACTCTGTTAACAGAGTGTATATTTTAACCTGAGAGTTGGATTTCATTTAAATCTGAAGAATTTTTGCTTGTTGCCATAGCTTTTAAAACTACTGTAAGAATCTGTCTCCATGTGGTGGGGCATCACCCACCAAATCCACATAGAGTTAATGATTAACCACCAACACGGCTTCAGATACCTTTTTATGAAATTTCCAGATGAGATACTAGGGTTAAGTAAAATAATTAACCCTAACCAAAAGAGCCTGAGATAAATGGCTTGCAAGAGAATCAGAGTGTCTTCAGCATAAAATTCAGGACATTGAGATGTTATAAATGTCTCAGCTTTGGATACGGTGGAGAAAACTCCCAGATTTGCAGGCACCAGATTAACATTGGGCAGAGGCAACAATGAAGTACCAATGGCAGGCCCCCATCTTTCCGTAATAATCTGGCTAAGGATTAAATTGTAGGAAATGTAGCGCAAAAGGCCAACTACAGGATGCATTTAAAATAAAGATTAGACCAAGGGATCTTTGATTTTATTGAGTAATTTTTTGGGAGGGCTTGACTCTTAAGAGTTGAAACAGTGAAACTTATTCAATATATATCAAAATTTGACTAAGCAATACCGCCTGGATCCTGGACTCCTATTTCTTCCACATTGTCAAGTAAGTATCTGATCCAGTTTGCAAAGAACCCTTGAATGACCAACTTCTGATGACCATGCTAATAACTGAGATCATATCGGGTGACCCTCAAATCACGTTGATTTATCAATGTCAGCTTACAAGGTGATTTCGGATACAACTTGCAAACTGGAGCAGCCATAACCCATTTTCAATCAACCGTTTGATTCAAGTCCGTTAAATTGGTCAATCTTGTTAAAGGTTTCCTGGCTTTCTGAGCCTTCCTACTTGGCCAAATAATTCCCGGCATTATATAACTTACTGTGACAGAAACAACCAAGAGAGGAATTGGGTGATTGGGTATTTGTTGACATGTCGCAGGAAATCCAACCCATAGTTGGGAATTGGAGATTGAAAGTCTAACTGCTTAGGGAAATGTTGATGACCAAGCTAAAATTCTTTAAGAGTAATCAATGATGTCAGGAAGGGGTTCCTGACAGAGTCATTTTGCCTATTAATATTCCAAAGCTCTATTAGCATAGTGTATATTCTACACTGGTACTTGGAACTTGTCAAGTCTGAGCTCATTTAATTTACAGATGCCTCAATTTTATTTATCCTCATAGCTTTGAAAGCTACTGTGCTGGATTTTTACCGGGTTTTCCCTCAAATTTGCTGAGTTAAATCTCCAAGGGTATTGTTTTCCTTCCCTGAGGTATTGCTGCAGTGTGGTGTCAGCTTTTGATGTGATCCAAATATCATTTTAGCCTCAAAGCCACCATTTCTTTCGCAAAGTTTTTCTACCTGATGGTGTTTAAAGGATTCCTGAATCTCCATTCGTGGAGGCAAAGTGAAAAGGCTCCAGTTATCCCTTGGAGCCCTTGTTTTCTCTCTCGAAGCTACTCATTACACTTTGAGAATTTTCATGTCTCACTATATTCCAATTAAACCCCGTTCAACCCCTCATTATCTAGCTTAAAGGTTATCATTTACTTAAAAAACCAGTAAGATATAAGCCATTACTTACGATCCCGATGAGATTTGGCTATCGTTTGATATCATATAGGATCCATCTTCTGACTTGGCTTTGAATGATGGCTTGAGCAAAAGTATGGCAATAGTAAAGAGTAGTCAAGTGGGCCCTCTGGTAGATTTAATGATGATCTAAATATATTCAAAGAGGTTATTAATGCCAATCTGGAATCTACTCTTCTCGGATGATTTATACTAGATGTAGTGTATTTAATATGAAGTTTCTAAAGTTATGACAGCCTAATTTTTCAATCTTATTTAGACAATTGCGAAATAGGGTGGCTTGTTTTAAAATATACAATTCGCCCAGTCAATATCTAGAATTGATTATTCGAATTACTGATTGAAGTATGATGGCTTAAATAAAACGCTAGAAATTATAACGTTTTTTCAAACAATTTGTATGATTTAACGATAAAAGGCATATAGCTTTATCAGGGAAAGTAGATTATTGGTTGCGATACTACAGTGGATATAGGGCATATGAAATGATAAGCAGTAATAAATGATAGTTGTAAGGGTGTGTATTAAAACTAATATTGATCAAGAGAAGTTTGGTATCTTGAGGGACAAAAGTTGTAAATAAATAACAATCTATATCTAGCAGCATACTTCAGATGAAAAATATTAATGCAAAATATAGCAAAGTGACAATCTATACATTCATTAATTTGGAAGACATCAGGCGAACGTGTAATCACTGAAAGCATGACCACTACCTTCCGGTAAAGGATGTAGCTCCAGCCTTTGGAACGGCTTAGACGTGGGGTCATAATAGAATCCTAAGAGAATGTTGAGAATAGGTTTACTCAGAAAGGAAAAAGGGAAGGTCATCCTAAAATGATTTACCTTCAATTAAGCCGTCTGCTCTGCTGATGCAAATATAATAAAATCCAGCAATGGTTAGGCCGCTTTCGTGTGCAAGAATGTTGACAAAGAATTTTTCTGGAAGATTTAAGTATTAGTTAACGTCGAGTGAATACCTTTCCAGCGCATAAATATATATTTTTCATATACTTCGGAGTACGATGAGGAGTCGGAACTTGAAGGAATATTAATAAAAGAAAGAAAAAGTAGGCATACAGTGAATCCTTCAAATCGTTAAACGCAGCAAATCTTTTCCAGTGTTCAATATCAACTTCATCTGTTGCCCCCCATTTTCGCGTCCATAAGTTATGGTTCACAAAATCTACAACCTTGCCAAAATCAGTTTAATGGAAAGCCTTAATAATACCTCTCCCTCCCAGTAGGTAACGACAGTAGATGAGGCAACTGGTACGTTAAGAGCTTCCATCAATCCAACCACAGTTCCTGTTGATTGATCAAGTGAGTGAATAGTCTGTAGAAAAAAGCGTAAGAATTTTATTTGATAAAGGTTTAAATGTAAGCAAAAGATGAACTTACTACTTTAACCTCCCATCTATCTTGATCTTGTAGCTCTAGACAGCAAGTATCGGATACTTGATTTTGAGTTCCTTTAAAAGATCGGCCCGGAGAAAGAAAGGAGAGGGAATGGTATGCCCAGGATCTATAGAATAATGGTGGATTGTTGAGAACTTGTTCAGCAGCATCGTCGTTTGTTTTTGGGAATGTGGCCTTTTCCATTGCCGCCCTGAGAGGATGTTCCGATCTGGGGATCAAAAGAGTAGCAAGCGAGTTGGAGCGAGACCTAGAGCTCATGTAGGCTCGAGCATTCCTATTTTCGAAACCGCCCCAGGGAAATTGGTTTTCAGTTTCGACTGTTCTTGCCCCTTCAGAATCGATCTCCATCTCCTCTGCAAAATCTCCGAATTCATCATAAGTCTCATGCGTCTCATCACACTCTTCGTCTTCATCTTCGTCATCTTCCTCTTCTGACACATCTTCTTCGCTCTCTTCTTGGACAAATATTCTAATATTGTGCTCGTCTTCAGACATATTTTCGTCGCTGTAGAGGATAAGTCCAGACTCTCCGTCCACTGAAGAAGCCTCGTGGTCGCTGTTATTTTGAACTACTGGCCTCATGAAGAAGTAAAGAAAGTGAATAAGGTATATTCGTGATCAAAGAATAGAAGAAAAAATGCTAAGATGATGAATATTATGAAATGTATCAGCTGGTTTTTAGCAGGTTGTTGTGTTTTATAAAAAAACCCTTTGTCTGAGTCCAAGTTTACGCGGGCTTAAAGTAAGCAGCTAAGTTCAAATAAATAAAGCGCCTTGTTGAAAATTAACTCAAACTTGTAGAGATGTCTCCTCCTTCTTGTCACTAAGGCAGTCAAATTGAGTTGAGCTTTGTGAGGTGCTTTCAGTTGTACTCTAAGCATTGAAAGAGGGATTGGCAATTTCTTGCCAGGAGGACCTCCCAGACTTGGGTCCAATCGGCTGCGGTTCCACTCTTGACTGACTGCGTTCGCATTTTTAGGTGCATATCTAGCGCTTTAGGGTTGTTGAGCTTATTGAATAGATTATGCTCTATGTACATCTCCAGGCGCTTTAAAGATAGCTCGGTCAAATATTCATTGGTTTTGCAAATAACCGAGGGTCTGATTAAGGGCTCTCCTTGGACATTTTATTTACGAAGAGCAATGAAAACCATGGAACTAGACTCGTCAAAAGCAAGGCGCAGCAGTTGCTCTCACGAAACCTTAGATGGATCCTAAGAGATTGGAAAAGGATGATGAACCTCAGACTATACCCTTAGTTGCTTAATTTACTTAGAGCGATAGATGGCTGAAAAAACTACGATGTTATTTGCTGCTTCCATCTGAATAATTTAATTGCTGAAGTTTAGTTGAACAAAGACATCTGCTTAATAGCAGCTGTGCTTTAATTAAATTATAGGTTCAGCCCAAACCAAAACAGTAATCTTGAAGGATATCCTGAATAGTTGTCACAGCTCAGATTTAAGCATTAAATTAAAGGCAAATTGCAATCCAAAGGCATTAAAATAATTTATGCTTAATTGAAAAAGATTATGCTATTATAAAGTATTGGGAAGGTCACACCTTTAATTAAAGTTTAAATTGAAACTGCTTTATTCTATTTAAAAACGGTGGTCGTGCCAACCGAATTAACAGGGTTGATAACTATTTTACCAGTTTAAAATGGGGTTTACTTTTGAATTTAAAAAGCGCGGTCAAAGTATGACTTCTTAGTTACTTGACTATACGACCGCCTTTAATTAACTGCTGAAATTCGATTAACGGACGATTATTGCTGAGCGCTGCCGTATGACCTCATGCTTGGGCCTAACGTAATCTAATGAGATCATATCAGGGAGCTCGAAAGAATTCCCACCGATCAGCTCCACTCTCATCCGATTCACTGCTTCTTGCCGATCACCTATAAATCTACCTCGAGCATTTATTAAAATTTTAATTAATATGGCTCAAAACATAACATTTCTTGCACAGCATCATAACTGGAAAACTTGATGCATATCCAAATTCAAGCTGGACTTTGGATGTTAACTGTTACAGAATCGCCTGAGTCACCATTTTTGCTTGAGTTTATATCGGGCTGCAGCGGAGCACCTCGGATGCCTACTGGATTTTGCCAGGACAACAAAAATTGCGCCTTGGGATATTTACCCATTTTAAAATTAACATCAGTTCAAGGCGCCATAATCTAGAGCTAATTTCTAGAAACTAGTTGGAGGTGGTCTACCACAAGCTAATATCTGTTCTGATCAACTTTAAATATATGGGCTAAAAATCATATTAAATAGAAACTCAATCAGAAAATTTAGTAACCCATTTAGAAAGGTGGAAGGTTTGAATACAACCTGTAAAGAATAGGCGAAAGCTAGGGTAGGGATGGATACAGTTTTGTAGAAATCTGCACATGTTTTCAATTATACCACACACTTTTATATTGTTATGACTGTAGGACAGTCACCTCGGGTGATTCAATTAATAAAATCACTTACAATTGTTAAAATCATAGGTTGGATTTTGGTATTTATATGGATAGTGTGACAGTCCACATGTTTGGTGGTTTGCAGGCGGGGCTAATATTGGCCAAATAAAAGTTTGGTTGTTTGTTGCAGGTAAAGGCCTAGTAGGGAATAATGGCTACTAGGGAAGGTAAAGCCTAGCTAGTAGGTGAAAAAGACTATAGAGGTAAATGTTGTTCCCACCCGGCAGGAGATATTGGCTGCTGTGAGCTAGAGGTCCTCATCCAGCAGGGTAGGGGACTTTCCTACCAGGGCTGTAAGTTTTGGACCCCTGGCGGGTAGTGCGAGATGCCAGGGAGGAGAAGAGCTCTGAGGGCTCTATGTACCCTAATACGCTTACAGGAGGTCTGTGAGTAAGCATCCTACCTAACGGGCTGGTAGGGTGTCCTTGTTTATGTCCCTATGGGAGCTTTGGGGAGAACCCAAAGTGAGCATTGGAGGGCATAGATATGCTCAGGGGTGTCATCAAGGAGGTTGCTCAGGGAAGAAGCTGCAAAACTTGGTGTGATCAGGCCTCTGGGAAGTAAAGCTGATTACTTTGCAACTGAAAGCCCAGACTTAATCACCTGGGTGAGTAAAAACAATGGCATAGACTTTATCAATCTATGGTTGGATGGCCTAAGTGGATTGCCACTTGCAAGGGCCCAGTCAAATGCCAGTTCAATGTGGACTCATGCCTGGGTCTACAGGTTCTGGTAACAGGGACTGAGATAAAGAACTGAGGTGGTTCATTGTATGGAATCAGCAGAGAAGACTAGTAAGAAGGACTGTATGATCACAGTGAAAAATAGTTGAGGGACTGTTGGTTCATGTTGAAGTTTGGAACCAAGATGGTTCATTGTGCAGTTGGAACCAAGGTGGTTCAAAGTGAGGATAAGCTGAAGAACTTGAAGATAATGATTCAGGATTAGCTGATCATGATACAGGAGCTGGCTGAAGGACCAGAAGATGAGGGTAAAGAACTGGTGGTCTGGAGAAATGAGCTAAGATTTCCCAAATTGATTTGCTGAGGTGGGAGAATGTGGAATGTTTTGCCTTGGCTTAGTAGTAAACTCAAGAAGAAATGTGGATAGAAGTGTGGATAAGATATTTATTTATTTATTAAGTTCCTAGGGTAGATAAAGGTATGCTGCTACGAGAGCTGGATACAAAGTTGTCTTGGTGGGACATTTTCCTTGGATTTTACAATATTTGTAAATATATGGGGAAAACGTTGAAGAGGTCCAAAAAACAATTTAAATAGTATTCTACTATTTAAGTTGGTTTAGGTTGAATGTAGGGAAGACTGGTGCTGGAATAGTGAACTGATTCACGCTTTGGTGTGCAAAGAGTTGTTACTTTGAGCGGTTTGGGTGGTGGAAATTGATTTCCTAGTTGGATTGCGGTGGAACTTCAGAATTGGTCCAGATTTGCACTCTACATTCATTGGTTGAGTTATGGCATGTTTCCTTATGAATATGATTGGTTGGAAGCCAAAAGCTTAAAGTATAAGCAAGGAAATAGTGAATTAATACTTTAAGCTTTTAAGAAAGTAAGTATGTAAGCTTAAGTTATTATAGGAAAAAGTGAGCGACAATGGCTTAAGCTTTTGGAGAAAGCCATTTTGAAGGCGGAACTTTTGGGAAAAGGACACTATAAGAAGGAAGCTAGCTGGAAAGTTATGAGGTCTTTCTGGGTCTTTTGATTTTCTGCTGAGAGGTTTTTGAAAGCCTTTTGATTGCCAGCAGGAGCTTGGTTGGACTAATGCAAGTGAAATACCAAGGCCACTAGAGCTATAAAGAGAGCTTAAGCCCAAGATAACGGAGCAGGAGCCCAAGATTAAGAAGCTGGAGCTTGAAATAAGGAGCTGGATCCTAAGTGCAGCGCAGGATTCTAATTCTAAGGTGCAGGAGTCCAAGTTTAAGGAGCAGAAATCCAAGACTAAGGTGAAGGAGTCCAAGACAATAAAGGAGTTCAAGATATTGTTGGAGGACTCCAAGTATTGGCAAACCCATATTGTTTCTTTGACCCCCCAGGGCCATATACCAGAAGGTTTCTAAGGGGAGCTTCCTTCTAAGAGTGAATAAAAGCCCATTTTGACCCCTATAAATATTTCTGAGATGCATTTTCTCTTACTAGAGAATGACAACCCCTTCCAGCTGGTCCCTGGCTATGACCCAGAACACACTTTGGGGACTGGTGGACAGGAACCTCATAGATAGTTTTTATAATTTTTCCAAATAGGAATTCTGAGGGGAACCCCAGGAATATGTATAAAAAAGGTTGACTCCCTGGAATTAATTGGGCCAAACTAACTTATGGGATGCAGTGGGATTGATCAAAGCAGTCCTTGAGACTTGGTGTCTCAGAAAACAGTTTATTAACTGAGAAGGTTGATCAAACCCCAGGAATAGAGTTAACAGGAAGTTAATTCCAGGGATTGAAATGTCTTGGAAGATTCAAGATGTGGCTCAAGGTCAAGGTATTTAAACTCCCAAATATGGTGAAAAGGTTGTTTATCATAGGGTTTAATAAACTAAACTAGGTGGGGTATAGGTAATTGTGGTACTCCTGCTTTTGGGAAGTCACTGCAAAGTTATGGAGGGCTCCATTGGCTTTGTATAGGAATATTCTCTCTAGGCTAATTAAAAAGGCAGCCCATGTTCAGGTACAACCCCTGCATAACTTGGAGAATTTCCAGGATTTTTAATCTAGCAATAATTAAAATTATGACCAAGCTCGCAAAATAGAATAAACAGCCCAAAATCATAAAATAATAGTATATAAATTTTAATTATGTGATAAACAGTGGACTTTTGACTGCTACAATAAAATCACCCAATGATAAGGCTGCCTTGCTGCTTAATTAATGTTGCAACTGAACCAATGAGGATTCAGTATTTGAGTTGGGGAAGACAAAAGTCCAATAAAAAGGACAGAATAATAAGAATAAGGTATTGTTTATTGTAGAATATTGCAATTAATATACCATATGGAGAAAGCCACAAGGCCACAAGGGGGTGGCGTGTTCCATATAAGGTTCAAAGCGGAGGAATAACTCGTGCGGGATCAGTAGGTCAAATTGGTAGTGCTCCTAATTAGGAGGAAGTGCCCGCCATTTGACATTGCCATCAGATTGGTTCATGTTGTTAGACAATCAAGGGGTGACTCATTGAGCGCCCCCTTTGTATTGTAAGATATGTTAGCAGGCAAGTCTGGAAACTTAGTTGCAATATTAATACATAAAGTGCTCCTATGTCACCTGGGAAAAGCTCCAAGCAACACCTAGCAAATATTTTAGGCACCAGCAACTTTACATCAAGCGGTGCTGTGGTGCCAGGTTTAAATCCCCAAAATGTGAATCCCCTAATTAGTTATACTTTTAAGTAACAAATTTTAATTATATTCAGGATATAAATAAGTGATCCCAAAGCTACCAAACCTCCACACCAGCAAGGGCCATCTGTGCTGGATGAAGAAAAATGCATTATATTGGTTGACAAGAATTAAGCGCCAAACCAAGATTACTGATTACCCAAAATAGGGTCATTCTAGAATGCCCTAGAAGACATTGATAGCAGCCCAGGGAGTTACCCTTGAGAAAGTATAAAAAGAATCAATTCATTGCAATAAAGTTATCTATTAATCAGCATGTGCTTCTGTGTGATCAGAAGCCATCATTTGAAAATGATTATGTCTTCATTTTCCCTAGTTCTTATGATACAATACTAATCATATCCTCACATATGATAGTATTCAAGTGAGTGGTATGTGCCCTACATTGATAAGAATTGTGTTGCTGTAATGAAAAAGCCCAACATTTGGTTTATTTTTCTTCTAATTAGCTTAGTTTTAATAATGCTTATATAAAAACAACAGGGTTGACCCTCTGGCAAAGTTCTTCACAAGGGACCCTGTGCCACTCAAACTGACTTCCCCACTACTCAAAGCCAAATGCAGAAGTCAACTCAAATTCCCAAACAAGGCAACCAGAACCAATGACAATCTCAACCCAGTGAACAACTAGATTTGGCACTTGACTCATTACCAGAATCAAGCCTCCTCCTGCCCAATCTAATTGATTGATCATCCCAATATTTTTCCTCCTAAAATAATTCCCCCAAACTATATAAGTGATACTTCTCAATGAAGATAATGATCTAGTTTATCACATTTTCCCCTTATAGCTTTGTTAATACAGCACAGTTACAACACTTAACTTACGCCAAGAATCATTTTTTAAATTTCACAGGCCTTTTCTGTCAGCTGACTAAATTTTGAATTTTATTTTATTTTATTTTTTATATTAAAATGAAAGGAAATTCAAAAAAAGTGAAATTCAATACCAATTAAAAACTGACAAATTTCATCATCCTTAATAAATCTGAGCTTACATCTAATCTACATTAATAAAAAATACAATTCCCTATTTTGTTTTTAATTTTTAATAATTATTTAAAATTCAATGTTATCAAAATAAAGCTTTTTATATTAAAATATTATTAATTAAAACTTAACTTATTATGTTATTCATAGTAGTATATTCATATTAATAATGAATTTTATTAATTAAAGTTTAGTTAATAGGGTCCAAACACTACATTTTTGGGTACCAACTTAATGTTTTTGGCTTTTCTGGAGCTTTTCTGTCAAGCCTTAAGGATTAACTGCTCTGAGCCTCAAACTCATTAGCTGGGTAAGATTTTTTAGACTAGTTAAATATAAGACCAACTTTCTGTCAAACAAAACATTTGGCCAAAAAAATATTAGAAATTTATTTTCAAAATCAAATAAGCTTTAGAAAGCTTAGTTAATTAAAAACCAAAACAAACCAATATTGAACCCCCATAATTATACTTTAAAAGCCTCTCTAAACCCCCTCTTTACTTTATCAAGATAATTTACAGTGTCATCTCAAACATATCAATCAAAATAATCTTAAAAATCCAACTATTGAAGCTAACAAGGAATACTACAGTAGTTTTCTGAGTTTTGACGCTAAGCAAAATTAACTCATATGCAAACAAAATTAGAAACCAATGAAATTATACTGGTTAACAATAGAGTTGGATTCACTTAAATTTTTTTTACATCCAAGTTTATTCCACTTAGCGCTAAAGCTTTGAAAACTACTGCATTATTTTTACTAGTAAATTTGCAACAATTAAACATAAGGCAAAAAAACAAGAAAAAAAGAAAATAAAAAAGAACAAATAAAACAAAAAAGTTTAAAAAATCAACTTTTTAAAAAATCACATGTTTAAAACAATAGTTTTTATTAAGATATGCCTCACAGAAAACAGTTCAAGCCAGTCAACAAGGCTAAGAAAGCTAGTGCCCAAAATAAAGAAGTCACTCAATCTTCTGAAGGAGGCAATTGAACAAACTATCACCAGCTCCTCATAAAGGTCCTTCTATAACAGTGCAGGGGATGATACTTCCATCAAAAGCCACAAGTCAAAGGAAGACAATAATAAGAAGGAAGATAATGCAAAGAAAATCAATCAAGGTACTCAAGATTAAGCATCAAATTATAATGAAAAAGAAATATGAAATGAGGATGATAATCAAAATAAGGGAAATAGTTCCCCAAGACCACCCAGAGCCCCACACCAATAGCAACTTCAACTACAATAAAAAGGATTGATCAAAAGGTGGGCTAGGAAAGATTTTCCTGGCTTTGAGCCAGATAAAATCAAGAACTTCTGTGACAAGAATGAAAATTTCACCATCCCAGATGAGCTTTTAGCATTTTTCTTCATCTTTGAGTTTGTGTTTTAACTCCTAAGGGAGTTATTGAGTATGCGTCACTCAACAGGATTTATCCCAAGGACTTGCACCTTAACACACACAAATTTCTCTATGAAGCAGTTTCCTACCCACTTCTTCTTTGTCTCAACTGCCCAGGAGAGACCAGCTGCTGTTTATGAAGGACATTACTTCTATAGCAATAACATATTCAGATCTAGTGCCATGAAACAGTTTAAGTGTGAGCATAAAAGATGCCCCTCAACAGTTGTCACCAATAGGTTTGAATCCCTTGAAACTCCACCTGAAGACCATGTACATCCTCCTCCTAAAGATCTATTTAAGCACCTAATGAAGTGATATTTGATTATCAACATCCTTATGAAATCAAATATGTCCTCCTCATATATAATCACCCATGCCCTATCAAATTTTAATGTACCACAGCAATCTATGGCCCATACATATAATAAACTCATCAGGTTCATAACTAACAAAATAAGAGATTATTTAATCCTAGCTAAAAATCTGAAAACAGCAAAGGATTTAGTTGTTAATAATCTTGTGAAGTTTGCCAATGATGATTTCATATTCCTTCTGCATAAAAGCACTGATGGAGTTGATGAGATGATTACAATATATGTGACCAAAAGTCATCTGACAGTTCTTAAAGATTAGGAGGTTTTTCTATCAGATTAAACCTTTGCTATCTGCCCCAAGATCTTCAACCAGCTCTGGGGCATACATGCAGAAGTAGAGGAGAGAGTGGTGCCTCTAATTTACTGCCTCATCATTGAAACCAAACAGGAGAATTATGTTCATTCCCTGAAGATCATCAAGACAAAGATACAGAAAATAGTCCTGGAGGAGCAAGAGACCAAGCCACATCATCAGGAAGGCCACCCAATGTGACGCAAATTGTTGGATAGTAAAAAGATGTCTCCAGGTGGTGAGGAAACACCACCCAAATCCACATAGAGTTGATGATTAACCACCAAAAAAGCTTCAGATACTGTTTTGTGAAATTTCCAAAAGAAAACTCGTGTTAAGCAAAATTATTAACCCTAACCAAAGGAGCCCAAGATAAATAACCTGAGAGAAAATCAATGAGTCTTTGGCATATAATTCAGGACATTGAGATGTTACAAATGTCTCAGCTTTGGATACAGTGGAGAAAACTCCCAGATTTGCGGGTATCAGATTAACATTGGGCTGAGGCAAAAACAAAATGCCAATGTCGGGGCCCATCTTCCTGTAATGATTTGGCTAAGAATTAAATTGTAGGGAATGTAGCGCAGCAGGCCAACTACAAGACAATTTTCAAAATAAAGTTAGACCAGAGGATATTTGATTTTTATTGAGTAAAAATTTGGGAGGACTCAACTCTTAAGAGTTGAAACAGTGAAAATTATTCAATATGTATCAAAATTTGACTAAGCAATACTACCTGAATCCTTGGCTCCTATCCCTTCTGTATTGTCAAGTGAGTACCTAGTCCAGCTTGCAAAGAACCCTTGTGTGACTAACTTCTGATGACCATGCTTATAAATAAGATCATATCTGGTGACTCTCATATTACATCAATTTATCAACATCAGCTTGCAAGGGGAAATCAAATACAACTGGCAGACCAGAGCGGCTGTAACCCATTTTCAATCAACTGTTTGATTTAAATCCATCAAATCAGTTACTTTTGTTAACGGGTTTCTGACTTTTTGAGCTTTCTTACTTGGGCTGATAATTCCCAGAATTATGGAATCTACTGTGACACCCAAGGATTCCATTGCCTCAATCCGGCTCAAGAACCTAAAGCTAGTCCTACTTGACTTTGAGGCTGCCTAATCAATAGAATTCAGGGAAGTCTTTGGCTGTGCAACCCAAGGATGACACTTTCATTTTTTACCAACAATGCCTTAGGAAGATGAAGACCTACAAGAAACTTTACAAGAATTACACCTCAGATACCTCAGGGATCACCAAGCATATATTTGGAAGGTAACCTGCTTTATAATTTTTGAAGAAGGATAATATATTGAATTTAGTGAAGCTACTGTATACAGATGAATGAAATATGGCCAGCAAGGATCTTATGGCAGGATTTATTGACTACTTCAAGGACCAGTGAACTGGGAAGTTCATTGTGTTGCGACCAAGATTAACTTCCTACCCAATAATTTATCTCACAGTACACAGGGAAAATCATAGAGGTGCTTTATAATGTATATAATGACATGAGGTATCCTGTATCTAATTTTGAGTTACAGGCAATGTCTCCTAAATAGGAGAGCTGTCAATTTAATGCACTGACCCCTCATAAAGATATTCCTAACCCAAACCTTATTCAGAACCCACCATAGTACCACCCCCTGGTGGACTTGTGGTTTCCTGGTATAGTATGCAAATTATTCCATTCCCAAATAAACATCATCATAATCCTATTCTTGTCCTTTCTACTGAACTATTGTCTTTCCCAATATAAATGCTGAACTATAACTGGTTCAGTTGCAACAATTGAGAAGTAATATGGACCAAAGAAGAACAAGATCAGCTGGAACTATGTGGATTCTGTCCTGACTGAGGGTACCAAGACCACATCTTTCCTGAAAGAATGACACAACCACTTTTGCCAAGTCAGTTAGAGTTAGCAGGCCATCCTATAGCAAGCTGTTTGTGGGCTTGAAGAAGTCAAAAGACAGGGCTGATAAGATATTAAGGGGTATTGAAAATGGAGTCCTACCCCTCCAAGAAAAGCCAGCATAAACTGAAGAAGGATGTGATGTAAAATATGATGAATAGGGGATACAAGAGGGATGAGATGCTGGAATACCTGAAGGGGATTTCAAATGCCATGAACTTTGGATTTGAGTAATTGCTATTAATTTTTATAATAAACTATTTTCTTGCTTACTTATATCTATTTTTAAAAGTACTTGGCTATTTTTTAAGGATTTACTAATAAATTTTTATAGATTAGGGCTTTAAGTTTATTTTTAATAAAAATTAATATGTTTTAGCTTTTTTATTTGTTGTCAAAATTTGAGCTTATTTTAATATGTAGTTTATGTTTTTATTAACTGTCAAAGTTAGAAACTGATTGAATTTGGTTTTTTGATGAAAAATTGGTCTGTTCTTATTTTTATTTAATTATAGTGACTGAAAACTAAATTATTTCTTGTTTATTGATGAAAAATTGTTTGACAGAACAAAATTGACAAAAATCTGCCTTCCCCAAGACAGCAGGGTAAATCAGGTTCTTGAAAATAGGTTTTTCTTGAAACAATATTAATACTGAATCAAGAGGGGAAGTGTGGTGAAAAATTTGAGCCAAAAAAAACAATTTTCAGCTTGGCCAAACAAGGTAGAAAATCTTTGTAGCCCCTTTTAAAATCCCTACCAGCCTGCTTTAATAAACTGTTATGTTCCCCTAAAATATTGAAGATTTGAAGTTTTTCACTTCAGAGAAATGCACTTTAAGGTCTAGGATCTGAGTTGGCTAATGATTTTATAGAATTATCTGAAAACTCATTTCTACTCTTTCTGTTACAAAAGTGTTGCAAAATCTTTGATTACTCCCTCTCGGGGAATTAACGCCCCAAGTAACTCACCACACAGGTCACCAAACAACTCATCAACTGACCAGTAAATTGGTGGCACTACTATCAGTTGACCATCTATTACAAGGATCAAATAATCCAGATCCTAAATGGAACACAACTTGAATAAGCCTTGTGACTTAAGAGGAACATTACTCAGATAAGCCCCATGACCTCCATGACGTGCATGGACAGTATATGGCTTCCTGTGATACTATATATATTCCTATATTCATATTCAATAAAGTATCATTTCTCTTCTTAATTTTCCCCTTATCTTGTTTATTATACTTCCCAGAAGTATAAACTTGACAGTGGTAGCACAGGTAGGTTATCCATACTATCCAACTCAAAGGAAAAAACCCCTCCCAAGAAAAAAACCCAAACAATGGTACTCCCTAACAGCTGCAGATTACAAAGTAGGACAAGACGTTCTTGCAGGTTTTGTTATTTATGACAATGCCCTTGTGCCATTGAACAATACAACACTCTCAAAGCCCACAGACTGTTACACACAGTACCAATCACAACAGCACCACAGCAGCCTGAGATACCTAATATTGTATTCCAACGCCTACATTCAGCAGAAATTGGAGCCTTTGCAGGACTACATCAGGAAATTGCTGTTGTAAATGTACTGTTTTAGCAGAGTTACAAGGGGAAAAATATTTAGAAACTAGATAATAATCTTTATTGAGAGATAGTGATTATATAGTCATTGTGAATCAAGGATAACAGAAACATGATTGTGTTGATCACACAGCTGGATGGTGAAGGGGGTGGCTTGATCCTGGTAATGAGTCAAGCGCCAAAACAAGGTATCCACTATAGGGGATCAGCATTTGTTCATGTTGTTGGATTTGGCAATTTGAGTTGACTTCCTAGTCTGGCTTCAAGTGGCCAGGTAATCAGATTGCAGGTCACAAACCTGCTTGTTTGGAACCTTGCTGGCGGGTTGAGCCTGCTGTTTTGACACCCCCCAACTGAAGGTTGGCCTCCTCTGAAGGTAGGTTGTCAGGGAGGTTGTCAGGAGCCCGGGCGCCATACTGGATTAGCTGTTGTTCTGTGGCAGGCAGGGCGGTTCCACATTGTTTTTGTCTTGCTTTGCAGGGTCTCAGGCAATCATGGTGCAGGGTTTTGTCTTATTTGCGCTTCCTGAGTCCTTGCACAAGGTAAGTTTTATTGTCATTTACCTTTAGAATGATTGCTGGACCTACTTTCTTGGGTTGTAGTTTGCTTTTATCAACATTCACAACCCAAACTTTGTCCCCAACTTCATGTCTATCTTGGATGGGGACAAAAGTTTTTTGCAGACGTTCATTTTCTTTCTCTGTTTGCTTGCTGTTGGCCTCTATAACTTGAGGGTCTGAACACGGGGGGACTTAACTTGGGATTTCCAGTTTGGGTCCTGTTAATGCTTGAATGATATTTGGCTGTGTGCTGTATACTAACTCAAAAGGGCTTTTTCTGGTGGATCTGTTCACTCAGGTTCAGCACACAAGTAATGAAGTCAATAGCTGCTCATACCAGTCTTCAGGTCTCCCGGCAGTGAGTTTGACTAAGGCTTGCACAAGGCTGCCATTAAGCTACTCTATACATACATTGGCCTGTGGGTGGTATGGTGTTGCCACGTTATGTTTGACCCCATTTTTAGCGAGGTATATGTTGGTGTTTTTGGAGGTCAATTCTTTCCCTCCATTGGTTATCAGAAGTTCTGGCTTTCCAAACTTGCTGATTATCTCTTTACCAATAAATTGGCGTACATTGTTGCCAGTGTGAACCCTTACTGCTTGGGCTACTGGCCATCTTGTAGCAAAGTTGATGACAATGATGATGTATTTCTTATTGTTGTGTTTCCCTGGCATGGGGCCAATGACGTCAAGGGCCCACACCTTGAAGGGAAGTTGTGTGTGGATGGGTAGTACTGACTTTGGAGGGGTTTTGCTTTTGGAAAATTTCTCGCATACCTCACATTGGTCTAGGACTTCCTGAACGTCACAATATAGGGTTGGCCACCAGGCCTTGTGTTTAAGGAATTTGTATAGGTTTCAACTCTTGGTGTGTCCAAGGTCTCTGTGATATTGTAGGATGGTGTCTACTTGCTGGTGTGTGGGGATATAAGGGATGGTAGTACTGTTGGACATTTTTCTGTGCAGGGTCCTTTATACGTCAGCAAATAGGTGTTTGTTTTTGATGACTGTTTCCTTTGTTATGTTGGTTGTACCAGGAGGGAAGCCCTTGTCTTTTGTTTGTAGCACCAAGAGAGGCCAGTCTGGGTTGAGGCCATTTCCCCCTCTTGTGGCACAGACACACAGGCGCAAGAGGGCGTCTGCCATGGCAATCTTGGCCCCAGGTTTGTACTGTATGAGCATATTGAATCTCTCTAAGAGCTCCATCCAGTGGGCTTGGCGGCAAGATAGATTTGCTTGAGTTTTGAAATATATGGGCCACTTGTGGTCAGCCAATGCTGTGAATTCCTCCTGTTGCTCTAGATAACAGCGCCATTTGACTAGGCAGTGTAAAATGGCCAGAAGTTCCTTGTTGTGGATAGGGTATCTACACTTGCCATCTGTCAACTTTTGTGATTCATAAGCTACAGGCAGGAAGTCACTGTCATTATTTTTGATTCATAGTACTCCCCCAATGGATGCATCTGAGGCGTCAGTTTCCATTTGGTATTCCCTGTCACTTTTTGGGTATTGCAGGATAGGAGCCGTTGTGAGCTTCTCCTTGAGGTGTTTAAAACAGAGGTCACGTTGGGGGGGGGGGGGGGTCCACACAAACTTGGATTTGGCGCCTGTTATGGCGGATAAGGGGGCAGTCAAAACGCCACAGTCAGGTATGAAGCAGCGTACATAGGCCACCATCCCCAAGAAGGTGCAGAGTTCCAACTTATCCTTGGGTGGTGACATCTTGCATATGGCCTGTATCTTTTGATTGTTGGGGTTGATGCCATCTTTTGAGACTATGTGTCCCAGGAAGGGTAATTGTTTGTGGAAGAACTGGCACTTGGAGGGTTTGGCCAATAGTCTGTGTTGTGCCAGGGTAGCAAATACTGCCTCTAGGTCTTTGTGGTGCTGTTCCACCGAGGGGATGTAGATGATGGTGTTGTCTAGATAGACTAGGGCATGCTTGTCTATGTGTGGGGCAAACACTTTTGTTCATGAAGGTCACAAAGGTGGAAGGGGCGTTTGTCATGCCAAAGTTGAGCACCACACATTTGTATGAGCTGTATTTAGTGTGGAAGGCTGTTTTGGGGATGTCTTCCTCCTTAATACAAATCTGGTTATAGCCTGCAGTTAGATCAATCTTGGAGAAGACTGTGGCTCCTCCCAAGGTGTCAAAGAGATTTTCAATCAGTGGTAGTGGAAAACAATTCTTGGTGGTAACTTTTTTTAGGGCTTGGTAGTCTGTGACCAGATGTAAAGTACCGTCTTTCTTAGCCACAAAGAATACGGCAGCCCCAAAAGGAGACTGTGAGGGGTGGATAAGTCCTTTCTCTGACGCTTCCGTGAGGTAGGCGCATAGGGCGTTGCCTTTTTTCAGGGTCAACCTGTAGATAGGACGCGCTTTGGGTACAGTCCCTTTGAGTTGGATGGAGTGTTGAATGTGTTTCTCTGGGGGTAACCTGGGTAGAGCTTCCTTGAAGATTTCTGGATGGAGGGCCACAATTTTGCAATCCTGAGGTGTGGAGGTATCCTGGTGATCCTTGAAGTGTATGATCTCATACTGGCTGGAGTCCCAGTCAATTGCCTTCAGGTTTTTCTTTTTGTCCAGGGTCTCTGTGATGTTCACAAAGATGTGTTTGTGTAGGAGTTGGTCCACTGAGTCAGGGTAGATCTGGTGATTGACACCTTCACGCTTAATGGTCAACACTGAGGTTGCCCAGTCTACGTGAGGATTTTTCTTTTATAACAAATCCAACCCCATTACAATGTCAAAATTTGGGAAGTCAATGACGGGGCCTTGGATGGTGGAGTGTAGGTTCTCAAACATGACAGAGAAGGGGGAGGTTTCCCTTATCACAGCAATGTGATGTTCATCAGCCAGGACCACGTTTTTAATCCGCAAAGGATTAGTGGTTAGCTTGAACTTTTCTACAAAGCTGCTGTTGACTAGGGTTCAGTCCGCGCCTGAGACAGGAGTGCCAAGCCTGTGTAACTGCAAAAACGGAAAGGATAGGACATCAGTTTATTAGGATGTCTGGAAATGGTGTACATTACCAGGTCCTCCAAGGGTACTTGGATTATTGGGCATTGGTCCACATCCTTGGGTTGGTACTCATCATTGGGCAAGTCAGGAGTTGTGTGGGGAGAGCTTGGCTTGCTTAATGCTCTCCCTGGGCTTTTCCCTCATCTTAATTGCCTTGCGTGGCAGTGATATGGAAAGGAGTATAATTTGACTGGCCATTATTTCCATTCCCATGTCCATTTGAGCTTGTGGGTTTATGGTTGGTGTTATTCCTGTTGCTTCTAGGGGGTGGTTGAGTGGAGCGCCCGCCTGTGTGAGAATCCTTGGGTCTCTCTTGTTTTCCAGTTTATGCCTTATGGAGGGTGTTGGATTTTTGTTCTGCTTTCTCTGCTTTGCGGCACAGGCTTTGTAGATTGGTCACTTGGTCCAGGTTCATGTGTCTCATCAATGTGACTTAAGGGCGTCATAGTACATGAGGTGTGTAGCTGGGGTGTCAAAGGCCATGTCAGAGGGTGCACAAAGTTGGAGTTCCTTGTAGGCACAGGTGAGCTCCTTCACGGTGTCTGTCTGGGTTAGGTTCTTTACTTGGCGTATGATCATGAGCACTGTGTCCTTAAGCACAAACCTTGCCAAGAAGTCTTGCTTGAAGGTATCCCAGTTCTTGTTGGCGTGTTCTTTGTGCCACTTGTCAAACCAGGTACCAGCATTTGGGTCAGTCAGATAGAGATTTCCGCAATCCAAAATTGCTTTGAGCATTCCATCTGGGCCAGTTTGCTCTGGGCAGACTGGATCCATGTGGCAGTGTTGTTTTTGTTGGCCCCGGCAAAAGTTTCCAAGGCAGCGCTTTGCAGTCTTTGGGCTACTTAAGCGGACATGGTGTTTTTGTTGATTGGTTGCAGAATAGAAGAGGGAGCCTGAAAGAAACCTTGTGCAGACATGGCGTTGAAGGCGGGTAGTGGAATCATCATGTTCTGGTACAGGACAAAACCATCAGGTATCTCAGCACCAGGGGTGTACGGTGTCCAGTCCAGCAGGAGGCCAGACATAATTATGTCAAGAATTTGTTGGCTGCTGCAAGTACAGGCAACAGGCAGAATTTTACAAGATAAGGTAGGATAGAGAACCTACCTGTGCTACCAATGTTGTAACTGTGCTGTTTTAGCAGAGTTACCAGGGTAAAATATTTAAAAGCTAGATAATAATCTTTATTGAGAGATAGTGATTATATAGTCATTGTAAATCAAGGATAACAGGAACATGATTGTTTTGATCACACAGATGGATGGTGAAGGGGGTGGCTTGATCCTGGTAATGAGTCAAGCGCCAAAACAAGGTATCCACCATAAGGGATCATCATCTGTTCATGTTGTTGGATTTGGAAATTTGAGTTGACTTTCTAGTCTGGCTTTGAGTGGCCAGTTAATTGGATTGCGGGTCACAAACCTGCTTGTTTGGAACCTTGCTGGCGGGTTGAGCCTGCTGTTTTGACAATGCCTCTCTCTGGATCAACAGTACCCAAAGCAAATTTGAGCAAGTGGACTACCCCTGCAGGCTCTGGTTCAGTGATATTGCCCTTTGCGTCACTGGAACCACATCAGGTTTTGTAAGCAAACAGCTAGCCCAACACCCTGAACAGAAGGAAAACTGGGAGGTATTCAAAACCGCCTTCCTCAAAAAGTTCTCCATGAAGGACTTTGACGTTGTAATCATGACAAAACTTATAATGTTCAAAATGACAGGAACAATTGAGGAGTGAATTTTGGCATATGAGGATCTACGTGATTGTGCTCCCAACACCATCAACTTTGATAAACCTGGACCATAATTGCACTTCTACAATGGCCCCCCACGCACATTAGGTGTCAGTTTGACATGATCTGCTGCAAGAACCTTGAAGATGTATTCTTGAAAGGAAAGTGCACAGCTCAAAAGTCTGACAACCTACATACAACAAACAAGTGCACGGAGAGCCCTACAGCCAAGAAGGATTCTTGACCAAACAAGCAAAGTAATTGAGCTAACAACACCCATCTGCAAACCAATAACTGTACTGCCCAAGCCAACCAGGCAAACATCAAAGATACCAACAAGGAGGGAAAAGCTCAGGGGAGTGCTTAGGCAAGCTGCCCTCCCCCTCTTCACAAGACTCATACAGAGAACAGGACGTGGACTCCATCACCATGATCCAAGTTCCCTCCAGCAACCCTCTCCTGTTTGCCGCCCAATCTGGAAATAAACTCCTCACCTATCCTTTCTGTTTTTGAAGATATTAGGGCACTGCACTATTTGACACTGGATCAGACTAATCTCTTGTTGACAAGAAATTTGCTGACCTCATGAAACTACCTACAGGCCAAAGCAACGTCAAGAGAGTCATCATGACATACAACTGAAGCATACCAGTCACACAAGAAGCAAAGCCTTTCCATGCCCAAATTGGAGACGTGCAAACCACACTCAGTGGCCCCATTATACCAATCCCCAAGTAAAATTTTATACTTGGCCTGGATTGAATGAGAAAGACCAAACCTCATATTGACTGGGATAGCGCTACCCTCACCATACAACAAGGCAAGGTGCATCACCATGTTTACCCAACTCATCTTGACACGCTTATGAGGGATCATGTGTTTGTGAAAATTGTGGAGACAGAAGAGGAAACTGACCCTAGCAAGATCAACTGAAACACCTGTACATAAAAAGTTATCCACTTCAAGAATACAGAGACTTGACATAAAAACAACTACATCTGAGACCAGCTAGTTAACAAGTTCCCCTCTGTCTTCTGAGAAGCCCTACCAGGCTTAACACCGGACCTTGGCATACAACACAAGATTGACCTAAAAGGGAGTGTACCTAAGGCACAACCTATCTACTGCCTCACACCACAAGAAGACAATACTTTAAAAACTTACCTCAGTGAAGCCCTTGAGAAAGGACTCATTCAATCATCAAAGTTGCCCTTTGGCGCTGCTGTCTTCTTTGTGGCCAAGAAAGACGGAGGCCTCTGCCTAGTCACAGACTACAGAGCGCTCAATGAGGTCACACTCAAGAAAAAATATCCCCTGCCACTGATTGACAACCTTTTTGACGCTCTGGGGGGTCCCAAATCTTCATAAAAATTGATTTGACAGTAGGCCACCATCATATTTGCGTAAAGCCCAAAGACATTCCAAAGACCGCATTTAGAACTAAATACAGATCTTTTGAATGTGTTGTTCTCAATTTTGGGATGACCCATGCCCCCAGCACCTTTGTGACCTTCATGAACAAGGTCTTCAAAGAACACATTGTAAAACAGGAAATTATCTACCTGGTTTCATCATCATCTACAGCCCAAGCTTGAAACAACACTGGGATTACGTTTTCCTGGTCCTCTGCACCCTTGAAGAAAACTAACTAATTGCAAAACCGTCAAAATGCAAAATTCTTTTTGGCTAAACTTAAATTCTTTGGTCACATTATCAGCAAGGACAGGATCAAACCAGATCCAGACAAGATACACACCATAACTGAAATGCCAACCCCAAGAAATAAGAGCAAACTCTGTACATTCCTTGGGATGGTAGCCTATGTAAGAAGGTACATTCCTGATTGGGGTGCCCTAACAGCCCCCTATCTGCCATTACGGGAAAAACAACCAAGTTTGTCTGGACGCCACTGCAAGACCAGCACTTTCTACAACTAAAAGAAGTATGGTAACCGCCCCTATCCTCCAATACCTAAATTGCAAGGGGATCTATTAGTTAGAAACCAATGCATCTGACTACGCCATAGGAGGAGTACTCTGTATCCAAACGGCAGGAAAAGACTTCCTCCCCGTGGTGTATGAGTCAAGGCAAACTATTCAACAGCAAACAAAGATACCCCATACATAATAAAGAGTTAGTAGCCATCATACATTGCCTCATGAAGTAGCAATGCTATCTAGAAAGGGCTCAAATGTTCAAAGTACTCACCAATCACAAGTTGCTGATATTCTTTAAAACACAACAACACCTGTCAAGGAGACAAGACAAATGAATGAATCTCATACAGAGATACCCCATAAAAATTGAATACAATCCAGGCAAGGAAATGCTTATTGCAGATGCTCTGTCAAGGCTATACAGCAAGCATGTCCTTTGCGCTGATGGCAACCCTGAATGACCCATGCTAATCATGGGGAATCTCCAGGAAGGGTTCACACCTGGAACCCCAATGGACATCCAAGAGAAGGTCCTTAATAACAAACATCTGCTCAAAAATGTATATGGTACCTTGCACCAAAAACTTCCAAATGTTGACACCATACCCTACGTCCTGTCAATGCAAAAGATTGACATAATCCTCTGATATCACAGAGACCTGAGACACACTTGCAGCAGGAACTTGTACAAATATCTCAAGACACGCTACTGATGGCCCAACATGCTAGATGATATCAGAGAGGTACTGGAACAATGCAAAGTCTGTGAAAAGTACGCCCAAACCAAAGCACTACCTAAGTCAGTAGTACCTGTATTCGTCACACATCCCTTCAAGGTATGCTTGTTGGATATTGTGGGAACAATGCCTGGCAAAAACAAGGGCAAGAAGTACATCATAACAGCTATCAATTATGCAACCAGATGGTCTGTGGCACAAGCAACAAAAAACACAAAGGCAATGATATGAGGCAATCTATTGGGAAACATATCATAGCCAAGTTCAGGAAACCTGACCTCCTGATCACAGATGGAGGCACCAAACTTAAGGCCATTGACACCAATATCTATCTTGCCAAGAATGGAATAAAACATATCAAAGCCAGCCTGTACCATCCTCAAGCAAATGGTTGAGTAGAACAACTAAACAGCTTGCTTGTAGAAGCTCTCAGTAAGTTATCTGCTAAAAATTCAAAGGCCTGTGTCAACATGCTGCCAACAGCACTCATGGTCTGTAGAACACAAGTCAACTGTAACACAGGAAAAAGCCCTTATGAACTTGTCTATGGACAAAAGCCCACTCTTGTTAGTACAACCACAGTACCACAGTTACCTCTGCCCAAAAAGGTGCCAGACAACAGCAACCCCAATATACAACACACCATAAAAGACCAAGAGGAAATGAAACACAAAAGAGTTGAGAGGGAAACAATTCCCCTACAGCAGGAAAGATTCCAAGTCAGAGACAAAATCTGGGTTATCAACCACAACCAGCATAAATTAGATCAAGGGCTACACAGACCAGGCATTGTTATGGAAGTCAAGATAACAATACCTACCTCATCAAGGGAATTGGGGCCCAAACTTAACTAAAATGTATGCACCATGATTGACTCTGCCTATGTAAGGGAAGAAAAGCCCAGCGCAACTCCAGACTCCCTGTTCCCAACGCCAAACTGGACCAATATCAAGCTTGTATCCCCAACACACTTAAGAAAATTCACAAGGCTCTGCCTTCCAGCACCCCAGGGGGAGATGTTGCAACATATTTGATTGATCCCTCTTGGGGAATTAACTCACCACATGGGTCACCAAGCAACTCATTGACTGACCAGTAAATTGGTGGCACTACTATCAGTTGACCCTCTATTATAGGGATCAAATAATCCAGGTCCTAAATGGAACACAACTTGAATAAGCCTTATGACTTAAGAGGAACATTACTCAGATAAGCCCCATGACTATCATGACGTACATGGACAGTATGTGGCTTCTCATGATACTCTATATGTTCTTATACTCATATCCAATAAAGTATCATTCTCTTCTTAATCTTCCCCTTTATCTTGTTTATTATACTTCCTAGAAGTATATACTCAACAAAAGTAACAACTTCAAATCCCCAGGCAGGAATTGAATCCTCACCCAGCTACCAGGCGGTGAGAGCAGGTGGTGTGCATTTGCTTTGAAAAGCAAATATCCAGGTGCAGGAACCACTCCTGCCATGGCAGTAGCTGCAGGGCCCGTCCTGGCCCCCAAAAGCTACGCCCAAGACTTGGTGGGTTTAGCTGGGCCTAGGCAGGCTGAATTTAGCTGCCTAGGGCTCCCAGTTCAATCCCACCCTACATTTATTAATTTGGGGTTCCCAATTGGGAACTCCTTTTTTAATCAAGTTTCCAAGCCTCATGAATGCTTGTCAGGCCAGCCCAAATCAAGTAATCAAATTGGGAATGACCCAATGACACCTAAAATCAACCTTTCTCCAGCCAATAAACAGCCAAGTGAAGATAGCCACTAGCAGGCCAAACAGCTTTTCCTGAAGACCCCAAAAATATTAAAAAGCCAGACAACCCAACAACAGAAGTTGGTATACCCAATCATGCCACCCAGATAGCACAAGAAAAATGCCCAGAGGAACCTACATGTGAGTGAATATATAAGTCAAGAACACCTGTGAGATTCTGTATCATCATTTTTATCAAATAAAGTTTGCTATAAACCTTTGGTTCACTAGCCTATTTCCTTACTTATTTCTGATACTCTTTCATCTCCAATTGCCCAGATACCATAACTCTACCTCAGGAGTTAAACATCAAGCACCAGCTAGAGACCTAGTGTCAGGGATCCATTCATTGGGGAGCCTTTCTCCAATTGAATGGAGAAGGGCTCCTAAGTTGAACTTAACCAGAGTGGACCCAACTGAAATTCCTATCATTATCATATGTAAAAGGTGACTGAATAGGTGAAATATCCCCAGGAAGGGAGTGAAGTGGTTTAACAGATAGTAGATGCTGGTGTAACCCAAGACCAACCAGGGGGCTTGGGATGGATAATAGGAGGGAATTGCGCAGTTTCAACATATGGAGCATGATGGTGGTGTGGACCAAAACAATACCAAATATAGTCTTCAGATTTATTGGTAGGAGTTGGTTTGGGAGTTTTGAAGTTCATGTTAGCCTGACCATGTCTAATTAACATACAAAAACCCCATACCATAAGAATGAGCTTCATGTTGTTGTAGGGGAGCCTTGTGTATATACTAATCAAGATTTAGAAACTTTGAAAATATAGGTTTATTCGGAGTGAAGACAGGAATATAAATTGTTGGATCAATAGCTCTAACAGGGAGAAATCAGTTTAAATACTGAATGAAGAGGGGGAGTAGGCCAGGTGATTACCAGAGTATACTGCAGGAGCTGTTGGGAAAGTATTGCCTTGCAGGACTGCAGCAGGCTGAAGCCTGTAATTCAAGAAGAAGCAAGGTTATTTTTGGTTTGTGACTTGCAATTTGGATCCTTGCAGTGGTCTGGGTCAGTTTCTGGGCTTGGATAAGGATTGTTTCTCTGGCTTGGTTGAATTTGGGTCTTTGATTGACTCTTGGGAATTTCTGGGTGCTTTTGTGATTCTGTGGGGCAATTTCCTGATATCTGATTGGTTTTTTCTCTTATTGGGGTACTTTTAGAGCTCTTATTGTGAATAGTATTAACCTTTATGTTGTTGGCAAGCCTCAGTATAAATATTTTTGGTTTTAAAGTAGATTTTATATTAAAATTAAAGATTCCACGTTTACTTTTGATATTGCTTTTGCTTTTAATTTCCTTAATAAAAAATATTCATTTATCAGTTTTGATTGTGTTTTTGATGTGTTGAAGTTAACTTCATCATTAAGGCTAGTATCATCATTTTTAGCATTTAAAAATGCATTTCCAATGTTGTTTTCCTTGGCGTTCTTGGTCCCAATGAGCTGTTTTTGTGTCTGGACTTTTGTGAAAGGAATGTAATTCCTTACACCTATAAGTGCCTGATTATTACTGCCCCCTGATTCCCTGTTTGATCCTGTAAATTTCACAGAGTATCTCCAACCCCAACCACAAACCCTGGACTTTGAAAGACTTGCAGTAGTATACCCGCCCAGACGCTCCCAAAGATCCCTACCAAATTATCTGTGACGGCAAGGAAATTACAATATACAGTCATAGCCTGGGTTGCTCCCAGGGGAACTTTCAGTTGAGGGGAAGTATTGGGCCTGTAAGGCCCAGTAGATGACAGGGGCCATCCACATCACATAAAAGGCAGCTGTGGCCCAAGGACGCCACACTCCCATGTGGAGAATCACTTGCTCAGTGAGCCCCAGCATGGCCAGGTAGACAAACCCAAGCTTGCTGTAATCATAGGGCAGGATGGAATGGACAAGGATGAGTTCTTCTGAGGCAGCACTAATGGTCTGGCTTGACTGGGCAAGTTGGTGGAACAGAGGGACACCAGGAAAGGAGAGATGGGGTGCATGAGCAGGAACTATCTCTTAATCCAGCACTCTTGGAGATGAGATAAAGACTGGCGTTGATTGATTGGAGGCAGCAAGAAGTTGCTCTGTTTCCCAGCACTGGCGTTGGTGCTGAAGGTACTCTCTATTTGAAAGCACCAGCAGTATAAAATTTTATTATGTAATAAACCCCTGCAAAGTATAGATGCTCAGTGTCACAGTAGGTTCCATCATGCCGGGTATTATCTGCCCAAGCAAGAAGGCTCAAAAAGCCGGAAACCCTTTATCAAAATTGACCAACTTAACAGATTTAAATCAAACGGTCAATTGGAAATGGGTTATGGCTGCTCCAGTCTTTCAGCTGAAACCGGTTCCCCCTTGCAAATTGACACTGATAAATTGGCGTAATTTGAGGGTCACCCAATATGAGCTTGTCAATCAGCATGGTTGCCAGAAACCAGTCACACAAGGGTTCTTTGCAACCTGGACCAGATAATTACTTGACAATGTGGAAGGAATTGGAGGTCAAGACTCAGGTGGTATTGCTTAGTCAATTTTTCTGATATATATTGAAGAATTTTCACTGTTTCAACTCTAAGAGTTCAGTCCTCCCAAAATTTTACTCAATAAAAATCTTTTATCCCAAGTTCTAATTACTTTTCAAAAACCATCCTGTGGTTGGGTTGTTACAATATATTCTGTACAATCTGATTCTCAACAGAATCATTTCTGGAAAATGGGGTCCTGCAGTTGGAACTTTGTTGTTGGTGCCGCCCAATGTTAATTTTGCACTAACCAATTTTGCAGCTCCTCCCCCATTCTTGAAACTGAAAATTGTGTTGCCTCCCAATGTCCAGAATTTTATTCTGAAGATTTGTTGATGTTGTCTCAGGCCATTTATCTTGGGCTACTTTGGTTAGGATTAATTGTTCTGCTTAATCCTGGTATTACAATTGGAAATTTAACAAAAAGATATTTGAAGCCATATTGGTAGTTAATCATTAATTCTATATAGATTTGGGTGGTGATTCCCCATCACTTAGAAACGGCTTCATACTATCCCGCAATTTCTGTCACATTACTCAACTCTTCTACATCTGAGTTTTTGGAAGCAGCTTGTCATGAATTTGTGTTTCTTTTCTCCTGCTCCGTTGAGATATCTGTGTTTACCATGTTTATTTGTATCAGTTCCTTTCTGAGCTTTCAGTTTGGGCTTTTTTAATTTGTGGTTTCCATCTCCAGTTGCAGTTGTTGAGACTGGATCTTCTGTTTCCTATTTCTGTTGTGTCATTTCATTTTGGCGTCCGGATTATTTTCCTGCTCCACCTACTGATGATATTTTGCGTGAAGTTTTGTCAGCATTATCATTCTATTCTGTTTCAAGCCTTAGTCATAAATCCCAAGTTTACCATGTGATGACAAAGGTTTCTGAGGATGCTCGTGAATGGTTGTTGTCTGCGGTGGAGCGCAATCCACGTGTTTTAACTGAAAGTGCATCTCTATACCCTTTGTTAAAAAATTTGTGTGTATCTATTGTGGAGCTCAAAGTATATTGTAAGCTGTACGCCTCCATCAGGGTACTACTCTGCTTTTGATATTCCTTCCTCAGTTTCTTGCCTACTGCCGTACAATTGATGTTCCTGAGGTGAATAAACTCTCAGCGTTGTGGTTAGCAGTTGACCAGACTGCCCAGGATTTGGTGGTTTGGGATTACCTGTTAACCACAACTGAGGCCCTGGTAAGCCAAATTTTTTCTCTGGTCTCAAATCTGTCCACTTCCAAGCAAGGTACATTGGTAATTGAGGATAAACCCACTGTGCGCTCCTGGTTTTCTGGCCCTTGCTCTGCAGTAGTTCCTTCTAACCAAAGCCAAGATTGTTCTCCCCCTAGCCTGTCTCAGTTGTAATTGGCGGTGGTGAACAAATCCACTGATGTAAAGGAGGCCCCAGTAGTGTCTGGCCCTGATAGTTCCTTGGTGATGCTTCAGCACGTTGTACCTGCAAAGTCTTTTGTGGTTACGTCCAAAGAGTTACCCCTTTTTCCCATTGATTGTGATAACCCCGTTCTTCCAGCTGCTGTCCAAGGGATGATCAAGCGTTACTTCCAGGAGCATCCTGCCTCCTTAGCTGCCATCTTTACCGCCAATGAAAAACAAGACCCTACCAAGATTGCTACCTTTGCTGCAAATAAATCTACTTCTGTTTACTTCTTGTTTTATGGTAGCATTGATAACAGTCAGACTATCTATCAGCCAGCAATTTTGTTGGATACAGGTGCTTCCAAAAACTTCATGAGTGTGGAGACTGCCAACTTGCTACAACTCAAATACCACCCGGGAATGCTTGTTAGGGGTGGGAACTGTCAGACGTTTACCTCTTTCCAGATGAAGAAGCCAGTAACCTTTGTAGTTTTGGGTCAGTCTTTTACCGCAAAGTTCTCTGCTAGCTCCTCCCTGATGTATCCTATCATTTGGGTGTGGGTTGGTGAAGAGATCATAATGTATTCACCTTACTGAAAGAAAATGTGTTACAGGTGGAACACTATTTGGGTATATCTATTTGTATTCCAATGTTAGGTATGTCCAAAACAGAGCAATCCTTTCAGACTATTCAATTGGTTCCTGTCCCTGCAAGTTCAGATTTACCGGACTGTTTACAACCCTGTTCTGCAGCGTTCAACACTACCAGAGGCGAGATCCTTCCCAAACACACTCAGTTTGACTTTGACTTTAAAGTTATTGTTGATCTGATTTGAATTGTGTCTCCTATTTACCTCTTAACCTTGAAGGAAGACACATGTTTGGAAGAATGGACTAGTGACATGCTGTCAAAGGGCTATATTTTTAAAAAGGCTCTGTCAATTTGCTCTCTGTTGTTGTTTGAACAAAAGGCTGATGGGTCTCTTTGTCCTTGTGTTGACTATGGGAACTAAAATAACATCACAATCCCTGATCCCTATCCTTTACCTCTCAAAGCACAGATCTCTAGGTGTGTTGAGAAGGCAAAGGTATTCTCAAAACTTGATCTGTTAAATGCTTTCAACCAAATCAGGATTGTGGAAAGAATAGAATAATTGACGGCATTCAGAACCAAGAAGGGTATCTTTCAGTTCCAGGTAATGCCTTTTGGATTGAAGAATGCTCCAGCTTGCTTTCAGCAACTAATTGATTCCGCCTTGGGGGATCTCCTGGGTGTATGTGCCATTGAGTATATGGATGATATCTTGGTGTTCTCTCCAGATGAGGAGTCACATAAAGCCCATCTGTCAGAAGTGGTAGAGTGCATCCTCCAGGCCAACTTGATCATTAAAAGAAGCAAATGTGAATTCTTAAAATGTAAGGTTACCTTTCTGGGTAATATTATCTTTGAGGATGGCCACACCATTGCCCCTGACAAGGAAGCTGCGGTTTGAGAGTATGCTACGCCTGTGACAGTATCCCAACTCCGTAGTTTCTTGGGTACCTGCACGTTCTTGAAGAAATTCACCCCTCACCTGCTGAAGTGGCCACTCCGTTATATTTGGCTAGTGGAAAGACAACTTTGGTCTGGACGCCTGAGTGCGCAAATGTGTTACAGTAGTCAAGGCTCTTTTGTTGTCATCACCTGTATTGAGACATGTGGATCCTGAGCTTCCTTTTGTGGTTTTCACAGATGCATCTAAATACACTGTGGCTGGTGTGTTGTTGCAGACTGCTGGAAACAAGATTGAGAGACCAGTAGGGTATTTCTCCCGGAAGATGGAAGCTCGTGAACGCAATTACATGATTTACAACAAGGAATTGTTGGCTGTTGTGGAATTGTTAAAGCATTGGCATCACCATCTCATGTTGGCTTATCATCCATTTGTAGTAAGAACTGACCACAAAGCTCTTCTATATTATCAACAACCCAGGGTTTTTTCAGGGTGTCCATCTAGATGGCATGGTGACCTGACAAGATACAAGTTCTGCTATAAGTTTATTAAGGGATTGGACAATCACTTGGCCAATGCACTAAGCAGGAATCCTTCCCATCTCCCAGATGCTAGTGTGGATGCCGAGTTTAACACACATACTATGATTCCAGATGAGGCTGTGGTGCCTTTTGTATTGTCTTCACCTGCTACGCTGACTATCATGTCCTTAACTGAGGGTGCAGACCTGGACTTATATTCCAAAGTTAAGTTCCTGCAACCTCTGTCCAAAGGTTATGATAAGCTATTAGAGCTAGCATGTGCAAACCCAGTGGGTCAGCCTCAGGGTTATCATAAGATAGGTCCTGTCTTATATCATCAAGGTTACTTGTGGGTCCCAGAAGGAACTATTTGGGATGAAATCATGGAGACTCATCACACCTGGCCTACAGTAGGCCACCCAGGGAAAAACAAAACAGTGGAACTAATCCACCGCCAGCTTTCCTGGAAAGGTTTGACAGTGCAGGTGGCAGCTTTTTTTTGCAATCATCTGGTATGTGTTTGATCTAAGGCAAGCTGGAACAGGACTACAGGTTTATTGGTTCCACTGCGGCCTGCTACAGGACCCTGGACGTCTGTGTCAGTGGATTTCATTGGTGAACTTCCAAATTTCAATGGGTTTAACACAATCATGGTGGTGGTAGATTGTTTCACAAAAATGGCGCACTTTGTACCTTGCTCAACCACAATTACTTTGGTGGAAACGGCTAGGTTGTTTATGAATAGAATCTTTTCCCTACATGGCATCCCAATGGAGATTATGAGTGACTGCAGGCCCCAATTCATTGCTCAGTTCTGGGAAGCTTTCACTGGGATTCTAGGTATCAAATTGTGTTGTTCCACGGCTTTCCACCCCCAATCTAATGGACAAACAGAGATGGTAAACCAAATTTTGGAGGTCTACCTATGTTGCTACACTAATGCGCAACAAGATGACTGGTGTGATAATCTACCCATGGCAGAGTTCACATATAATAATGCCCCACACACGTCAACTCAAGTATTGCCCTTCTATGCTAATGTGGGTTACAACCCTTCTTCTAATATGGGTCCTTGTTTGGTCAGCAACGTGGAAGCTGAAACTGATCAGGCTGCTGCATTGAAGCAGGTTCATCAGGAGCTCCAACTTACTCTTGCTGCTGCTGTGACAACTTACAAGGAATAGACAGATCATAAGCGCCAGGAAGGTCCAACTTACAGGCTAGGTGATCTAGTCATGGTTGATGCTTGCAATATGAAATTGAAGGTTCCCTGTCATAATTTAGGGCCTAAACAAGTTATCCCCTTCAAAGTTGAACGTCAAATTGGCCCCTCTGCCTATCAGCTGGATTTACCCCCTGCTTTCAAGATTTTCCCCACCTTTCATTAATGTCTTCTTACTCCCTTTAAAGGCACAGAGACTCCTTCTTCCCAACCCATTCTTGTGGAGGGGGAACCTGAGTATGAGTTAAATTGTATTTTGGCTTCCTGCAAGAATTGACAACACTTGGAATATTTGGTGTCATGAAAGGGTTATCCTGATTCTGAAAACTCATGGGTCTCCCACTACAATTGTTCCAATTACCCAGATCTGATTCACAAGTTCTACAAGCGCAATCTCACTGCTATTGATACCCTGAACTTACCTTGGCCATGATGAAACTCCCACCTGCCCACAAGAATTTCTCCTTATCCCATCTCCCAGATGGTGGTATTGTGCCCAGGGCTAAAGCAAAGGGTAATGTCACGGTAGTTTCCATCATGCCAGGTATTATCTGCCCAAGCAAGAAGGCTCAAAAAGCCGGAAACCCTTTATCAAAATTGACCAACTTAACAGATTTAAATCAAACGGTCAATTGGAAATGGGTTATGGCTGCTCCAGTCTTTCAGCTGAAACCGGTTCCCCCTTGCAAATTGACACTGATAAATTGGCGTAATTTGAGGGTCACCCAATATGAGCTTGTCAATCAGCATGGTTGCCAGAAACCAGTCACACAAGGGTTCTTTGCAACCTGGACCAGATAATTACTTGACAATGTGGAAGGAATTGGAGGTCAAGACTCAGGTGGTATTGCTTAGTCAATTTTTCTGATATATATTGAAGAATTTTCACTGTTTCAACTCTAAGAGTTCAGTCCTCCCAAAATTTTACTCAATAAAAATCTTTTATCCCAAGTTCTAATTACTTTTCAAAAACCATCCTGTGGTTGGGTTGTTACAATATATTCTGTACAATCTGATTCTCAACAGAATCATTTCTGGAAGATGAGTTCCTGAAGTTGGAACTTTGTTGTTGGTGCCGCCCAATGTTAATTTTGTGCCAACCAATTTTGCAGCTCCTCCCCCATTCTTGAAACTGAAAATTGTGTTGCCTCCCAATGTCCAGAATTTTATTCTGAAGATTTGTTGATGTTGTCTCAGGCCATTTATCTTGGGCTACTTTGGTTAGGATTAATTGTTCTGCTTAATCCTGGTATTACAATTGGAAATTTTACAAAAAGATATTTGAAGCCATATTGGTAGTTAATCATTAATTCTATATAGATTTGGGTGGTAATTCCCCATCACTTAGAAACAGCTTCATACTATCCCGCAATTTCCGTCACACTCAGTGTGCATTAACCAACAAAGGTTTATTAAGTGAAAATGTCAACAAGGGAAGGGTTGACAGTATTCCCAGCCATATCCTGCTGGGAAACTGCTTTGTATTTACTGGAAACTTGTTATTAGCTGTCAAAAAATTATTCTTGAGTTGGGTTCCATTGACAGATCCTGATTTGTCAGTTAAGTAGATCATTTTATTATTTTTGCCCTGGAGAAGCTGGTAGGGTATTTTTGGGTCAGATGGCAACCTAAGTCCCAATTCCTTGGTTTCAGAGGGTGTGGGCCAATTAAAATTATTTTTTCTTGGCTTTGGAACAATTTCTAATTGCCCCCCAGGTTTGGCTTTTACCAGGGGTTAATTCCTCACTTGGGATTAAAGTTTTCTATTGGTCAATCAGTGTGATCAACAATATAATTTTTGGTCGCATAATTGCTCAATTGTAGGCATTAAACCCATGCAACATAAGGTTTTGTCTGGCCCATTCTGGGCCCTGACATCATCCCCCACCATAGTTGAGCTCTAACAGCTTAACTCTGCATTCCTGGTCCCAATAAAACCAGCCTTGACACTCAAACTGACTGTCTCTGTCATGAATGACATTTCAATACTTGTATTAAAAACCAGGAATCAAACCCCGGGCCTCAGGGAAAGCCTTGTGTTGACCAGGGTAGACAGGAGCAAGTCAGACTGCCAGTTGGGCCAAATCCTGGCCCCCCAGAGATGCCTTGCCACAACTGGAAGGAACAAGAACCTGCCAGCCTGCAAGTGTTGAGACTGGAAGTTCATATCAACACTGGAAACCCCAAAATTGAACCCTGACCCTTCAAAGGCTAATTGAGTCACCCAGGGTGGATGGGAACCTGCCAACTTGCTAAATTGCAGACCTGAGTTTTCAAATTACTCCGAGACCTGCCAGATTCTTAAGAATGATTCCCCAAATGAGCATTAGATTGCTATTAACCTTGTGCCATCAAAGACCCAGACCTATGCAGAAGTTGTAGCTTGCCTAAAGGAGGTTACAACAAGGCCTCCTGCCAGTCCTGCCAATGATCACCAGCTAATTCCAGTCTCCAGTCCAGAATGGGTAATGCAATTTGACTGCTCAGGTGAGGTGGTGAACAGTAGCAGCAGAAAAAAGCATCGCCACTTCTGTTCATCAGAGCAAGCACAACTGGGATCTGCTGCCTGCAAAACCAGAAGCCAAGGTCCATGTCCTGCCAGTGAACTTTCCCTGGGCCAGAAGTCTGCAAAAAGCAAAGAAGCAAAACCACCTGGTATAAGAACCCCAGTAGTATGGGGATGACCCCATTGTCATTTTCAATAATAAAGTTTTATTAACCTTTGGTTCAAACAAATCTTACCTTATCTAATCTTAGTGATCTTTCATCTCAACTCCAGCCAAGTAGACAATCAGGCAACCACCCCCTCCAGAGACCAATCTGCTGAATTGCCCCAGGCACTATACTGTCCCCCTGGAGCACCCTTTGGACCTGTGCATTTTACCAAATACTCACCCAACCCCACCTACTCAGAGTAAAACTTGGAGGCCATCCTCATTGCTGATCTCTTGGCAAGGACTAGAGAGACTGAATACATAGGATGTAAAGGAAAGTGGTACAAGGTGCTGTCCTTATTATTCAAAGACAAGTACAATTATCTGCCTGCATACTTTTTTCCCATGACTCCGCCCTTAACCCCAAGACCAGACCGCCTAATGGAACCCTCTGCTGCCGCAAAGACCACGTCCACTCAACTGTTTAGAGTACTATAAATTACTTTGACGGGAATGGTAGACTCTATGGTGCCCAACTCAGGGCCCTGGTCTTTGCTTGGGCAATTCATATCCTATATTATCAAATTAGCACCCATCCTATGGTGGACATTACCCACTGGCCCACCAGTTGTAAAGACCCAACAATTGGGGAAGCATTTTAGCAATATAAGGTAACAAGTTGGCCACTTGGAACCCGGTGAGCGTGGTCACAATGGGATAGACCATCATCATCCATCAAAAGACCTTTGTGTGTATGTTATAACATCTGAAATTACTGGAAAATATGTAAGTACATAGTATATAAAGGTGTATACAGCTACAGACTGAGTGGAGTGGGGAAAACCCGGTGTGGGCCAGGAATAATGATTGGAGGAGTCAAGCTGTGCTGGCTCCTTGTAAAAGTACTCTCCATTTGGATTATTGAATGGCCCATGCAGTTTATAGTATTGATGGCCCCTAATCCTGAGGCAGGCTTTAAGGACAGCCAAGAAGATAAGGTAGTTCATCCTCTAGTCCTGGGGAAGGGCAGACAAAGCTTAGTGTCTTTAACTTTCTGAAGGGTAAAAGTATTGGTTGATTTATGTGATAAAAATTGAGGGGTAATTTGCTCAATGATAGCACAAACTATCATCAAGTGATTGAGCTTTATTATATACTATCAGCCTTGGTGGGGTATGAATAGTGAAAAACATTGAACAGGGAACCCCAAACTCTTGGTGCTGTCTGGAATTCCCTTTTGGGAGTGGGATTGGAGGGGATTTGCAAGCAATGAATTGTTAACCTCTGACTTGCATTGGTTTGGTGTCTCTTCAAGCACTGCCATGCACCCAAATTCCACTTCTGCAATTACTGCATTGGTGACTTTGCAGGGCAGCTTGTCAGTCCCATCCAAATTTGGTAGATTCCAAATTTGGGCAGCACTTCCCCCTATATTTGGGTTTGGTAAATTGCCTTTTTTGGTTTCCCAATTTGGCAGTTTCCTCATCCGGTGAGAGTGGACGGTCCTGCTGTGGGGGTTGCACTGCCTCCTGCTGGCTGGATGGCAGGTGGTGGCTGGGTGTGAGGCTGGCAGGCACCTGCTGGTTGGCTGTGCGGCCTGCAGGTGGGGTATAAAAGCCAAATTTCCAAATTTCTAATTTTTTAATTTCTTCATTAAAAACTTGTTGTTTTGCGGCAGTTCCCCCTGATTGGGGAAACTGCCGCAATTTTTTATTTTGACTTTTAAGATCAATTGGGTACAAAATCTTGTCTTGTAAAATGTTGTTGTAAGGAATATTTCTGACAGAGCCCCATCCAATAAACTCTTAACCATAAAGATAGAACCTTGTATCAGGATACTACCTATGCCCTGCAGAAATGGGACCATGTGTTTAGCAAAGAAGAAGCCACAAAACTACCCTGCCATTTAATCTATGATCACGCTATAGACCTGTTACCAGGGACCCAACCACACTACGGCCCCATCTACAGCTTCAACCACCGTAAAAAAGTAGCCTTGAAAGCATACCTAAAGGACATGACAAAAAAGGTTTCATCCAAGTGTCAAGGGCCCCCTGCTTGTCACCCATGCTGTTTGTAGGAAAGAAAGATGGCAGAATGTGTCCATGCGTAAACTACCAGAAACTGAGCGACATTACAGTGAAGAACTGTTATCCCATCCCCAACGCTGATGACCTCTGTGATGTACTGACTGGAGCCCAGGTGTACTAAAAAAGTGACCTAAGAGACGCTACAACCAGATCCAAATCAAAGATGGAGACAAATACAAGACAGCCTTCAAAACCAGATATGGGTTGCACACATATCTAGTAATGCCATTTGGCCTATGCAACGCTCCCAGCACTTTCCAAAGGGTGATCAACACTGTCCTAGGAAAGTACCTTGATAAGTTTTTTGTTGTATATTTGGACAATATTCTCATCTACAGCAAGTCACACAAAGAGCACCTCCAACACCTGGACCTTATACTGAAAAAACTCTCCCAGGCCAACTTACACACCAAGCTTAAGAAATATGAATTCTTTTAGTCAGAGGTCAAATTCCTAGGATAATAGTGAAAACCAGCAGTTTTTCCATGGCGCAGGAAAAAGTAGAAGCAGTGACAGCCTGCCTGGTACCCAAATGCAGAAAAGATGTGAGAAGATTTTTGGGCCTGGCAAATTATTGCAGGGATTTCATCTAAAAAAATTCTCTGATTACCCTACCTCTGACCTGTCTTTGCTCTGACAAGGTCCATTTTTCTGGACCTTGGAATGTGCCACCACCTTTGAAGCCTTGAAGCTTGTTTTCACCTCTGCCCCTATCTTTGCCATGCTGGATCCATCCAAACCATTTGTACTGGAAACCAACGTGTCTGACTTTGTGGTGGTTGGGGTCCTTCTTCAGGAAGGAGGGGATAGTATGCTACATCCTGTAGCATATTACTCCAAGAAGATGCTGCCTGCTGAAGAAAACTACCCAATATATGACAAGGAGATGCTCACAATAATGAAGACCCTGAAAAATTGGCGCTGGTAACTATGTGGTGCTGAATTCCCAGTAAAGGTCCTAACTGACCACAAGAACTTGGTTTACTTCTTTAAACCCAGACAGCTGAACCAGAGACAGGCCAGATGGGCTCTAGAACTGGATGACTACACACTGACAATTGACTATAAACCCGGGAAAGTCAACATAGTACCTGATATACTGAGAAGGAGAGCAGGCATGATTTCCTCCACATCTGAGACCAAGGACCACAACACCCATGTACTCCTTGACCCTGCCAGCCTAGGCATCCAGCTGCTGTACATGAAGATCATGGCCCACAAACCTGACATAATTAAGGCGCAGAAACTAGACAAGTACTCAGCAGAACTTATTGCCAACTTGACCTCAGACCCAGAGAGCCGCCACCACAAGAAAGGATTCTCATTGAAAGGATCCACCCTGCTACTAAATAACCAGATCTATGTACCAGAAGGCGAAATAAGGACCAAAGTACTCATTGACTATCATTATTCATAGATGGCCAGCCACTCTGGCAGAATCAAGACACTCTGAGGAATAGAAGAATTATGCTTGGCCCCAACTAGGAAAAGATGTGGCAGTCTACATCCAAAGGCTGTGAGACATACAGAAGGACTAAAACCTGTAGATTCAAACCTGAAGGCCTTCTAAGACCACCAGACATACCAATGGGACCCTGGCAGTCCGTTTCAATGGATTATGTTGTAGAACTTCCACCTTGCAATTCATTTAACATCATTCTAGTCATAGTAGATAGGTTTACTAAAATGTCTTACTTTGTCCCTACTACCACTCACTGCACTGCTGCAGAGACAGCTAGACATTTTCACGGCTGCATCCTAACTCAACACGGAACCCCAGAAGAAAGCATCCCTGATAGGGCCCCCAATTCACCTCCAACTACTGGACTCAGGTAATGAAAGACTTAGGGGTAAAGCGCTGTGTATCCACTTCCTACCATCTGCAGACTAATAGCCAGACCAAACAAATAAACCAAATACTTGAACAATACCTACAATTCTATTCCAACTCCAAACAAGATACTGGGCTGAGATGCTAACCATGGCAAAGTATGTCTACAACAGCAAAAACCACACATCTACCTAATGTCTCCCTTCAGAACCAATTATGGGTTTGATCTAACTTGGGATCCCAGCATTGGCAGTAAAGAGACAAACACGTCAGGAAAACCCTGGATTGAACAGATACACAACACCCAGGATGCTTGTCTTAAGAACCTGACCAAAGCTGTCCAGACTTATAAGGCTTTTGCTGACAAAAAGAGGATTCCCAGAAAACCATTGAAGGTAGGTGATGAGGTCTACTTGGACTCACAAAACGTGCCTCTTACAGTTCCCTGCCAGAAGTTAGCCCACAGAAGGAGTGGCCCCTATAAGATCATCAAGCTAGTGGGTGAATTAGCATTCAAACTAGAGCTACCCCCTTGTAAAAAATACATAACATCTTTTACCGTTTGCTACTATTCACAAAAGAAGGAAACTCCCTACCCCACCAGAAACTCAAGACTTACCCTCCTCCCATCCAAGTAGGACGCTCTGAAGAATACAAAGTTGAATATATTAATGAAGACTGTACCCACTACAAAACCCCATAGTACTACGTCAAATGGAAGGAATATCCGCCTGAGGAAAGCACTTGGGAACTTTTAAGCAACCTACCCAATGCCCAGCTAGCCATCCAACAATACCTTGAGAAGAAGGCTAGGAAAGGACCCCCGGGAAGAAAGGGGATGGTGTCATGAATGACATTTCAATACTTGTATTGAAAACCCGGGAATCAAATCCTGGGCCTCAGGAAAAGCCTTGTGTTGACCAGGGTAGACAGGAGCCAGCCAGACTGCCAGTTGGGCCAAACCCTGGCCTGTCAGAGATGCCTTGCCCCAACCAGGAGGAACAGGAACCTGTCAGTCTGCCAAGTGTCAAGACTGGAAGTTCAATATCAACACTGGAAACCCCAGAATCAAACCCCAACCCTCCAAAGGCTAATCAAGCCACCCAGGGTGGACAGGAACCCGCCAACTTGCTAAGTTGCAGACCTGAGTTTTCAAATTACTCCGAGACCTTCCAGATTCTTAAGGATGATTCCCCAAATGGACATCAGATTGCTGTTAAACTTGTGCCACCAAAGACCCAGATCTATGCAGAAGTTGTAGCTTGCCTAAAGGAGGTTACAACAAGGTCTCCTGCCATTCCTGCCAATGATTACCATCTAATGCCAGTCTCCAGTCCAGAATGGTTAATGCAATTTGACTGATCAGGTGAGGTGGTGAACAGTAGCGGCAGAACAAATCATTGTCATTTCTGTTCATCAGAGCAAGCACAACTAGGATCTGCTGCCTGCAAAACCAGAAGCCAAGGTCCATGTCCTGTCAGTGAACTGTCCCTGGGCCTGAAGTCTGCAAAAAGCAAAGAAGCTAAACCACCTGGTATAAGAACCCCAGCAGTATGGGGATGACCCCATTGTCATTTTCAATAATAAAGTTTTATTACCCTTTGGTTTTGTCACGGCCCATACCAGAGTCCAACTGGACTCCCACAGGGGAGGCAGGCGGGCCTGGAAGGCCATGTACACAATAGGTGCAATACAGACCAGATAGTTGACAGAAGTAGCAAAGGGGTGCCAACTCCTAGTATGGGGCACAACCTGATTGGCCAGCCCCAATACTGTGATGTAGACAAACCCCAGCTTACTGAAGTCCTGGGCGGGAGGCGCATTGGGTAGGGGGAACAGCAGGAATCTTCATAGCAGGCAGCAGATCCAGATGATGGGGGTGGAAATACTTCAAGTCAAGTACGTGGGGTGGGTTGACTGGAGTAGCAGGAGTTTAACCAGGAGGATATGGGTAGGCAAGATTATATTGTGTTGTGGATTCCCAAATAGATGCAAAGAGAATAATTAAATTTGAGCAAAAATAGATCATTACTGCAATAAGATAATAATTTCTGGCCATAAACTTGCTTTATTAAGATGTCAACAGTGAGGAGGGCTTCTTCTCCTCACTATTTATACTTACTGGTAATTTTGAGGCTTTTAGTGCCATCAGAGAACTGATGGCATCAACTGCAGTTAAACTTACACTTTTCACTGGAATTTGCGTACTTGGACCAGGGGGTAGGTGCTCATTGGTTGGTATAACATGAACCTTTCTTGAACTGCAGCATACCAAGGTGCCACAGTTATTTATAGAACCCGCAAGTGATTGAGCGCCCGATTGTGCAAATGAACAATCACACCTTCTGATGTGTCATTTCCCAATATTTGAGAGGCCCAAATTTGTTAATAGAATTGAAGCCAGGGATTTGAGGCTCGTGTGCCTCTCAAATCCTGGGCCATTTGTTAGTCAAAAGGCGGGTTTTCTGGCTCTGGGAGATAATTGGCAGGGGTTCCTAAGCTGTGGGGGTTTTTGCCTCTAGGATGGCCAGCTGATTAACCTGGGCTTTCTGGGCCCTGACAGGTTCGAACAAATCCTACCTTATCTAGTCTTAGTGATATTCCATCTTAATTCCGGTCAAGTAGACTACCAGGCCGCCGCCCCCTCCCAAGACCAATCTGCTGAATTGCCCCAGGCACTATACTGTCCCCCTGGAGCACCCTTTGGACCTGTGCATTTTACCAAATACTCACCCAACCCTACCTACTCAGAGTACAACTTGGAGACCATCCTCATTGCTGATCCCTTGACAAGGACTAGAGAGACTGAATACATAGGATGCAAAGGAAAGTGGTACAAGGTGCCATCCTTATTGTTCAAAGACAAGTACAATTATCTGCCTGCATACTTTTTCCCCATGACTCCGCCCTTAACCCCAAGACCAGACCGCCTAATGGAACCCTCTGCCGCCGCCAAGACCATGTCCACTCAACTGTTTGGAGTACTCTACATTACTTTGACAGGATTGATAGACTCTATGGTGCCCAACTCAGGGCCCTGGTCTTTTCTTGGATGATCCGTATCCTATATTATCAAGTTAGCACCCATCCTATGGTAAGCATTACCCAATGGCCCGGCTGTACTCCGTCCTGAGTCAACTAATGCCTCTACATATGCCTGGCTTCCTGAAAGTCTTAACCCCTCTCACTTCTGATGCCACTGGCCAGAGTACTCAATTCCTGGGAGTGCCATACCTGACACTCACTGGGTTGATTGATTCTGCCTTGCCAGCAGCTGGACCATGGGCTGTGGCTGGGAAGGCCCTCTTCTGCCTGGTAAAGTTAGGTCCCATCATCTGGTGGGCCATGCCCATACCTGCTTCTGCCCCTCCCTCACCTGAAAGGGCAGCACGGTACTCTTGGTATTCTGACTCTTTCCAAAAATTATATATTCTAATTTTGTCTATATATTCTCAGTTCGAGATAAAAGCCTGGTCCCATGCAATTTAGTGTATAATTTATATTGGTTGATTCAAAGATCGTTGTGAACTGGATTGTGGCTAGGGCTGCTTCGGCCAAGCCCGAGCAGCCGCGGCCAGATTCCGGCTCCAGGTGTTATTATCAAAAAAAATTAACATTGCTAAATATTAAGGAATTCTGCTCTGGTTGTAGCGGCCAGGGCCGGAAGCTAGCCGGGGCTGAGCCGAGCATCCCTAATCCTGCTACACTTTCAATAACCCTGATTTCGATTGTATGAATGATGTGATTTTTTTTTAAATTTATCTTGTAGCTCTAAATTTGAGATGAATAGAATAATTGGAACTTGTTCCCTACGCTGACCAATGGTCCTGGGAGTTGGATTAGGCCGTCCATACAGCCGATCGGCTAATTAGAACACTGCGGCACCAATGGGCATCAAAGATGCTTGATTGACCAATGAATAGTCCAGAACTGGATAAGCCGCTTCGTGGCGGTATCCACCGTAGGCATATATAACCTGTCCTGAAGCTGAAGGGTCGTGAATAAAGATGAACCACCTTTGTCAGGAATGTGAAATATGCATGCAGCTTAAGAAGGGCATCGTTCCCAGAGCCTTGGATTTTGGCCATGCCCCCTGCTCTGCCGCTCTTGAAAAGTGTCGAAGGTTACAAAACTCGCTAAAGCCCAATCCCCAAGCAGAACTCTTGTTTGCCGACCTGACGCAGGGATGCATGGTGATGGAACCCAGTGTTTACTACGTTGACACCGACTCGGAGGAGGAGGTTCCCCTCCCTGATAAGCTCAAGAACGAACTGCCACCCACTGAGATCTCCTTCAAAAGCTTCGTTAAAAGCTTCTGGGGATGTGTCCTTTGCTAATAGATTTAAAGAATTGCCAGCAAGCCTTGCCATTACAATAAATCATATTTAATTTATTCTCCCTTTCACATTAGACTTGATATTTTGTTAAGCCAAAATAAAGCTGGCTCCCCTGCTAAAAATAGCACAAGTTTAAATTACCATTTTTCCATGATCCCAGGAATATTTTCTCGTCTACTTGAGCCCCATGCCTGCTATTTATAAAATGTTATATAACCTAAATCAAATGTATTTAATTCAGAATGTACCTCCAAACTAAAAACTATATTCTTCCGATTACCTTAAAAGAATCCTGATACCATCAGTACTGCCTTATGATTGGCTAATATCCATCCATCAATACCGGCTTGACAAGTCATCTGAAACTGTAACTCTTGCCTGATATTTCATCAACTAGTTTTATCAGCTAGTCACATGATCTGTTTTAATCAGTTTATAGTAAAATAACTTTAATAGGTGATGCTTTATCTCAGTTGATAAGGTTGAGTGGATAATTGTAATCAAATAAAAAGTGGATCAAGTTGGCTGAAGTCCAATAAGGCGTTCACTTTGATAAAGAGGATTGGCTTTCCTTGCCTAGAATAAATTGTAGTTTCAGGAGAGTGGCTCAGATCGATTTAGGAAGTCACTTTAGCTCGTCTCTCCTCGATCCGGTTTGGAATCACTTGCAAGATCTTTATTGCAATGGGCACAAGCCTTTTATCAACCCCCAAGCCAATGTACCAAGAAAACATTTGGGTCATTATTTTTGTGATCATCCCAAGGTGCCCCAACAAATAATTTATAGATGCGTTGATTTTTGTCTTTAAGTATTCAAAAGGTTTGTAGCAAACTTAAACTTATAAGAAAAACAACTATGAAAGGCAAAATAAGAAACTATAGATCAAAAACCAAATTTTAAAATAAATTATAAATGAATTTTAAATACCAGTGAAAGCATTTAATACATGATATATCAACCTTTTTCAGTAGAATCTAGTTAGATCCAATAAATAAAAAGAAAGTAGAGGAGGGACTCAGAAGGTAGAATTCCCTAAGATGAGATGAGGTTTATTTCTTATAATAACCAATACCATTGTCGAGTTTATACTTCTGGGAAGTATAATAAACGAAATAAAGGGGAAGATTAAGAAGAGAATGATACTTTATTGAATATGAATATAGGCTTATATATAGTATCATGATAAGCCACATGTCGTCCATATATATCATGGAGGTCATGGGGCTTATCTGAGTAATGTTCCTCTTGAGTCACGAGGCTTAATCAAGTTGTGTTCCATTTAGGACCTGGATTGAGTAATCCCTGTCATAGATGGTTAACTGATAATAGTGCCACCGGTTTATTGGCTGGGCGGTGAACCACTCGGTGAGCTGCTCGGTGATTTACTCGGGGTGTTAATTCCACGAGAGGGAGTAATCAAAGATGTTGCAACACCATATAAGTACAACCTGTTTGGCAAGATATAGAGCTTCAAATCCAACCTAAACCAGTTTTCATAGCTATGGCGCTAAGCAAAAATAACTCAGGCTTAAACAAAACAGACTCAGATTTACGCAAAATCCAATGTAGCTGAGTTCCAGACTGCAAGTAATTTGAATATTCTTGGTCAACTGGCAAAAGACCAGAAAAGAAACACAATGATACTCACTAAAAATACAAACCTATATCAAACTTAAACAACATATTCCAAACTATAAACATAATGACTTGGTATAACAAATGAAATTGACCCAGTTTGTTCCAGAATATATTATAATTCTGCCAGGATTCAGACCAGGCACCAACATAAGGGCTAAACAGAAAAAATAGAGCAACCTAGAAGCAAAGTTTTACAAACACAAAAAAGATAACCAGTCAAGATGCTTAATATTTTCATCCTAAAATAGATAAAGAATATCCTAGTAGCTAATCAATGGCTATCCAATTTGGGAACAGAGGCATTTCATTGTGTCAAAACAATAAGGTTGATCCCCTGACAAAGTTCCACACAATAGACACTGTGCTACTCAAACTGACTTCCTCACTACTCAAAGCCAAATATGGAAGTCAACTTGAATTCTCAAACAAGGCAACAAGAACCAGTGGCAATCTCAACCTGGTGGATAGCTTAATTTGGTACTTGATTCATTACCAGGATCAAGTCATCCCCTTTTCAATCCAATTGATTGATTGTCCTATCTTGTTCCTCCTAAAACAATTCCTCAAACTATATAAGTCATAAGTCTCAATAAAGATAATTATCTAGTTTCCAAATATTCCCCTTGTAACTTTTCTAATACAGCACAGTTACAACATTGGTAGCACAGGTAGGGTTTTCATCCTACCTTTCTTTTCAAAATTCCTCCTGTTGTCCTTACTTGCTACAGTCAAGAAATATACAAAATGGTCATGACAGTACTACCTTTGAACTGGACACCCTATACACCAGGAACTGAAGTGCCCAAAGGACATTTCCTTAACCAAAATATGGAAATTCCAGTTCTCACCTTCAATGCCTTGTCATTGCAAGGATTCTTCTTGGGCTCTTCTTTCACATCTTGAGCCAATAACAAAAACATCATGCCTGCGCACATGGCTCAGCACTATTGCAGTGTTGCCTTGGAGTTGTCTGCAGGAGCTAATGACAAAAACACCATAGCATGGATCCAGTATGCTCAGAACAAGCTGACACAGATGAAATGCCCAGCATGCTTCTGGATTGTGGGAATCTCCATTTGACTGACCCATGATGTGAGCACCTGGAGCAACAAATGGCACAATGATCATATGGAGAAAGTCTGTAAGACCTGCAAGCAAGACTTCTTGGCCATGTTTGTAATGAAAGACACAGTACTTATGATAATCTGCCAAGTAAAGAAATTGACACAACCTGGTACTGTAAAGGAGTTAGCAAGAGACTACAAGGAGTTGTGCCAGTGTGATCCCTCTGAGATAAACTTTGATAACCCTGTCATGCACCTTATATACTATGATGCACTTAAACCTCGTGTGATGAGACGTGTCAATCTAAATTAGGTGACTGACCTCAAAGCTTGTGTTATGAAGTGAAGAAATTAGAACAGATAACCAGTGTGCTTCACAAGGTGCATACTGGGAAAAGGGAAAGACCCAAGGATCTCAATTCCTTGGGAAGTTTAAGTTGCTCACTGCCTAATAGCAACAACCATAACCTAAGCCTCACATAACAAACAATCATCATGACAGGAATAATGGTCATTCCAACCACACATACTTCAGAATCAATGTCACTCAAGGTGAATAGGACAAGAAAAAAGCCCAGGGAGAGCAATAAGCAAGCCAAGCTCTCTCTGACAATCATCAGCCTCACCCAATGATGAGTGTCAACCTGATATTTCAATCACTGACCAATGATCCAGGTATTGTCAAGAGACCCTGTATTCTAAAAAATTACCAGACACCCAAACAAATTGATGTCCTATCCTTTCTGCTTTCAAAGTAACACTGGTTCAGCGCTCTTGGACTCAGGCGCAGATTTTACCCTAGCCAACAGCAACTTTTTGAACAAGATCAAGCTAGCTATTAACACTTTGCAAATTAAGAACATAGTTTTAGCTGATGAAAATCACATTGCTGTTACCTGGGAGACTGCCCCCTTCTCTGTTGCCCTGTAAAAACCTCCATTCCACCATCCAAGGACTTGACATTGACCTTCCCAGATTTGATGTGGTACTTGGCCTGGACTAGTTAAGAAGAAGCAAACCTCTCATGGATTGGATTACATCAGTGCTGACCCTCAAACGTAAGGAATTAACCATCATATATACCCAGACACAGTGAACTAGTTCCTAAGGGACCATGTGTTTGTATGTATAACTAAGACCCATAAAGAAAAGGAGAACTTCAAGGCCATTGACTGAGACTGCTGCCAATACAAGGTTATTCACTTCAAGGACATGAAGGATACTATCAACCCCATACATTTAAAGGGAGCTGTACCCAAAAAATGACCCATCTACTGCCTCACTCCAAATGGATATGACACTCTTTGTACTCTTTTTAAAAAATCCTTAGATAAGAGGCTTATAAGGCTTGCCAATCATCCTTTGAAGCAGCTGTGTTATTTTTAGCCAAGACAGATGGGTCTCTACAAGTAGTCACCAATTACATAGCCTTAAATGAGGTCACATACTGTAAATTCAGAACCTGAACGTAAAAATGCGGGATTGTCAAATCCTTGGTCCAAATTTCAAATCACTTTTGCAAGATAGCCTTTTTTAAATTAAATTGAGTTCTTTGTATTTTTATTTGGATTTTTAAAAATGCGGGAACTCATAGACACTTTGCAAAGTTCAAGTCAAACGGCATATTTCCTATGGAAAAAATGAATTAAGTGGAATCATATTTGAAGTGTTCAAATCCATCAACCATTTTCATTAAGTTTACTGTTGCAACATCTTTGATTACTCCCTCTTGGGGAATTAACGCCCCAAGTAAATCACCGAGCAGCTCATTGAGTGGTTCACCATCCAGTCAGTAAACCAGTGGCACCTCTATCAGTTAACCATCTATGACAGGGATCACTCAATCCAGGTCCTAAATGGAACACAACTTGATTAAGCCTCGTGACTCAAGAGGAACATTACTCAGATAAGCCCCATGACCTCCATGACGTACGTGGACACCATGTGGCTTATCATGATACTATATATTAACCTATATTCATATTCAATAAAGTATCATCATCTTCTTAATTTTCCCCTTTATTTTGTTTATTATACTTCCTAGAAGTATAAACTCAACAGTGGTGGCACAGGTAGGTTATCCATACCTACCCAACTCAAAGGAAAAATTCCTCCCAAGAAAAAACCCAAGCAATGTCACTTCCTAACAATTGGAGAGATTACAAAGTGGGGCAAGACATCATCCCTGGACTTGTCATCTACAATAATCTCCTTGTACCCATTGACCAGTACAACGCCCTCAAAACCAGCAGACTGTTCCCTACCACGCCAGCTACAACAGCGTCTACGCAACCTGAGATACCCAACATTGTGTTTCAGCGTTTAAGTACTGCTGATATTGGTGCCTTTGCAGGTCTACACCGTGAGAACGCCTCTCTTTGGATCAACAGCACTGAGAGCAAGTTTGAACAAGTGGAGTACCCCCAAAGACTCTGGGTTAGCAAAATTGCCCTCTGCGTCACAGGGACTGTCTTGCGCTTTGTTACCAAATGGCTAGCTCAACACCCTGACCAGAAGGAAAACTGGGAACTATTCAAAGCTGCATTCCTCAAAAAGTTCTCCATGAAAAATTCAGATGTAGTGATCATGACCAAACTCTGAACCTTCAAAATGACAGGAACCATCAAGGAATACATCACCGCATATGAAGGACTACATGATTGTGCGCCCAACACTATCAATTTTGATGAACCTGGACCATGCCTGGACTTCTACAATGGCCTTCCTACACATATCAGACGTCAGTTCAACATGACCCACTGCAAGAACTTCAAGGATGTATTCATAGAAGGAAAAAACGCAGCTTAGAAGTCTGAAGATCTACACGCTACCAACAAGTGTAAGGAAAACCCTGCAGTTAAGAGAGAGACTCGCCCCAACAAGCAAAACAACCAAGCCAACAATACCCAACCTTGAAACGGGAATCACACTGCACAAGCCAACCAGGCTAGCACTGAAGATACCAATGAGGAGGGAAAAGCTCAGGGAAGTGCTTAGGCAAGCTGCCCTCCCCCCTCTTCACAAGACTCGTACAGAGAACAGGACGTGGACTCCATCACCATGATCCAAGTTCCCTCCAGCAACCCTCTCCTGTTTGCCGCCCAATCTGGAAATAAACTCCTTACCTATCCTTTCCGTTTTTGCAGATACCAGGGCACAGCACTATTCAATACTGGAGCCAACCAATTGCTTATTAGCAAGAGTTTTGCAGACCTCATGAAGTTACCTACCAATTGAAGTAACATCAGAAGGGTCATCATGGCAGACAACTGAAGCATACCAGTCACACATGAGACCAAACCTTTCCGGGCCCAAATTGGAGACGTTCAAACAACAATTAGTGGCCCCATCATCCCAATCCCAAAATACAATATCATACTTGGATTAGATTGGATGCAAAAGACAAAACCTCACATAGACTGGGACAGTGCCACCCTCACAATCCAGCGGGGAGAAGTCCACCATCATGTGTACCCAACACACCTTGACACACTCATGAGGGATTACATATTCATAAAGATCATGGAAACGGAGAAGGAAACCAACTTCAGCAAAATCAATTGGAGCACGTGTACATATGAAGTCATCCACTTCAAAAACACAGAAATAAATCATGAACAAAACCCAATTAGAGACCAGCTGGTCAACGAGTTTCCCTCTGTATTCCAAGAATCACTACCCGGGCTACCCCCTGATTGGGGTATACAACATGAGATCAACTTAAAAGGTAGTGTGCCTAAGGTGCAACTCATCTACTGCCTCACACCACAAGAAGACAACACCCTGAAAGCCTACCTTGACAAAGCACTCAAGAAAGGCCTCATCAGACCTTCAATGTCACCCTTTGGTGCCGCTGTCTTCTTTGTGGCAAAGAAAGATGGAGGCCTCCACCTAGTTACAAACTACAGGGCCCTCAACAAGGTCACAATAAAGAACATGTATCCCCTGCCCCTAATTGATGACCTTTTTGATGCACTGGGGGTCCCAAATCTTCACAAAAATTGATTTGACAGCAGGATATCACCAAATTTGGTTGAAACCTGAATACATTCCAAAGATTACATTTTGGACTAAATACAGATCCTTTGGATGTGTTGTCCTCAATTTTGGCATGAAAAACGCTCCCAGTACCTTTGTAACCTTCATGAATGAAGTATTCAAGGAACACATTGGGAAGAGAGCAATCATCTACCTAGACAACATCATCATTTATAGCCCCAACCTACAAAAACACTGGGAAGACGTCTGTGCAGTCCTCTGTACCCTGCAGGAAAACCAACTGATTGCCAAACCATCCAAATGCAAGTTCTTCTCAACTGAACTCCCCTTCCTTGGTCACATCATTAGCAAGGACAGTATCAAGCCTGATCCAGACAAGATACACGCTATAACAGAAATGCCAGCCCCAAGAAACAAGAGCAAACTCTTCACTTTCCTTGGAATGGTAGCATATGTACGCAGGTTCATCCCTGACTGGGGCGCCCTAACAGCCCCCTATCAGCCATCATGGGGAAAACAACCAAGTTTGTCTGGACACCTTTGCGAGATCAACATTTCTGCCAGTTAAAAGAGCGCATGGTTACCACCCCCATATTGCAATACCCAAACCACAAGGGTGTTTATGAGCTAGAAACCAACACCTCTGATTATGCCATAGGAGAAGTTCTCCATATCCAAATGGCCCAAAAAGACTTCCTTCCTGTGGCATATGAATCCAGGAAGCTGTCAGATGGCAAACAAAGATACCCTATACACAATAAGGAGTTGGTTGCCATCATACACTGTCTCATGAAATGGCGATGTTACCTAGAAGGAGCCCAGATGCTCAAAGTACTCACCGACCACAAGTCATTGATATTCTTTAAAACACAACAACACCTGTCAAGGAGACAAGCTAAATGGATGAGTCTCATACAGAGATATCCCATGCAAATCAAATACAAGTCAGACAGAGAGATGCTTACTGAAGACGCCCTATTAAGGCTATACAATAAACACATCCTCTGCACTGATGGTGATCCCAACTGGCCCATGTTAATCATGGAGAATCTCCAGGAAGGGTTCCCACATGGCACACCAATGAACATCCAAGAGAAAGTCCTCAAGAACAAACATCTGTTCTAAAACGTATATGATACCCTCCACTGAATCCTTCCAAATGGTGACATGGTACCCTACGTTCCATAAACACAAAAGATTGACACAATCCTCTGTTATCACAGAGACTTGAGACACACCTGTAGCAAAAACTTACATGAATACCTCAAGGCTTGCTACTGGTGGCCCAACATGCTAGATGATATCAGCAAAGTACTAGAACAATACAAGGTCTGTGAAAAGTACACCCAAACCAAAGCTCCACCCAAATCAGTAGTACCTGTATCTATCGCACAGCCTTTCAAGGTATGGTTGTTAGATATTGTGGGACCTATGCCTGGTGAAAGCAAAGGCAAGAAGTACATCATCACAGCCATTGACTATGCAACCAGATGGCCCATAGCACAAGCCACAAAGGAGCATAAAGGCAACAACGTGAGACAATTCATTGGTAAGGAGATCATAGCTAAGTTTGGAAAGCCTGACCTCTTAATCACATATGGAGGCACTGAACTCAAAGCTATTGACACCAACATATACCTTGTTGAAAATGGAATAAAACACGTCACAGACAGCCCATATCACCCCCAAGCAAATGGATGTGTAGAACAACTAAACAGCTCCTTAGTGGAAGCCCTCAGTAAGTTATCTGCCAACAATCCAAAAGCCTGGGTTGACATGTTACCAACCGCCCTTATGGTCTGCAGAACACAAGTCAACCGCAATACAGGAAAAAGCCCTTATGAACTTGTCTATGGTCAGAAACCTTCACTTGTCAGTACTAACGCGGGATCACAACTGCCACTTCCCAAGAAGATACCAGACAGCAATGACCCAAAAGAACCTTAAGCCAGAAAGGACCAAGAAGCAATGGAACAGCAAAGGGTTCAACAAGAAGCAATCCCATTACAACAAGAAAGGTTCCAAGTTGGAGACAAGATCTGGGTTGTCAACCACAACCAGCACAAATTAGACCCAGGATTGTGCGGACCAGGCATTGTCATGGAGGTGAAACCCAATAACACATACCTCATCAAAGGGATTGGAGCTTAAACCAAACTAAAACATATGCACCACGACCAGCTCTGCTTGTGTAAAGCAAGGACAGCCCAACAAAATTCAAGTCTCCCTGTGCCCAACACCAAACTGGATCAATACCAAGCCTGTATACCAGATACCCTCAAGAAGGTTCCCAAGGCTCTGCCTTCCAGCACCCCAGGGGGAGATGTTGCAACATCTTCAATTACTCCCTCTTGGAGAATTAACGCCCCAAGTAAATTTCTGAGCGGCTCACCAAGTGTTTCACTGCCCAGTCAGTAAACCAGTGGCACCTCTATCAGTTAACCATCTATGACAGGGATCACTCAATCCAGGTCCTAAATGGAACACAACTTGATTAAGCCTCGTGACTCAAGAGGAACATTACTCAGATAAGCCCCATGACCTCCATGACGTACATGGACGCCATGTGGCTTATCATGATACTATATATTAACCTATATTCATATTCAATAAAGTATCATTCTCTTCTTAATCTTCCCCTTTATTTTGTTTATTATACTTCCTAGAAGTATAAACTTGACATTACTATGTTTTTTGGAATTGCGGGATTGTCAAATCCAAGAACCAAATTTCAAATCACTTTTAAATGTCATTAGTAAACTCAGATAATAATTGCAGGAACTGGAATCTAAGTTGAATGTACATTAAGTAACTAGGACAAATCAACCCAAATCAAGAAGCTCCACTCTGGATAAAATCAAATGAAAAATCCAATCTAAACACCCATGTTTAGACATGAAATTAAGTGAAATGTAAAATTGTCTAAACTGGAAATTATGCAATATTCTGCACTCTAAATCACTAATATAGCAACCATAAACCCATATAATGATATATGAGCTACCCTCCTGATGACGCAAAACTTTCTTTCAAGGAAGAAAGGAGGGGAAAAGATAAACCATCAGTTCACTATACTATGTATTCATGTATTTCTATTAAGGATACTTGATTACAGTAGATTTTAAAAAATACTAATAATAAAATAGAATTATATATTACAATCTGTTTTATCACATTGTCTTTTCCTTGATGTGTTGATAGTTAATTTTCTGTTGATAATTTGCTTGCAATTAATTGGATAGCTTCACCTCTAGTTGCCTTGGTGATAGGAAATCAATTTGCCTCCCCAAGACCAGCTGTGGTCACAGAGAAAACTTGATTTCCTATTGCCAAGGCAACTGGAGGTAAAACCATCCAATTAATTGCAAGCACTTTATCAACAGCAAATGGACTATCAACACATCAAGAAAAAGACAATGTGATAAGATAGATTTTAATATATAATTATATTTTATTATTAGCATTTTTTAAAATCTACTGTAATCAAGCATCTAAATTTTGCTGCCCTAAAATGAAATAGGGTGATTTTTGAGAATGCCTATGATTCCTAAAAGAATTAGCACAAATCCACTCTAGATCCTTTGAAATCCTTTTGAGATGCCCATAAATTATATTTATTTCAAATTCACCTCATTTTTTAGTTGAAACTTGGTTCTTGGATTTGACAATCCCACAATTTCAGATCTGTTAAGTTTTACACAATGTTTATGATTTGTTTGAAATACAGGAAATCTCAAATTGTACATTAGAATCCCATATTTCTGATTCATGTATCCCACATTTGTTTGCTGAGTTTTGTCTTTTGTTGGTTGAGTTATCTTCTCAAGGGATTTGAAATTTGCCAATTTAAATAAATCAAAAAAGTCAAATTAAATGGTTGATTTTATTAAATATTTTAATTTTTAATCAGCTGAGTTGCCCGCAAAAGTGACTCAAAATTTGGACCAAGAATTTGACAATCCCGCATTTTACGTTCAGGCTCTGAATTTACAGTATGGAATTGGTACCCATTATCTTTAATAAATGACCTCTTTGACACACTTGGAGGTGGCACAGTGTTCTTCAAAGTCAAATTTACAGCTGGCTACAACCAAATACAAATTAAGGAAGATGAAATTTCAAAGACCGCCTTTCTTACCAAATATAAGTCCTAGAAGTGTGTGGTCCTCAACTTTGGCATACTCAATGCACCATCTACTTTTATCATTTTCATAAATGAAGTGTTTGCACCTCACATTGGAAAAAAGGCCCTCTTTTACCTAGATAATATCATTATGTATAGTTTTAAAGTAGAGCAGTACCACAGAGATTAGAAAGCAGTGTCCTTCACCTTAGCCCTGCACAAACTTCTAGCAAAGCCTTCCAAATGCTAGTTATTCCAAGAACAATTACCCTTCCTAGGCCACATAGTACCCAAAGACAGGATCCAACTCAGCAAGAAGAAGACCCAGGCTATTTGCAAGATGTCAACTATAAAAGACAAGAGAAAACTCAGAACTTTTCTAGGCACGTTAGCTTATGTATGTTGCTTCATTCCAGACTGTGGTGTTATCACTGTAACTCTACCATCTATTATGAACAACAAGTCCAAGTTTGTGTAGACGCCCCAGCAGGACCTCTGTTTATGCCATATCAAAGAGAAACTAGTGTTGGCCCCTATCTTGCAATACCCAAGAATGAATGTAGACTGACACCTCAGACACATCCATAGGTGGGGTCTTTTATATAAAGACTGAAACCGGGGAGTTCTTACCATTATCATAAAAACCCTTCAAGCTAAGCAATGACAAGTGCTGTTATCTAATTTGCAACAAGAAACTGCTTGCAATAATACACTGCTTGGTGAAGTGGAGCTGTTACCTCAAGAGACAGGAGGAGTTTGCAGCCCTCACCAATCACTCATCTACTTTAAGATTCAGGAATTTTTTCCTTAAGACAGGATTAATGGATGGTATTCCTCAAAAGGTTTAATACAAACATCCAGTAAAGGCCAGGGACAGAACTGGTTACCACAGATGCAATATAATGGCTTTATTTCTGGGACTCAAGAGGACAGAACAGGCAGAGTTTATGGTTTAGCTGCATGACCTTTCTGTGGTCTCCGTTGATAACAGGGTGATTCCTGGCAAACAAGCAGAAACAAGGGATGATACTACAATGAGATCTGGTAATGGTAAAATCAAGGTGGAACGTTGTAACAAATGGGCATGAACTACCAACTCAAGGGTGTTGCAGCTCTGGATCTCAGCAATGGGTGAAGGAGTAACAGTTTGTCAAGGGGAGAGTGAGAGATAGGAGCATCGCCTGTCACACTGCTCTGCTACAAGGCTTGTTGGGTTTTACAGTTACTTTGGTAACTAGACCTGGTAAGGATGTGCGTAGACTGCCCAGCAACAAGAAGGGGACACTCCTGCTTACTCTGAAAGGACAGGCGTATTAACAACGTGGTGGTAAGTTCATGCCTTAAATTTACTATATTCTAGATTGGTCTGGGTGTGCCACTAGGAAGAATAACCATAGCCTGCTAAAAATACAATATCAAATGGGAACAGTACCACCTCTAATGGACCAGAAAAAACAATTGGACAAGCAAGAGAGGGGAGCCATGCTCCTTGCTCCTAAGGGACAACAGACAATGCAAACAGACTCCAGACTAAGGAAAAAACCACATCTTTCTCTCAAACAATGGTTGCATTGTGGGCAGAGAAGGCAGCAGCAATACCAAAGGAAGGACAAATAGAGTGTGGAAATGTGGGAACCACCAGGAACCTGCTGGCCAGTGTGATCAAAAGTTTACGCAGGCTACACACTGTAGAAGTAATAACGGTGGTGAATAGAGACTGGCTCTTTTGCAGAGTGGTGGAAAAGTGTGGGTTCACGCCTGTACATATTTCAAAACTAGGTAAGGGAACATACTGATGACATTCCAGACAAAGGCACAGAAGGAGCAGGCCACAAGGACGGAATTTTGGACAAACACAGAGGAAATCATGGTTTGTGACGTGGGGACTGAGGTCAGGAAATTCTTAATACAAAATGTACCGCTGGTAGTAAACGCAATGGAATTCAAAGAAAAGGCAAATGTCTTGGGCAGGGTTACCAGCTGCGTGGAGAACCAAAAGTCATTGAGTATTAAGCAATCAGATAGAACACAAAAGAAGTTTGTCACAGGAACCAGGGATTATGTCTTGAAGGTGGAACTAGTGAAAGCAGTGAATGAGCTACTGCTTTTATTGAGTGTAGGTGGTTGGAAACTCCCACTCTGCCCTTTGGACAGGTGCTTCCACTGCAGACTAAAATGGCACATCAGGGCAAAATGTCCAGTAAATATGGAAGCTGAGGAGGAGAGAAGAAAGAGAGTGGAGGAGTGGATAAGTTGGGGGCACAATCAGCCATAGCATTGGCAAAGTTGAAGGAGTTGAGTGAGAAGGAGACACAGGCAAAGAACCTAGTTCCTGTAAGCAAAGCCCAGTTGTTCCTAACAGCAAAAGTAAGAAAGCGGCAAGAAAGCTGAAGGTGGCCAAATCTTTGGCTATTGACGGTTTTGAAGTCACTCAAGATGCTACCCAAAGCAATTCTCAGCTAGGACCACTGATAGCAGAGAATGGTGGAAGGAAGCGGTGTGCTACTGTAGTTAATGCAGATATCCTAAAGGCGCAGTTCCCAAAGGGTACAGAGGTTCTGGCCAAAGTATCCTTTGTCAACACAAGCCTGAAGGAAAAGGATACAACCAATGCTCAGACGGAAACAGAGACTCCAGTCAAAGTGGAAATCAGAGAGGAGGAAAAGGTGAAAACGGAAGACAACCTAGGTCAAGGGAAGCCCAGAGGCCAAACAAGATCACAAGGTTGTCAGAAGGAGAAATCTGCTGTACCCAACAATGTGATTGTCAGTGTGGATAACCCCACACAGATAGTTCCATCTGCAAAAAATATTAATTAAATGATTATGAAGCAAGAGTTTGCCAACATCTGAGGTTTGGGGAACTTAAACAAAGACAGAGGCTTTCATATAGACTATTACAATATGACATTGATATAGGAGTATTCACGGAGACCAAATCCAAACCAGGTGTGGAGGAAGAGTGGAGATATAAACTTGCTCCAACATAATCATTTTACTCTCACTTAGTTGAGGAAACAGAGGAAACATCCAAAAGGGCGGGACCAAAGGGACCAATGAAACCAAAGGGAGGTGTAATAATCTGGTGGAAGAAGAAAGTCAAAGTAATACAAAAATTGGAAATAGTACCTGGAAGAGCCTCAGCCATCCAGGTTGAGGTAAAGTCAGGATGGCAATGGGTAGTGGGCCTATATGCACCAAACAATCCTACAGAACAGAATGCCTTCTTCCAGGAGGTCCAAAGAAAAGTGGGAGAGTTAGGTATAGGCAGAAATGTGATAATGGGGGAGATTTAAACTGTGTGATATCTGTGTGTGACAGAATTGGCGCATCAAGCAATTGGTCTGCAGATCAAGGAGCAACAGAGTTAACACAGTTAATGGCATCAATGGGGGTAGTATATGTGTGGAGATAGGGTAATCAAGGAGGTTTAGAGGAGGCTGAAGGGTGGACTTTCTTTAGAGAGAAACACTTCTCCCAAATTGACATCATCACAGTCCCCAAAGTAATGCTGCAAAGGTGTAAGATTAGTGTCAGAAATTTGGTGTCAAAGGATTCAGATCACAGACCACTGGAACTGCTGGTGAAGGAGGAGCGGGAGGCTCAAGCAGGGAAAGAAATCTGGAGGATGAACCCTAGACTCTTAGAGTGGTCTCCACTTCAAGATCTCCTTACAAAAAAAATTGATTACTACTGGAACAGGTTACACTAAATATACAAAATGAAGGAGGAAAGGGCTTATGATGTCTGGAAGATGACCAAGGAGGAAATCAAACAGACTTGTGAGAACTTTGGGAGACTGATTAATTCAAAGATGACAAGATATCAGGCTAAGGAGTCCAAATTTGCCAAGGAATGTAGGAAAGCAAGTGAAATGGAGACATCAGTCTTCACAGAACAAGCAATTCAATATGCCAAAGCAATTGGAGATTTCACAGCAGATAGATTGAAGGCTTCAAAGGCAAAATGGAATGAGAAGTCCAACACAGACCTAGCGCTCCTGAAGAGCGCAATTGGAGTATTCTGATTGTCAGCTAGGATTGTAGAATTATCATTTAATGGAGCCACAGTAGACATAAGGGAAGGTTTGACAGAGGCGGCCAAGGAGTATTATGCGGATCTGTATAGTGAAGCAGAAAGCAACAAGGCAGCAGCTGAAGAGCTCATCAAAGGTTTACAGGTTTTATCAGTGGAAGGAAAGCAGTCCTTGGGTTTGCCCATTGGATGGCAGGAGGTAGCAAATGTGATTCAACATTCTAAGAATGGAAAATCACCAGGAATTGACAGAATTGTAATGGAGCTTTAAAAGTTTTACATGGAAGAGACGTCATCAATATTATGCAAAGTTTTCAAGGAGATCTTGGACCCAGACATAGGTGTAACAACTAAAGAATGGGCAAGGGGTATAGTTACAATGCTGTATAAGAAGGGTGATCTGACCAACCTTGCAAACTATAGACCCCTTACGCTTTTGAATGTAGATTACAAAATACTCATGGGAGTTCTGACCAGGCGCTTGAAGCACCAGCTGAAAGATATTGTCAGTGAAGAACAGACAGGATTCATTCCCGGACAATCAATAGCAGATAACCTAATGCAGTACTTCTTAATCAAGGAATGGACAAAGAAAAATGATATCCGGGAAACTGGATGGATGATGTTCTTAGACCAGGAGAAGGCCTACAACAGAGTGAGTCATGAGTTTTTGTGAAAAGTGTGTGCTAAGATTGGGTTTCCAAACAATGTTGTGAGCATGTTAAAAGCAATATAAAGAGTGGCAAAATCTAATATTAATGTGAATGGGAATCTATCACTTCCATTTGAGGTAAAAAGAGGTGTACATCAGGGAGATCCATTTTCTCCATTGTTGTTTGTCCTTGTAATAGAATCACTGTCAGCGGCCCTTATAAAGGCTGATCAAAAATTGCTAAAAATCAACAGAAAGTGTTACTCTCACTCAATGTATGCGGACAATACATGGATTTTCTGTAGAGACATGGAGGACAAAGCGAGGGTAATGTGTGTCTTAGATAAGTACCAGAGGGCAAGTAATGCAAAGGTGAATCTTTCCAAATCCCAATCCATTACTATTGGAAAGACAGCAGCATGGATGAACAACTCAAGCCAGCAAATCCCTTGTTTGGCAGACAGGGAGGAGTATAAGTACTTGGGGTGTCCCATCCAGGGAGGAATGTTGCCGGAGAAAATCTGGAAATCCAAGGTAACCAAGATAACTAAAGAGGTGGGAAAGTGGAAGTGGCTCAATCTTTCCTACCCTGGCAGGGCCTTGGTTCTCAACACTTTTGTATTATTCAAACTATGGTACTTGGCCAGGGTGGTTCCACCAACACTATCAGCAACTAGGACAATAAAGAAGATAATAACAAATTTTATATGGAATGACCAAGCAGCAAAAATCAGATACAAGGACCTATGCCAGGAGACGTCAAAGGGGGGCATTGGACTAATCAATTTTGAGACTATGCTGGAGGCAATTCAATTACGGCGGTTAGCGTGCATTGCAGACAATGAGAAGCCAAAGGTGTGGTTACCTATATTGGAAGATTATCTGAACAAGGCACAACTGACTGAAACAAAGGACAACCAAGGTTTGAGCTGGGGGATTAACCAGAACACTAAGGTAGTAGCAAAATACCTACCAGGCTGCTGGAAGGAAAATTTTAGAACTTGGAAAAAGAACAATGGTAGAATTTTGGTGGATGAGTGGAAATTACAAAAAGCAAGAGCCATTCCCTTGTGAGGTGGGGACTGTGGATTGGACATAGATGCTCGGTCCCAGAAGGCCTTTTTTAAGATCACTGGGGCAACACACTGGGGCAATATCATTATAGAAAAAGGCAGATTACTAAGAAGATTGGAACCACCAAAGAACTCTAAACTCTTGGACAAGGCTTAATTTAAAAAGGGATGTGATATAGTGGAGGATCAAAGTCACTGGCCAGTGGAATTAAGACAATACTTTAGACCATATGAGAACTTAGATGGGGATGATTAAAACAGGATTTTGACAGAAGTAGAAGCAGAGCAAGGGCGGTACCAAAACAACGGACCAAGGTTAACACAGTCTGAATGTTTGGTGAGGTTAAAAAGAATGTTGATGGTAGGGAAAGATGATGGGAATCTCCTGTCTGAATTCTCTACTTGTGACTATTGGAAAAACCAATCCAAGGGACTGGCTCTGAGACACATGCTGAAGCTAATGACGGAAAAGGAGGTGAAACGTGGGCTAGTCAACCTTTGGGGGAAGATAGGAATGGGATGGGTCATTGTGGCTCAGAACTTTCTATATCAACTCAGAGGGGGGATCCTTCACACAGGAGAGGTGTTACAAAAGTGGCACAACAAAGAGGACCCTGCAAAATTTGCTTGCAAGGTTTGCGGGGAAGTGGAATTGGCAAAACACATATTCCTAGAGTGCTCAGAAGCGAGAACAATATGGTCACGTGTGTTCCACTGGTACAATTGGTACCATCTTGAGAAGGAAGCAGTTTGGGTCACTTGGCAGTGGCCCAAACTCTTGGCTGCAATCCCACCACAGGTGCTTTACGCTAATGTGACAGGTGAGAAGGTTTGGAGATTGGTGTGGGGTGAATCCCTCTTTGGTTTATGGCTTGCCAGAAATGAAAGAACCTTTTTAGGTCCCAGTCAAAGAGCGCGTCTAACTCAAGACTTTGTGAAGCAATGGCTGCTTGCAGCTGTTGGTAGCAAGGACAATCCTCTTTCTGCTGAGTCTGCTGACTCACAGGTCAGTCTGGTATCTTGTTTCACAGCAGAAACAGATATGCATGTTTTGAGTCTGGCTTGTCTGCCTTTGCAGACTTACACTCCAAACAGATAAGAACATGTAAGTTAGAGATAGTGCAAGCTATTTTAATAGTGGGTGGGAAACCGCTTCACACAGCAATTGAGTGTGTCAAGGTGCAAGTCCTTGGGATACATCCTGTCAAGTGACACATACTCAATAACTTCCTTTGGGGGGTAAAAAAACTCAAAGAGGACAGAAAAGACTAAATACTGATTAGCATCTCCTTGTTTTGTGTACCAAGGACAAGGGATTCCCCAGGCACCACAGATATTACACACAACACTGTCATAAAAAAGAACTTGTTTGCAGATGTCTATGTAATGCCACACAAAAAAAGGTTCTATGGAGTGAACATCCCATATGTACCCATACACCAAAGAGTAGACATCATTTTATGCTATCACAGAGACCTCAAAACATCAAAATCAGAAATTTGTACAAGTTCCTGAAGCATAAAGCATGATGGACTACCTTTACTGAGATACTCACAAAGTACTTGAATAATGTGAAGTATATGAGAAATTTGCCAAGAGCAACACCCCTCCCAAGTCAGTACTTTCAACTTGGACACAATTACCCTTCAAGGTACAAGAGCTAGACATTATGGGTCCCATGCCTGGAAAAATTAACAGCAAAAAATATACAATTGCCACTATTGACTTTGCCACACAATGACCAGTGACACAGGCTGTCAAAGTTCACACTGGCAACAATATTTGAAGATTCATAGGGAGAAAAATTATTAGCAAGTTTGGGAAGCCAGAACTACTAATCACATATGGAGGCAAAGAGATGAAGTCCAATGATACTGATTTATATCTGGCAAAGAAAGGAGTAATGCACACAGTAACAAAACCCTACCATCCTCAGGCCAATGGACACGTGCAGCAGCTGAATGGCAAGCTAGTGAAAGCCCTTGCCAAAATCACTGCTGGAACCCCTGAAGATTGGCCCAAGCAATCATCAACAGCTCTCCTTGTGTGCTGCACTTGAGTGAAATGATCCAGTGGGAAGAGCACTTTTGAACTTTTTTATGTCACACATCCAAATAAAGTTCAATCCCTAACAGGGACTAAGTTAGTAATGCCAAAGAAAGTTTCACTCAGACCAATCCCCAAGTACACCACGCCAATGCTGGCCAAACAGTCAGATAAGAGAAACATATATAAGATATGTTCATCTCTTTGAAGGAAAGGAATTAAGTTGGGGATAATTTTTGGGTAAAAAACACAGACAAGAGCAAGTTACAACCCAAAAAAGTAGGCAACATCATTTTTCTAAAGATAAATGACAACAATACTCACCTGTGTTGTTTATATACTTCTGGGAAGTATATTAAACAAGATAAGGGGAAGATTTAAGAAGAGAATGATACTTTATTGGATATGAAATATAGAATAATATATAGTATCATGGCAAGCCACATACCGTCCATGTATGTCAAAGGGGTCATGGGGCTTATCTGAGTAATATTCCTCTTGAGTCGCAAGGCTTATTCAAGTTGTGTTCTATTTAGGATCTGGATTGGGTGATCCCTGTTATAGATGGCTGACTAATAATAGTACCACCAGTTTACTGGCTGGTTGGTGAACCATTTTGTGTACCATTCAGTGATTTGCTCAGGGTGTTAATTCCCCAAGAGGGAGTAATCAAAGATGTTGCAACACCTGATACAAGTCTTGGGAAAAAACAAGATAAAGTCCTACATCACAACATGATTTTTTTATATAAGGCCCACCAAAAGCAGTATGAGACTATCATACCAGCAACTAAGCAACAACTGGTGGAATACAGTGCCTGCTCCCCTGACAACCTTCTCACAGACCTTCTAGAGGAGGAAGCTAATCTTCAGCTGGGGGTGTTGAAACAATAGGGTTGATCCCCCAGAAAAGTTCCATACAAGAGACCCTGTGCCACTAAAACTGACTTCCTCACTACTAAAAGCCAAATATGGGAGTCAACTTGAATTCTCAAACAAGGCAACAAGAACCAGTAACAATCTCAACTTGGTGGGTAACTCAATTTGGTACTTGACTCATTACATGGATCAAGCCTCCCCCTGCCCAATCCAATTAATTAATTTTCCCAATCTTGCTCCTCCTAAAATGATTCCCTTAAGCTATTTAAGTAATACAGCTCAATAAATATAGCTGTCTAGTTTACTTATATTCCCCTTGTAACTTTTCTAATACAGAACAGTTACAAAAAATGATTTCCAAGGCTCTTTATTTTTATATACAGTAGTTTTAAAAGCTATGGCAACAAGCAAAAACAATTCAGATTTAAACGAAATGAACTCAGCTTTAAACGAAATTGAAATGAATACAAATCTATTGTAAATCAATATAAATTTGTTTAAAATTAATTTTGTTTAAATCTGAGTTCATTTCGTTTAAATCTGAATTTTTTTTGCTTGTTGCCATAGCTTTTAAAACTACTGTATAGGTTTCAAGAACTAACAAAATTAGGACCCATAATCACAATAAAATTCAGATCATAAAATTTTAAACTCCTTCTTTTAGTGAATTTTTATTGCTTTTATTTAAAGATAATCTTTACTAGCAATAAAAGTTTATGGCCACAGTAGCAAGACTGAATTCAAGATAGTGTTAACAGAGGGGTGACATTGTGTGTAGAGGCCTTTGGTTACACTCAGATATTTGATAAAGGTAACAATATAGCCAACCTGTACCTGTCTCTTGACTCATATGGGTTTGACTTGGTTAATAATCACCAAGAGGTTAGCTCTTATCATTCCCCCTTTCCTGAACCAGTGAATGGTATCATCCAATCAGAAAATTGAATTGGTAGACTTGGTTTAGAACAGTTGCAATTAAATGGCCAAACAGCTCCTGCATCAGTCAATCAGGCTACAGCGCCTGTGGCCCATCAGCCTAAGCTTGGATTAGTACCACACAAATTCTCTAGAAAATTGTGGCACTAAACCAGTGAGGCCTAACCTTTAACCATATTGCTGTCCAATTGAAATTTTCCTGATCCACTATGATGCAAGAATTCAACAACTTTATGAAAAAGGAGGACATAATTATAATGGTCAAGAAGAAGGAGAAGGTACCTAATTTCCAGATCAACAAAGCATATACTAGTATACTTGATCTTCTGCAAAAAGACTGTCAGGATTGACAAGTCTTTTAATCTTGAAACCCTGGCCCAAGGTTGGGATTCAAACCCTGACCCTGAATCCCTGCAGGCCACCTGCCCGCATTTTACTAAGGTTGAGCCCCCACAAGCTGAAGCCAAGAATGATGGCCAAATGGTAAAGCAAGCCAAACCAAATAAGTCAGCGCGCCTAATGGAGGAGCAATTAAGGCGCCTAATGGAGGCAACAAAGCTTCAACCATTAGCTTCATGGGCTTGAAGTCTACACTGGTGGCCAATCAAAATTCATCCCCAGAAGGAGGCACGGGCCTGTGGCCCAACCCCATGACCACAACTCTAGAGCAAGATAATCAAGTAACCAATTTGAGATCTCTTACCAATGAAAAATCTCCCAGCCCAGGTGCCATTTTGCTGCCTTTGAAACAGAGCACCCAGAACCCCCGGGCCCGCCTTTTCCTATACCCTAATGAGCCCCCATTGAAAAATATTAAGTTTGGAAGTGGGGTGCTATATAGCCTAAAGGACCCTGTGCTTCAAACTTATTGCCATTTTTGAATAAAGGTTATGTTATTTTGGCTTACACAGCTACTGCCTTATTTTGCCTTTGCCATCTATCAAATTAATATAAGATCTTCTGGTCCTCCTTCCCCTCTGCCCGCAGATTCCTGTCCTCCAGATGTTCCCTTTGGCCCGTCCACTTCACAGAGTACCCTCTGAAACCTGAATATAAGGACTACACCCCAGAAAAGATTCTTGAACTAGACCTTTTGGCCTGCATAAAATATGCAGTTAGATACAACTGTCAAGGCCCCTGGATATTCTCAACACCCAAGTTATTTATAGGCAAATCCAACTACCTGCTTTCCTACTAGCTCTGTATGGAACCGCCTGTGACCCCCAAGCCTATGCCTGCTTCCTCACCTAACCTCCCAACTGACTACACTGGAAAGCTGTTTGGGATTGTGTACATCACCCTTGCAGGAGTGGGTGACACTATAATCCTGGTTGCTGGCCTGTAGTCCTGGGCAGGGAAGTCCTTCTTCTACCTTTTTAAGTTAGCTTCTCTCTTGTGGTGGGCTTTACCCGCAAAAAACCTGTCTTGAATGATCCCCAAAACCAACAGGCCAGCTGCCCAAGACTGGATCCCTGGCAGAGACCCCAAGTTTTCCCTGCCCCAAGTCTGGAACCAGATTTTCTACCATGGCAACTGAGTGTTGTGCCACATGATGCATATCTGAATGCATGATAAAGTGGTGTCAGTCTTGATGTTGACCAATTTTAATGGGGAATAATATGATGGTAGCAAGGATTCCCCATAAAATCCTGCCATAGAACCTACTCTGACCCAATGCTTGATAAGCCTATTTAATGATGACATTTTCATATTATGCTACAAGTTGTCTATTGTGTTCAACAATTTTCCAAAGAAAATATCTAATAAGACCAATGAAAGAATGTCAATAAGGAGGCTTTCATTGGAGTATATTAGCTATTTCTCCTAAGGATTCTGTCTATTATTAGACAAATGCTGCTTACACCAATGATTATGTCAGGGATTCTTTCCCTGACTACATTAATTTAATTACTGATTCAAAGTATGCCACACCAACACAGATAACCAACAAAAAATTATCTCAGAGTCTATCCAATTGTGCAAACCATGATGGGGACGGGGATTGAACCCGGGACTCAAAAGAAAAGGCAAACATTAGTGATCAGTCAAATTTTCTATTTGAATTACCTATTTATGTGGCTTCAATTAATTCAACTCTTGCTCCCACTTTAAAATCTACTTTCAAGAATGTTAATAGAGTTAACAACAACGTCACCTACTGTTTGCACGTTGATTGGTTGCTTGTGGCTTGCTTGCCACTCTGGAAATCACTGGCTCTATACTGGGAGCAGGCTCTGTACTTAATTTAATATGAGAGGAATCAAAGTAACTGCTTAATTACCCTGGATCTGGCGGCATGTTCTTGTTTCCTCTCAGCCCTATACTTGATTATAGAGAATATTAAGATACCACTGGACTCACATATTCTACAGGTAATCAAATCAGCCATAGTTTCATCTACATCAAATGGTAAATCCCCTCCTATTCTAAGATCCTCCTAAATGTTCCAGCCACTCATTTTGGTATTTGAGGAAACCATTTCTATTATCTTTACTTGTTCCAACAATAAAGCTTTTATTCCAATCTAAGTTTGTATACACCACTTCTTTTGCACCCTCCTTGTTTTTGAGACCATGAAAGGAATCCTATTACTGTTCTGGTTTCTAGTTCTTTGTCTTCCTGTGGTGCTGACCCTTGACAATCCCACCCCCACCACAGATTGGCAAAAATCCTCTCCAGATGACTCTCACCAGAAGGGGTCCCTGGCAAATGGCTGGTTTAAATATTCCTCTGGCCACTGGAGGAGAAAATTCAACTATGACCAGTCTACAACCTTAACTCCACCAGCTGAACCTTCCTTGGTGAGGCCAAATGCCTCCTTTTACCTGTTGTCCTACTTGGTAGGTTATTACCTGCTGGGTAAATTCAGCTCCATGATGGGTTTTTTTGCCTTCTTAGGTCAGTTTAGACACCTAGCCATGATTACTCTTCCTGTTGGTTTGGTGATTGCAGGACTCAACTTAGGGGCCTTGGCCCATCAGATTGGGAGCTTGTTCCCTGTTAAGTGGGTCCCTGACAGGTTATGATTATAGATAGATTCTTGGTGGATTACTTGACTCCTGAGACAGCTCTAATTCCTCCTATTGGGTTTTATTGAGCCATCAGATGAAGAATAATTCCACAGCCATCAATAAAATCCAAGGACACAGGCACCAGGCCTCAATCTACCCAGCCAGCCACGCAGACATCCATCTAGCTAATAATGTAATCTGTAATATTGGGGACATTTTCCAGGAGCGCCATCCACAAGCATTTAATGATATTTAATTTGGTATCCTTGACTTTTATTATCTCTTTGGACAGCAGATGATGGCTGACTTGTTTGCCTAACTTGTCTTCCATATGAATAAGAATAGCCAATCATGTAAATACAAGCACCTTCCACCCTGGGCCACAGCTGTCTGCCAGCCAATAAGAAATGACTGATGAGGAATATAATGGGCTTTATCTGTCAGCCTTCACACAAAATACACTTAGTTCAACCCACTACCACTAACCCTTGCATGCCAACCCCTCCTATTAAACCCCAGGCCTAAACCTCCCAAGCTAGCATCAACTATACTCCTTATCTCCTGTGTTATTCTGCCTCCTAGGCATCAACATAATGCCCCAAGTAAACTCTCTTCCGCCAAATTTGTTTTATTTGTATATTTTGTTATTTATAATTTAATTGCTTATTAATCTCTTTGTTTTTTATTTAATTGTTTTCTATATGTATACAGTAGTTTTAAAAGCTATGGCGACAAGCAAAAACAATCCAGATTTAAAAAAAATGAACTCAGATTTAAACAAAATTAAAAATAAATGAATTTATATTGATTTACAATAGATTTGGGTTCATTTCAATTTTTCTTAAATCTTAATTCATTTTGTTTAAATCTGGGCTCATTTTGTTTGTTGCCATAGATTTTAAAACAACTGTATTTTATTTCTATATATTATATCTTTACTATGCTGTGTATCTATAACCAGAACACATATATATTTTAACTTTTTTAAACAGCCCTCTGGGAAAAAACAACAATAATTTGGTGTTTATTCAATTTTAAATTAGTTAATTCTATTTTTATTGTTTTTAGAAAAGTTGTCTGTGATCCTAATACAAAACCTTAGTGATTAACTTTAAGCCAATCAGGAGCTGTGTTTATAAGTGATGGTTATGAAATAAAAGGTCATTCAAAGTACCTTTGAATGACCCTTTATTTCACAACATTCACTTCCAAACACAGCTCCTGATTGGCTTAAAGTTAATCACTAAGGTTTTATATTAGGATCACAGACAACTTATCTAAACACAATAAACATAATTAACTAATTTAAAATTGAATAAACACCAAATTATTGTTATTTTGTCACAACAGGCTGTTTTAAAAAGTTAAAACAATACAGAAATTATGAAAGCACAACAAACCACAAAGCAAACAATACAAATTGAGAATATCTAACAAAACATATACACAAATAGTAAAAAAAGAGATGTGATATTATAATTATGAATAAAACTAGTAAAAACAAAGGGGCAATCAGATCAGAATAAAGCAGAATTTTTTTTGAGTAGAAAGCTATAAAACATATGCAAAGGTTAGAAAAAACAAGTATATAACTTATAAAGCTGGTAGGACACGCCATTTCAAAAACAGGATCTCAAAAAACGCTATCTCAATTTATTAGTAAAAATGCCATTTTGATTTACAACATTTCAACTAAGAAAAACAAGTAAAATTTTTTTAGATTTTTTCAACTCCAAAAAAAATCCAAAAAATTCTCAAAAAATAAAATTGGAAACATTTATAGGCTTAAAAAAGCCTCAGAATTTTAAATCTGCAATAAAAATAGGGTCAATTTGTAGCAACAAGGTTGTGTAAAGCCCAAATGTTAAAATAATCCCAAAAACAAATATTTTCATCTATTGAAACTATAAACTATACTTTAAAATAAGCATAGAATTGTACCAAATATAAAAAAAGTAAAAAAATAATAAAATTAAAAGAAATAAGAGAGAAGCAAAGTAGTGTTTATTGGAAAAGGGCTCAAACATTGGTAGAATGAGCAACTGATATCGCTTGGAGATGTTCAAGCTTTCTATCCTTGTGATAGTAGGCAAGGACCACCTTGCTGATTTCAGTGTACTTTTTTACCGCTTTGGTCATCTTGGGGGGATCACCCTTGGTCTTTATGCCAGTCTTGAAGAAGCGGGCAGAGATGGCTTATTGGGTCTTGAGATGCACCATTATTTTGTTGAATTTGGGCTTATGAACCCTGACCCTCATAGCAAACTGGCTATGTCATCCTTCAAGGGAAGAGGTGATCTTGATTAAACCATCTTTTACCTGCTTAAATCAGTTCCAGGTGATTGATTAACCACCCTTTCTGATGCAGTGTGCTCCTTAAAATATAACAACCTATTGAGTTTCAAAATACTCAATAAAGGGTGCAAAAGCTGCCTGGTTGGCTATAATATATGGGTGACGTAGTAGGGCAGCGTAGAAGGCATTTGTCTCCTCCTTTCTAACCAGAACAAGGGCAGCAAAGCAATTGAAGACGTCCTTGGCTTCTTTGGTACCTTCATAGTTGACCAGCTCATGAAGATCAGAGCACTCTTGGAGGCGGTGGCAGAGTGCCTGCTGGAAGTGGAAGTAGCATCCCTGCGGGGAGCTCTTGAAGACTCTAATGAAAGCATTTGCCTGAGCCTGTTTGAAATCCACTACCAGATATTTGTGGTAAAATTGGATTTCTGGCTTCTTCCTGGTTGGGATGGCTTCCTCTTCCTGTGACTGGGCCTTCTTCTTGTGCCATCTGGTCTCATTGGGCTCCTATTTGATGGTTAGGAGGATTTCATCCAACTTGGCCTTTAGGATTGTGAGTGCACGGACATATGTTTCCTGCTTCTTGTTGGGAAAGAAAAAGAAGACCAGGGTAAGAACTAGATTACCAACCTGCCCATGGATATTCCAAAGCTGGTTAAATAGATTTGGGCAGGTGAAGAAGGTCCCATCTGCAAGCCAGGTCTTGCATTTCAACAGGTTGTGCAGATCCTGTGAGGTGGCAAAGCAAATAATTTTCTCAGGGGCATTTTGGCTGTTGTTTTGGAGAAGGAATCTCTCTTCATGACAAGATAGTTTCTGCTCCTCCATTAGGATCAATTGCTCAATTGATGAAGCACTGACACCTTCAGTGCTCAGAGCATATCTCTGATCAGTGAGATATCTCTGTAATTTGGAGGCACCACCAACAGTGGTAAGTTAGGTATCATTTAAATTGAGGAAGGTATCATTGATGACCTCAGTGGCGGTTTGATCTTTGGTGGTCGGGATGACCTGGCAAAGAAACCAGTGAATCAGTTGGTACAAGGGATCAAAAGGCTCAGTGCAGTCATGCCCAGTAGTCAGGGCCTTGAATCTAGTGAACCTCTATGTAGTGAGCCTAGAAGGGCACCCAACATTATCACATTTATAGTGATGTTGGCAGATTGATTTCTTTTCATTATTACAGCTGAAGCTGTAGCCCTTGTAAACAAAGCTGTCACCCCCTTTCTTAGTCATTATGTGGTAGCTGGCTGGGTATGTGGTGGGCACAGCAAAGGTGCCATTTTGATTGCATATATTGTGGACAGTGTATAGATCCCAGGGCTCAATTTGCTCATCTGCAGGAGCACCAGGCTCAGGATCTTGTTCCTCTTCCTCTTCCTCTTCAGGCTCTGAGGTGGGATCAGAGTGGCGGTTGAAGTTGAACATCTTCTCTTGGTGGTCTGAAGGGGAGTAAACAAAAGGAGAGTGGGGAGGAGTCAGGCTTGTTTCCTCAGGTCAGGAGAAGGTTTGGGTGTCTTAGGGGGGAGCTTTACCCTTAGCATACTGGTTTTAGGGGTAGTTTTGGCCTTCTTGGCTTGGGAGGAGTGATCTTGGACTTGGAAGCCTTGGGAGCAGCTTTGGTGGTAGGCTTGGGAGGCATCTAAAAGTGAATCAGTATAAAAATATGGGTAATTTGGGGGTTGTTTTTAAAGAGAAAAATGAGAATATTTTTAATAAAATAAAAGTGGTAATTTTTCACATAGAATTGTAGTGAAAATTTAAAAATATATAATATCAAATTTTCAATGTTTTTTGTTATGTGAAAATAAAAATTTTATTAGGGAGCAAGTAGGCAAAACTTTGAGTTTTGACTGAAAACTTGTGGTCAAAATGGTGTTTTTGAAGTGACGTAATTGAGGTGCTGTAGCTCAAAAACATAGTGTTTTGACCATTTTTTATATTGAATTAACAAATTTCTGGTGGCACTACCTCAAACAGGCCAAAGAGTAAACTTGAATTTCTCAAAAACTAGCTTATACAACTGGGGTTAAAAGTACCCAGTTGTTTAGAGGAGGCCAAAAATATATATTTGCAAAGTTTCAGGCAATTTCTTATATTTTTTGCTTAAGTGGTCCAAGATGTGAAACTATACTTTTTATAACGTGGAAAATAAGAATTGCGGTGGGGGAATTAATATAGAGTAGCCTGGCGTCATAGGTAATTTCCCCTTATTTCCCCCTATCCATTGTGAGCATCAAATCAATTGGGTGATATGAAACTCAGTGGAATTTGAAGTGACATAAATCAAAATGGCGTAATCACCCCCTTACATATTAAAATCACTATTAAAATGTTTTATTAAGGAAAGCCTTATAAATGTATGCATGTATAATGAAGCTATATATTACGTATAACAAAACTGGTTTTTTTACCCAGCAATGACAATCACTAGAAGGATTATCATAGTGGCGTTATTTTAGGTTGTTCTTAGTATAAGTGTCTTGGATTAATACTATAGGAACATCTTCTGGCACTATACAACAGGCTTTATTTTAGTTTGGGTATAAGCTTTTTTAGTTAAAGATAAATAGTGTGATTCAAAATGAGGTAAAGTTGAGATGGCGTAAACACGCCCCACACTAAGTGATTTCATATGTAAATAAAGTTAGCAAAATAAGATTTAATTAATCTGACTTGAGGTGACAGAATTGAGATGACGTAAATTCTAGATGCCACATTATAAAGGTATATATAAATTTTAACAAATTTATTGTTTATTTTATTGTGATTCAAAATCACTAACACAAAAAACGCCATCTCAAATTAAATTTGAGATGGCGTAAATTGAAGTGGCGTTTTCAAGATGGCGTGTCCTACTGTAAAGCTGCTGAAAAACCATGACTCAGAAATTGCTTAAATCAAGGAGATAAATCAAAAAATTAAGGCAAAAGTCAAGATTGATGTTCTTTATGAAGATAAATTTGACAAGGTGAACACCAAAGCCCTCAAGACCAGAAGGCCTGATACACTTGATAAGTTAATCACAAAGCTTCTCAATGTTCAGAAAACTGTAGTTGAGGGACTAAAGTTCAAATATCATACTCTTTCCATGCTGTCTGCCTGAGTCAATGACCCTAAGATGTATGAACATCTCAAGCCTTCCAAGAGGGCGCAAAATAAGACACAGAGATGCCAATGCAGCTTGTTGTTCCCAGGATATCCTATCCTACAGAAGCAGCTAGAGCAGAAGCATCTGAAGAAGGTACCAAAAAATTAATAAAAAATTAATAATTACCTTTTATTTTAGAGATAATCAATGCTGTTGTTAAGAAAGTCCTGATCCTGTACGTTTCTGCCATGTTTCATGCCAACTATACCAGGCATGTGGGCAGGCAGCTGGCTTTAAATACTCTCTTAGTTGGCAAGCTGGAGTACATAATAAATGGAGTCTTCTCAATGTCAAGAGATTCCTTCCCCCAGCTGACGTCTAACAAAGACACAACAGAATGGGAAGTAGAAGCATACAAGGATGCATAGCTGGTCCACTTAGAGCTGGTGGTCTTTGGTGAGGATTACTGTATAAACTCCATTGAGCTTGTTTGGAATACCCTGGGGACGCTCCCATTCAATAAGATACCAGAGACAGAGCAGGCCCATGGGGGAACAGTATTAAAATTGGCTGTATCCAATGTGACAGCTGCAAAGAAGACAAATATCCTCTTGGAAGACTTTGGCATGGCCTGTAGCAAGTAAAATACATGAATACTGCCCTCAATGGAGACAATGTTCTCAAGAGCATGAAGAAAGTTTAGTCCATTTTACAATAAACAGTGTGAGGTTACAGAGGATTTTTCTGGAAAAAAGTCTCCATCTTGTGGTTTACCTCATATATTTGTTCTACTTTGGGATGGGAACAGGTGTGAGAGACCTTGACAGGATTCCACTTGAGATTGACAAGGTCAGGCTCTCCATGGACAACAAGAAGGTTGCCCCTGGTTATAACTCAATCAACCATGTAATTCAGGATGCCTTAGTCTTGGCTGAGATCTATGGATTTGAAGTCCTATCAGAAAAGCTGCTTTCTCTAGTCTCACCTAACAATCCTTCATTTTAAAAGCCACAGAAAAAATTTTAATCAAAGTGTATTCACTGTATACAGTGTGATGGTGGAGATTGTGCATCACTTTAATTGCCAGGTGATGACATACAGGCATACCCACTGCCAGGACTTTGGGATATTGACTAATTAAAAAATTCAACTAATTAATGCAGGCCAGCTGTCATTTTCTCTTAGGAATGATTTCAACAAAATAGCACAGGCTGTGGGATCAATGAATCAACAACCAAATAATATCCTGGCATCAAAAAATTCATGCATTTTAATTAATGAATGGAACATGCAAATTACTGCCCATTAATTAGTTTGTGTCTGAAAGCACCTGAATATGCACCAAATAATAATTACTATTCTAAACTTCAATTATATTCTATAACAGGAGGGCTGCCATATAGACTGTTATCTGAATTATGTCTAGAAGAGTCCATCATGAACTGGGCCGCCAGGCCAAACACTCTAAGATAAAAGGCTCTGGGCCTATTGTATTAGAGTAGCTCTGATTAAATAAAGTATAGTGTAACAGTCATCTCCGTGAACTAGTAGCCAACTGCTGGCTAGCTAGCCCTGTATAATGGCCCAGGAAAACAACTGATTTCACTGGTTAAGGAATTCAGTTGTATGGAGTGTCTAGAACAAACACTATAAGCTAAGGAAGTTACCAAGCAAGCTTCCACCAAAATCACCCATAAAAGGCTGGGGCCCCTGCTGTGTTGCCCTAATGATACTTCAGTCTCTTCCTAGCGTTTCAAGCTAACTCAGAAAAGCGCAGGCAGGCAAGCCACCCTAAAGCCAGTTCATTAGAATAAAAGAATAATGATTCTGTAATGACTTAATGATTGATCCAAGCCCTATTCCATTAATGCTATCCTCACTTAGGCTTTATTAGTAGAGCAAAAGATGATACTTTCATCATACATTATTAATTCCTATAGTAAAATATAGGGACAACAACTCATGAACCTTTATCCAGAAGTAGGAAGAAGCATCCCAAATGCTTTGGGCCTTGGGCCCTGTAAGACTTGCTATTTATTATGACAACAAATATTCCAGGCCGCAGTTACGCCAAAGTCAAAGGTTCTCTGTACTTTCCTAATGTTAGAAGACTTAGGAGGTCATATGATGGATGATAAAATACTACAGTCTGCAGATTTCTGACACACACCATCAACAAAAATAATAAAAACCCTCCCCAGTTTAACCTAGTTTTTTGTTTTATTCTTATTTTCTTATAATATATTTCAAAATTTTACACACATTGAAATGAAAGGTACAATAAAAAACAATATATGAATACATCATATATTTAATATCATATGGAGCTATATTGATTAATAAAAATTTATCATATACTTTGAGAACTTTACATAATGCTTATTTGATTTACTTTCATATTTAATTTTGACATGAAGGTTACAAATGAATATAAGTTACTCTGTGATAAATTATTTAGATAGCCATCACAATTCAGAATGAACAAATTTAAAATAAAATAAGAAGCATACTTGTAGGCCATTTTCAGTGCATTTTTAGACTATGTGATTTGCAAATTTTAGATATAAAATGCATATTAATAAATTTAAACTAAATAAAAATAAAAATAAAGGTTAGAAAGTAAATATATAAAATAATCTAAGATGAAGAATAAAAACATATTTTAATTGATTAGCTGGTTGTCAAGGCACAGATGAATTATGGTTCAGAATGTGCATAAAACTTAGCCAAAGTCTCTTCTGGAAGGGTATGGACCTCAACCTGAAACAAATCAAACAAGGTCTTGGGCCCAGTTGGGGTCTTTTGCTTGACAACTCACTTGATCCACCCCAAAACCTCTTCAATTGGGTTTAGGAATGTGAAATATTCAGGAAGAAATAACAGGTGCATAGGTGCTATGGCCAATTGCTATGGGCCAACTGTCACGCCTGTATCAATAATTGGAATTTTCTCAAGAATGTCCACCACCTTTTGGAGCCCAACATTATCCAGTAAAAAACATTGATTAGCCTTGGTCTAGTGTGCCTAAGATGATCTTGTAATAATTGGAGAAATGATAGGAAGGTCCTGCTATTATGGGATCCCTTGAGCATTTGATACATCTCACTACCTTTTGGGCCAAGAAGAATCAACACATAATAGGCTGTGAGAAGACTGACATACACCACAATACTCTGTCTCTGGCACCTTTGGGAAATATTCATACAAGCTACGCATAGACAAGGCAAACACTGATTCATAATATAATATAATATAATTTATCTGTCTCTTTTTTAAGAGCAGTTTACTCCTCTATATATTTTTCCAGGTCTCAATATTGGAAGGGCTGTTGCAGTTATAGGAAGATACCCCAAGTTTTTTCCACAAGAACCACAGCCCCTGACTACACAATAAACAAGGAAATTAAAGTCTCAATCCCAAAAGTATACTTGACCACAAACTGTATATTTTACAGTTCAAAATGACAGTCTCAGTTAATCCACTGATAGATGGCCCATTTGTGTTCCTTTGTGAGTAGGGTTGACAGGTGTGTGAGTTTCTCTGCTTTTAGAATTTTCTCAATGTTAAGAAGTTTGTTGAATGCTTTATTGGCATAAATTGGATCCACTCTAACAATACCCACAGCCTTCTCAGGGTTTCCAGTATCCTGTATCAACTTGATAAAAATAGGGTTATTTATGTCAGGAAAAGCCTTCCAAATTGCCTTTTAGGTACAGTTGAATCAAGATCCTGCACAGTTAATGGAATGCAAGGCATGGTAGGACACACCATTTCAAAAACAACACTTTGATTTACACCATCTCAAATTTAATTTGAATGGCGTTTTTTGTGTTAGTGATTTTGAATCACAATAAAATAAACAATAAATTTGTTAAAATTTATATATACCTTTATAATGCGGCATCTAGAATTTACGTCATCTCAATTCTGTCACCTCAAGTCAGATTAATTAAATCTTATTTTGCTAACTTTATTTACATATGAAATCACTTAGTGTGGGGCGTGTTTACGCCATCTCAACTTTACCTCATTTCAAATCACGCCATTTATCTTAAACTAAAATAAGCTTATACCCAAACTAAAATAAAGCCTGTTGTATAGTACCAGAAGATGTTACTATAGTATCAATCCAAGACACTTATACTAAGAACAACCTAAAATAACGCCACTATGATAGTCCTTCTAGTGATTGTCATTGCTGGGTAAAAAAACCAACTTTGTTATATGTAATTTATAGCTTTATCAAACATGGATACATTTATAAGGCTTTTCTTAATAAAACATTTTAATAGTGATTTTAATATGTAAGGGGGTGATTACGCCATTTCAATTTGTGTCACTTCAAATTCCACTGAGTTTCATATCACCCAATTGATTTGATGCGTACAATGGATAGGGGGAAATAAGGGGAAATTACCTATGACGCCAGGCTACGCTATATTAATCCCCCCACCGCAATTCTTGTTTTCCATGTTTCAAAAGTATAGTTTCACATCTTGGACCACTTAAGCAAAAAATGTAAGAAATTGCCTGAAACTTTGCAAATATATATTTTTGGCCTTCTCTAAACAACTGGGTACTTTTAACCCCAGTTGTATAAGCTAGTTTTTGAGAAATTCAAGTTTACTCTTTGGCCTGTTTGAGGTAGTGCCACCAGAAATTTGTTAATTCAATATAAAAAATGGTCAAAACACTATGTTTTTGAGCTACAGCACCTCAATTACGTCACTTAAAAAACACCATTTTGACCACAAGTTTTCAGTCAAAACTCAAAGTTTTGCCTACTTGCGCCCTAATAAAATTTTTATTTTCACATAACAAAAAACATTCAAAATTTGATATTATATATTTTTAAATTTTCACTACAATTCTATGTAAAAAATTACCACTTTTATTTTATTAAAAATATTCTCATTTTTCTCTTTAAAAACAACCCCCAAATTACCCATATTTTTATACTAATTCACTTTTAGATGCCTCCCAAGCCTACCACCAAAGCTGCTCCCAAGGCTTCCAAGTCCAAGATCACTCCTCCCAAGCCAAGAAGGCCAAAACTACCCCTAAAACCAGTATGCTAAGGGTAAAGCTCCCCCCTGAGACACCCAAACCTTCCCCTGACCTGAGGAAACAAGCCTGACTCCTCCCCACTCTCCTTTTGTTTACTCCCCTTCAGACCCCCAAGAGAAGATGTTCAACTTCAACCGCCACTCTGATCCCACCTCAGAGCCTGAAGAGGAAGAGGAAGAGGAACAAGATCCTGAGCCTGGTGCTCCTGCAGATGAGCAAATTGAGCCCTGGGATCTATACACTGTCCACAATATATGCAGTCAAAATGGCACCTTTGCTGTGCCCACCACATACCCAGCCAGCTACCACATAATGACTAAGAAATGGGGTGACAGCTTTGTTTATAAGGGCTACAGCTTCAGCTGTAATAATGAAAAGAAATCAATCTGCCAACATCACTATAAATGTGATAATGTTGGGTGCCCTGCTAGGCTCATCACATAGAGGTTCACTAGATTCAAGGCCCTGACTACTGGGCATGACTGCACTGAGCCTTTTGATCCCTTGTACCAACTGATTCACTGGTTTCTTTGCCAGGTCATCCCAACCACCAAAGATCAAACCGCCACTGAGGTCATCAATGATACCTTCCTCAATTTAAATGATACCTAACTTACCACTGTTGGTGGTGCCTCCAAATTACAGAGATATCTCACTGATCAGAGATATGCTCTGAGCACTGAAGGTGTCAGTGCTTCATCAATTGAGCAATTGATCCTAATGGAGGATCAGAAACTATCTTGACATGAAGAGAGATTCCTTCTCCACAACAACAGCCAAAATGCCCCTGAGAAAATTATTTGCTTTGCCACCTCACAGGATCTGTACAACCTGTTGAAATGCAAGACCTGGCTTGCAGATGGGACCTTCTTCACCTGCCCAAATCTATTTAACCCGCTTTGGAACATTATGGGAAGGTTGAAAATCTGGTTCTTCCTCTGGTCTTCTACTTCTTTCCCAACAAGAAGCAGGAAAATTATGTCCATGCTCTTACCATTTTAAAGGCCAAGTTGGATGAGATTCTCCCAACCATTGAAGAGGAGCCAAAGGAAACCAGAGGGTGAAAGAAGAATGCCCAGTCACAGGAAGATGAAGCCACCCCAACCAGGAAGAAGCCAGAAAGCCTTCTTTACCACAAATATCTGGTAGTGGATTTCAAACAGGCTCAGGCAAATGCTTTCATTAGAGTCTTCAAGAGCTCCCCCCAGGGATGTAACTTCCACTTCTGGCAGGCACTCTGCCGCCTCCTCCAAAAGTGCTCTGATCTTCATGAGCTGGTCAACTCTGAAGGCACTAAAGAAGCCAAGGACGTTTTCAACTGCTTTGCTGCCCTTACCCTTGTAAGAAAGGAGGAGACCAATGCCTTTTATGACGCCCTCCTCTGCCATCCTTATATCCTTGTCAACCAGGCAGCCTTTATTAAGTATTTTGAAGCTCAATGTGTTGGTATTTTTCAGGGAGCACACCACATCAGAAAAGACAGTGACTCAATACAGCAGGACTGCTATAAGCAGGTAAAAGATGGTTTAATTAAGACCTCCTCTTCCCTTGAAGGGTGACATAGCCAATTTGCAACAAGATTCCAGGTCCAGAAGACCAAATTCAACAAGATAATAGTGCATCTAAAAACACAGCAGGCCATATCTGCCCACCTCTTCAAGACTGGTATGAAGAATAAGGGCGCCCCCCCAAGCAGACTAAGGCGGTAAAGAAATATACTGAAATCAGCAAGGTGGTCCTTGCATACTATCCTAAGGATAGAAAGCTTGAACATCTCCAAGCTATATCAATTGCTCTTTCTACCAATGTTTGAGCCCTTTTCCAATAAACACTACTTTGCTTCTCTCTTATTTCTTTTAATTTTATTATTATTTTTACTTTTTTAGTATTTGGTACAATTCTATGCTTATTTTAAAGTATAGTTTATAGTTTCAATAGATGAAAATATTTGTTTTTGGGATTATTTTAACTTTTGGGCTTTACACAACCTTGTTGCTACAAATTGACCCTATTTTTATTGCAGATTAGGAATTCTGAGGCTTTTTTAAGCCTATGAAAGTTTTTTGATTTTTATTTTTTGAGTATTTTTTGGGTTATTTTTGGTGTTCAAAAAATTCAAAATTTTAAAACCAGTTTTTCTTAGTTGCAATGCTGTAAATTAAAAAAGCGTTTCTACTATAAAATTGAGATTGCAAAATTTGAGATGACGTATTTCAAAATAGTGTTTTTTGAGATGCTGTAATCAAAATGGCGTGTCCTAACCAAGGCATAGGCACCTTTCTTTAGAAGGACATGATCTTTTTTAACAACTGCTGCCCTCCACAGTTCTATAAAACTTGGGCTTTTTGTCATTGTCTTGATCACCATCACTTATATAGGGCTCATAGCCAGTGTCAAGCCAGAGCTTAAACTTTTTTATCATGGCTGCTGCAACTGACTCCTGATGGTAAAAAGGGTAAAATACCAAAGAAGTGAGCTTGAATTCCTTGTTTCTAACTTTTTTGGATGTGATAACCTTGGTAGAAATTCTGGTTAGCTTCATAAACCTAGGATTTATGCTCTGTGCAAGTCAAACTGGTTGTGTCAGTGAAACCTCACTGATATTTCCTCCTCTCTTGTCTTCTTTCTGAGTTGGCACTTGTGTTGCACTATCTCAATTTTTACCTATGGGGATGTCTCCAACCACAGCACACAGCAGCTGGATTGCTACTCTTTTGTTGTGCTTGTTTCATTTTAAAATTTAATAAAATACTAAATAAAACTTAATTAATTAACAACATGGTTTTGATTTTTTGCTTTTTTTCTCTGAATATGGTTATTCAATTAGAATTTATCCCATCCAACTACCTGTTTATAGATTTTTTTTTCTTAATTAGTAGTTTTTAGTTTTAAAAAAACCATTTTAGACCCACCAAAATAATTTACAACCATTTTCCTAGATTTTAAGCCATATTTAAACACCCAGCACAATTTTTTATAATTTATGTTTCAGATCCCATGCCTAGTTTTAGATACCTTGGTATCATTCTGGTTTACAATCCATTGCACACAACAACTGAGTGGTTTTGTTTACATGTTGAGTTGCTATTATGTTTTTTGTTGAGTTTTGAATCATCACTCTTGAGTGTATTTTGTCACTGATTTACATAGTAAATGTATGTACATCAAAGGTTAACTCAAACAATTTTGTTTGTGAATACATGTATCTTGGGTTGCATTTTGAATATTTTTGTTTGGAGTGTGAGCACTTTTTTGCTGTGTTGACCCATTTTGTCTATTAGCACCCAAAATCCCTGTTAAAAGAGTGTATACTTTACACCAATAGTTGAAATTTGCTTAAATCTGAGTCTATTTTGTTTAAATCTGAAGTATTTTTGCTTAGCACCATAGCCTGACACTACTGTACTAAGCAAATAGGCGCTGTGGTCAATTACTGCTGACCAATTTTCATGCCTGTGTCACAACATCTTTGATACCTTCTCTTGGGGAATTAACGCCCCAAGTGATTCACTGAATGAGTCACCAAATGGCTCACCAACTAATCATTAATTTGGTGGCACTACTATCATTTGGCCATCTATTATGGGGATCAAAAAATTCAAATCCTAAGCAGAACACAACTTTAAAAAGCCTTGTGACTTAAGAGGAACATTACTCAGATAAGCCCCATGACTTCCATGACGTACATGGACAGTATGTGGCTTTCCATGATACAGTAGTTTTCAAACCTGTTGAAATAAACAAAAAATCTCAGTCTAAAAACAAAATCAAAGTAGATCCAAATCTATTATAATTTAATATAAATTCCTTAATTTTTTATTTTGTTTTTAGACTGAGATTTTACATTTATCTCAACAGGTTTGAAAACTACTGTACTATACATTATCTTATACTCATATCCAATAACGTATCATTCTCTTCTTAATTTTTCCCTTTATCTTGCTTATTATACTTACCAGAAGTATATACTGACAGTGGTAGCACAGGTAGGTTATCCACACCTATGCAAATTAAAGGAAAAATTCCTCCCAAGAAAAAGATCTAGCAAATGGCCCTCCCTGCAGGTTGAAGAGATTATGAAGAAGAACAGGACGTCCCTGCAGGTTTTGTTGTCTTCAACAACTTCCTTGTCCCCACCAAACAGTATAATCTCCCCAACACCCGTAAACTCCTGAACCCGCCTCCAACTTCAGGATTGCAGACAACTGAGATACCCAGCATCATATTTCAACATCTACACTAAGCAGAAATTGGGACGTTTGTAGGGCTACATCAAGAAAACACCAACCTCTGGATTAACAGCACACAAAGCAAGTTTACACAAGTGGGCTACTCCCGCAGACTCTGGGCCAGCGAGACTGCCCTTTGTGTCACAGGGACCACCTCCTGTTTTGTAAGTAAATGGCTTGAACAACATCCTGATAAAAATGAAAAGTGGGAAATGTTCAAGGCCGCCTTCCTTGAAAAGTTTGCCATGAAAGACTCTGATTTAGTGATCATGAAAGAGCTCAGAACCTTCAAAATGACAGGAACAATCAAGGAATACATTGCTGCATACAAGGATCTACACGTCTGTGCTTCCAACACAATCAACTTTGATGAACCTGGGCCATGGTTGGAATTCTACAATGGCCTCCCCACGCACATTATGTGACAGTTTGACATGAACCGCTGCAAGAACCTTGAAGATGTATTCTTGGAAGGAAAGTGCGCGGCTCAAAAGTCTGACAACCTACATGCAACAAACAAGCACAAGGAGAGCCCTACAGCCAAGAAGGACCCTCAATCAAGCAATTAAAATAATTGAGCCAACAATACCCATCCTTGCACCGGTAACTGTACAGTGCAGGCTAACTAAGCAATTACTGAAGATACCAATGAGGAGGTAAAAGCTCATGGGAATGCTTAAGCAAGACGCTCTCCTCCACTTTACAAGACTTGTAAAGAGACCAAGACGTGGACTCAATCACCATGATCTAAGTACCCTCCAGCAACTCTCTACTGTTTGCCACCTAAACTGGAAATAAACTCCTCACTTATCCTTTCTGCTTTTGCAGATACCAAGGCACAGTACTATTCAACACTAGGGCAGACCAATCCCTTGTTGACAAGAAATTTGCCAACCTCATGAAACTACCCATGGTCCAAAGCAACATCAAAAGAGTTATCATGGCAGAAAATAGGAGAACATCAGTCACCAAGGAAGTGAAACCTTTCTGCACCCAAATTGGAGACATGAAGACTACACTCAGTGGCCCTATCATACCAATCCCCAAGTATGATGTTATACTTGGCCTGGATTGAATGAGAAAGACTAAACCTCATATTGACTGGGATAGCGCTACCCTCACTATACAACAAGGTGAGGTGCACCACCATGTCTAACCAACTTATCTTGACACGCTTATGAAAGAACATGTGTTTGTGAAAATCATGGAGACAGAAGAGGAAAAGTACCCCAGCAAAATCAATTGGAACTACTGTACATATGAGGTTATCCACTTTAAAAGTATGGAAACAAGACGTGATAGAGACCCAATTTGAGAACAGTTAGTCATTGAATTCCCTTCTGTCTTCCAAGAAACTTTACCAGGGTTACCACCCAACTGAGGCATACAACACTAAATTCACCTCAAGGGAAGTGTACCAAAGACACACCCCATATAACACCTAACACCACAAGAAGATGACACTCTAAAAGCCTATCTTGACAAAGCTCTTAAGAAAGGCCTTATTCAACCTTCAAAATTGCTTTTGGTGCTTCTGTCTTCTTTGTAGCTAAAAAGGATGGTGGACTCTGCCTAGTCACAGACTACAGAGCGCTCAACAAGGTCACAATTAAGAACAGGTATCCCCTGCCCCTGATTGATGACCTTGTTGACGTCCTGGGGGGGTCTCAAGTCTTCACAAAAATTGACTTTACAGCAGGCTATCACCAAATGTGCGTGAAACCAGAAGATATACCAAAAACAGCCTTCAGAACAAAATATGGGTCCTTCAAGTGTGTGGGTCTTAATTTTGATATGAAAAACACTCCCAGAACCTTTGTGACCTTCATGAACAAAGTCTTCAAGGAACACATTGAAAAATGAGCAATCATCTATCTAGACAACATAAGCATATGCAGTCTAACTGTAACACAACACTGGGAAGACGTCTGTCTGGTCCTCTGCACCCTCAAAAAAACTAACTCATTGCCAAACCTTCAAAATGCAACTTTTTCTTGTCTGAACTTCCATTCCTTGGTCACATTATCAGTAAGGACGGAATCAAACCAGACCCAGAAAAGATACACATCATAACTAACATGCCAGCTCCAAGGAACAAGAACAAGCTCTGAACATTCCTTGGCATGATAGCCTATATCAGAAGGTTTATCCCTGACTGGGGTGCATTAACTGCCCCTTTTGTCTGCAATCACAGGCAAGACAACCAAGTTTGTATGAGCGCTGCTAATAGACCAACATTTCCAACAACTCAAAGAGTGCATGGTCATTGCCCCTATCCTACAATACACAAACTGTGAGGAAATATACAAACTGGAAACTGATGCTTCCAAATATGCAATTGGAGATGTACTCTAAATTCAAACTCCAGAAAAGGTCTTCCTCCTTGTAGAATATGAATCAAGAAAACTGTCTGATGATGAACAAAGATATCCAATACATGACAAGGAACTGGTAGCTATTGTGCACTGTCTCATGAAGTGGCAACGCTAGCTGGAAGACGCACAAATATTCAAAGTGCTAGCTAACCACAAGTCATTTATATTCTTCAAAACCCAACAACACCTATCCTAAAGTCAAGAAGAAGGATGAGCCTTATCCAAAGGTACCCCATGACAATTGAATATAAGCCAGGCAAAGAAATGTCACCGCTGACGCCCTATCAAGTCTGTACAACAAACACATTCTATGCGCTGATGGGGACCCCAATTGGCTAATGTTAATCATGAGGAATCTCCAATAAGGGTTCCTCACTGGCACACCAATGGACATACAAGAGAAAGTCCTCAAGAACAAACATCTGTTCAAAAATGTATCTGGCACGCTGCACTAAATACTCCCAAGTAGTTACACTATACCTTAAATCCCATCAACACAAAAGATTGACACAATCCTCCAATATCACAGAGACCTGGGACACACCAGTAGCAGAAACTTGCACAAATATCTCAAGACACACTACTGGTGGCCCAACATGCTAGATGATATCAGAGAGGTACTGGAACAATTCAAGGTCTGTGAGAAGTACATCCAAACCAAGACATCACCCAAGTCAGTAGTACCTGTATCCATCACACAACCTTTCAAAGTATGGTTGTTGGATATTGTGGGACCAATGCCTGGTGAAAAAAATGGCAAGAAGTACATAATAACAGATATTGACTACACAACCAGGTGGCCTGTGGCACAAGCTAAAAAAAACACAAATGCAATGATGTGAAACAATTTATTGGCAAAGAAATCATAGCAAAGTTTGGAAAAACTGACCTTATGATCACAGATGGGGAACCAAATTCAAGGCTATTGATACTAATATCTACCTTGCCAAGAATGAAATAAAATATACCATAGTTAGTCCCTATCACCTGCAAGCCAATAGAAGAGTAGAACAGCTAAACGGCTTGCTAGTGGAAGCCCTCAGTAAGTTATATGCTAACAATCCAAAATTCTGGGTTGACATGCTACCAACAGCACTCATGGTGTGCAGAACTTAAGTCAACCGCAATACAGGCAAAAGCCCATACAAACTTGTCTATGGGAAAAGCCTGCCCTTGTTAGTACTACCACAGGACCATGTTTACCTCTACCTAAGAAGGTGCCAGACAACAATGATCATGATGTACAATGTTCTAGGAAGAACCAAGAAGACATGGAAAAGAAAAGAGTTGAGAGAGAAGCAATCCCCCTACAACAGGAAAGATTCCAAGTCAGGGACAAGATTTGGGTTGTCAACCACAACCAACATAAGTTAGACCCAGAGTTGAGAGGACCAGGCATTATCATGGAATTCAAACCTAACAATACCTACCTAATCAAGGGTATTGTTACTCAAACAGAACTTAAACACATGTGCCATGACCGCCTTTACCTATCCAAAGCAAGGATAGCTCAACACAACTCACAACTCCCTGTACCCAACGCCAAACTGGATCAATACCAAGACCATATCCCTGACACTCTCAAGAAAATTCCTAAGGTTCCACCTTCCAGCACCCCAGGGGACAGGTTGTAACATCTTTGATTACTCCCTCTTGGGAAATTAATTCCCTGAGTGACTTGCCAAATGATTCCCCAACTAATCATTAAGTTGGTGGCACTACTATCATTCAGCCATCTATCACGGGAATCAAACATTCCAAATCCTAAGTGGAACACAACTTGAATAAGCCTCATGACTTAAGAGGAACATTACTAAGATAAGCCCCATGACTTTCATGATGTACATGGAAAGTATGTGGCTTTTCATGATACTATATATTATCCTATACTCATATCCAATAAAGTATCATTCTCTTCTTAATTTTCTCCTTTATCTTGTTTATTATACTTCCCAGAATTATATACTCAACACCTGTATCAATCATCAGGGATTCCTCAAGAATATCTTGCACCTTGTGGATCCTAACATTATCTAACAAAATGATGTTGTTGAACCCCAAGCTAGTGATGCTGAGGTTCTCCTAAACCAATCAAATAAACACAATGAAGGTCCCACTATTGTTGGAACCCTTGATCATATGGTACAACTCAATTATAAGGGGGCTAAGAAGGGCTTCCATCAAGTAGGACAAAGCACAAACAGACTCATATTAGAATATAACATCCTTGACACATTTAGGCACATAGATGTATGCATTGCACATGAATGACACAAATGACAATTCATTGATGAAGTAGAATTTTACTGTGCCCTTGTATTTTAGTGCAGTGTAGGTCTTGTGCATTTATGATGGGTCTAATGTTTATTGGGCTATTCCAATTGTATAGAGATATCTCAAGTTTTTTAGGAAACCCTCAATCCTCTGATCTCACAATAGAAAATGAAATTGTGGCATTAATTCCAAAAGCAGGTTTGACTATGACCTGCATATTTGCCAGTTCAAGATGCTAATTTTGGGTAATCCACTGCTTGATTGCCCAGATATGCTCCTTACTCAGGATGATTGGAGTATGCTTGGATTTCTCTACATGGAGAACTCTGCCAGTTTTCAGGAACGTACTGTACAGCCTAAGTGACTATTTTTCTAATACACGTACAGTTTCTCTGGTCTTTCTGTAATCATAAGTATCTGTGTTAAACTTGATAAGGATTTCATGCTTGAAGTATGATATCACCGTGTTATTGGGTTTTAGGTGGTAGTTAACAACTTATTGGAGGCTTTCAAGATACACTGCATAGGCACTTGGCTATAAAATGTAGTGATCTTTTTTTATCACTTACTGCCCCTTCACTGTTTGATAATACTGTAGCAACTTTTTGTTATATTGCCCTTCAAAATCACTCAAATAAGACTTGTATGTGGTATCCAGAATAGGCTTTAAACTATATGTAAGACTGATAGGATATCATCTTGGCAGTATACAGGGGTGTATACCAAGGACACTCTATTGGCTGTGATGTCATTTACTATTCTATTGGTGATGACTTTGATGATTTTTCTGGAAAGCTTTAGAACTCTGGGGTTAATACTACCTGTTCTGCCAGTCTGGGTGCTCTGGGTTTGTTGGTGTGTCTGTGTACTTGGGGTTCACTTCCTGAATCAGAGCTACTCTCACCTTTTCAATTTATGGACTACAGTAACTATGTTTTTTGACCCACAATGGTGTCCCTGTCTGCAGCGCACTTCTTTGGCTCCTTAGCTCTGCTGTTGTGATGCATTAATTTTGGTATAAAAAATAAAATAAAATAAAATAAGTTTAACTATATAATTTATTTAATGTAATTTTTATTTGCCTGTATATAGTAGCATAAAAGCTTGTAGTCACTATCATCTATTCTACGTTGGGATTTAAAATTTCTATGTTAATTATTTTTGGTTGTAAATATGAACCTTTAGCTGTATGTATTAATATATTTAATTCATTTGATATTTTTTTAAAAAAAGACACTTATAATATTGCACTTCCATCTTCTGCTCTAGATTTTATATCTTTATTTGGATTTAGTAACATTATTATAGATTCATTGATTTGT